>CM064882.1:31455670-31679294 GCA_003313485.2 Penstemon barbatus
GTTTGTTGGATAGGATGAAGATGAAAAGCCTGAAGACAAATTGATAAGGGAGGTTTGATGCATTCCAAAACTTCAAAATCTGCTAAGTATGGATTAACTTAGCTGATGATCCCTTTGAAGAATTTTGACTAAGTAAAGAAGACATCAGAAGAGTCAAAATTCAAGGTCCAAAAACTTGTGATCTGCTGAAGGAAAGACACCAGACTGATGAAGATCAGCCGACTCAAATCAGATTTGTTCAAGTTTGAGATCAGCTTAGTTCGCCATCAGACTTGCACATCCATCAGCCAAGTGGAAAGGATCATAAAGTCTTCCCAACGGTAATAAATGCCCCTGAAAGTAATAAATGCTGAAGTACAAGGTTATTAAAGACAAATGATTGAAGAATTGCTTCGCATCAGCTGGGTGCATTTAATGCTGCCTGCAGAAAAGTACTGTTGACAGTACGGACAGACTGCAAAAGAGCCGTTCGCGGAAATTAAGGACCAGTACTCGAGGAATTTGAATCTTGTCTCTCTTCAACGGACATTTTTCAAACCTCAAGTATAAATAGCTGAAAGAGACGAAGAGAAAATAGCAACACAATCTCTGAGGGAATTTTCGAAGCAGAACTCTTTAAGTCTCAATAACAGCTCACTCCTCAGCTTAGTCATTTGTTGACAAAAAGCGAAGTTGAAGAACAAAGCTAAATACATCTTTTGAGTGATTTTGTAATCTGAGTGTTGTCAGAAGTAGATATCCATCTTTGTGAGTGATATTACTTCAGAGAGTAGGATTTCTTTGTGATTTCTTACTGCGCACTTACGGCCTGTTCATTTGTTGTTAGGCGTAAGCAGAGTGTACTGGTTACTTTGTGTTTCTAGTATAACCCAAGATCTAAGTGACTTGGAAGAGTGGACTAAAGGATTTAAATCCATATAACCACTATAAAAATTCTGTGTGTTTTTACTTGCACTTTTAATTGCATATTTCAAGACTGCATAAAACACTTTAGTTAACTGTTTGAAAAACGCTTAAAAGGAGTTTACAAAACTGGGGAAACATTTTTCAAACTACTGAGTATACTTGTGAAAAACACTTTGAAAATCCGCTGCAAGTACTCTAAGTATTAAAACTGATTTTGACAAAATCAGCTAAGTAACTATCAGTTTAGTGGTCTACGAAGCTGTTCAAAGATTTGTTCGCGATCAGCCAAGGAACCTACTGTTGATAACAACTTAGTCTGTTTTAGTTAACAAAGAGGTTTTAAAGTTAAAATTTGAAAAAGTTAAGAGGTTTATTCACCCCTCCCCCCCCTCTAGACCTCATCAGACCACTTGGGACCAACAAGTGGTATCAGAGCAGGTGGTTCATTAGAATCAGCTGCCTGATTAACGAGCTTGATCCGAGTGTTTTCAAAGGTTTTCAAAACTTTTCAAAAGAGCATCTTTTTGAAAAATTAAAACTTTTTGAAAAATGGACTGTATTAGCCATGTTCCCCACATTGCTGGTATATCTTTTGAAGACTGGAAGATCAGAATGGAGATCTTCTTAGCTGCCTACAATGACAACATGTATATATGTATCATCAAAGGTCCATTCAAATTCACCAAGACTATCATAGTTGATGAAGCTGAACTGGTGGTGGAAAAGGATTTAACAGAGATGACAGCCGAAGAAATAAAGCTGTTCAATCTGGACAAAGTTGGCCGTTTCATCATGACCAAAGCCCTGGACAATGATCAGTTTGATAAAGTCAAACATTGCAAAACTGCAAAGAAAATGTGGGATAAGGTTCGTGACATGAGCGAAGGAAACGACGCCATCAAAGAGCATCAGCTCAGTGTTGCCTTGAAGAAGCTGGACAACTTCAAAATGAAATCTGGAGAAACTATTGATCAGATGGACACTAGATTCACCAGAACCCTCAATGAAGTTCTAAAGCTGGGAAAGACCTTCACTGACAAGGAGATCACCGTCAGAGTACTGAAGGCCCTGCCTCCCAAGTTCAACATGAAAGTGACAGCTATGGAAGAATCAAGAGATCTGGGGAAAATTTCTCTTACAGAGCTGTTCTCCGTACTCAAGGCGTATGAGTATAAACTGCCAAGAATGGGTGTTGAAGAAACCTCAACTTCAAGTCCCACAGCTGCACTGGTTGCTGCTGAAAATCCAAGAAGGCCAGCTCACAAAAGCAAAGATGTGGACTCATCTGATGAAGCCACAATACTCAACAAAAAGGAGTACATTGCTGGAGACGTAGCATTGCTGATGAACAACTTTAAAAAGTTCTACAGACGAAAAATGAAGAACAAATATAACAATGCCTCTACTTCTAACCCTAATTCTTCTTCTCAGGATAAGGATTCTTATAAATCCAAAATGATGTTCTATAATTGCAGGAAACTGGGTCATTTCATCAGAGACTGCCCATACCCTAAAGCTGAGAAGTATACGGAAGAAGAAAAGAAAATCAGAAAAGAAAGAAAGCATCAGAAAGGAAAAGCGATGGTAGCAGAAGCAGAAAAGCCAGCTGCTGTCTACTCATCTGATTCAGATTCAAACACTTCTGATGAAGAGAGTCCTGCTCTTCTCTGCCTGATGGCTAAGGAATCTAATAACTCTGAGGATGATGAGGTAACTCCTCTTGAAAATGAATTATTTAGTTCATTTGAACAAATGATGCTTAACAATACTACTATTGCTGAAGCATTTAAAAAACTTAAGGAAGAGATGATATTGCTGAAAGAGCTAAACAGTTCACTGAAACTTAAAGCTGAAAAGCCAAAAGAATCAACTGAATATAAACAGCTTGAGCAAGAACATAAATCTCTGAAAGCTGAATGTGAAGTTCAGAAAGGTAAAATCATGGAACTTGAGAAAGTCATTGAGTCTCATGAGAAGTCATATGTTGCATCCACTCACATATTTAGTAAACAGAAGACACCTTTAGATCAGGATAAGTTAGAACTGAACCATACTGAAAAATTCATATCAGCTGACAATAGTAAGGTCATATTGTATGTTCAGACTACTAAACCTGCTTCACCTGAGAAAGTATTAAAGGAGACGAAAACTCCTAAGGCTAAAAAGAGCAAAGAGCCTAGTATAGGAAAACAGACTAGTAAGCCTAAACAGAAGAGTCCTAGGAAGTCCTCTGACAAGGCTAAAACTATTCAGACTAGTAATAAAACTAAGTCGTCTGTTAATGAGCAAGCAACTAGTAAACCAAAGAAGCATAAAAAAAAAAGAAAAATCAAAATGCTTGGTATGGAAATGAGTCTTATTATGTGCAACCTGCTGCATATCCTCCTATGTATCATGCACCTCAATTTCCAACTTACTATGCACCTTACCCTGCTCATCCAATGCATGCATATCCCCCATATCATGCATCTTACTCTGCATTTGAACATTATCCTTATCATGCTGATCATCAACAATATGACAAATCTGATGAACGTGGTAAATGCAAAACTGTTCATACTCCTGTTGAAACTCAGAAACCTAAGAAGCCTAAGACTTCATCATCTTAGGTTGTCAAAGGTGGAACTAATCCTTCAGGACCCTCTCAATAAGGGTACCTAAAACAATTTTATTTTGTTTTGTAGGTTAGGATTAGGAGTAGGAGTAAAGTAGAGAAAATCTGGTGCTTGGACAGTGGCTGTTCAAGACACATGTGTGGAAACATACATGAGCTGACTGATGCAGTTGCTGTGGATGGTCCAAAAGTCACTTTTGGGGACAACAAAGAAGGCAAGATTAAAGCAAAAGGAAGACTGATCAGAGAAAACATTGAGATATCTGACTTCTCATATGTTGAAGGCCTCAAATATAATCTGCTGAGCATAAGTCAATTTTGTGACAAAGGATATTCAGTCATCTTCTCAACAGATAAGTGCTACGTGGAACATATTGGTACAAAGAAGGTAATTTTATCTGGAAGACGACAAGGAAATATCTACACAGTCGACTGGAATTCTGCTGACAAGAATTCAAACATTTGTTTGGTGGCATCAACACCAAGTGAAGTTAGTTGGCTGTGGCACAAAAGGATGAATCATTTAAACTTCAAGACCATCAACAGATTGATAAAGAATGATTTGGTAGAAGGGAATCCAAAGACAGTCATGAGCAAAGATAAGCTCTGTGACGCCTGTCAGAAGGGTAAACAAATCAAGTGGTCGTTCAAAAGAAAGAAGCATCAATCGTCTGGAAGAATATTGGAGCTGCTACACATGGACTTATCTGGACCCATTGATCCAGTCAGCAATGGTGGAAAGAAATATTGCCTAGCTGTTGTGGATGATTATTCAAGATATACTTGGGTGATATTCATGAAGAAGAAAAGTGAAACCAAGGAACATCTTACTAATCTGATGGAACTGATCCAGAATGAGAAAAGCATAAAGATATTGAAGATCAGATCAGATAGAGGGACAGAGTTTACAAACTCTACCGTTGAAGAGTATTGTAATATCAAAGGAATACATCATGAGTATTCAGCTGCTAGAACCCCTCAGCAGAATGGTGTTGCTGAAAGGAGAAACAGAACACTAAAGGAAGCTGTCAGAACCATGATAGCTGAAGCTAAGCTGCCTCAAAGATTTTGGGCAGAAGCAACAAATACAGCATGTTTTACCCAAAACAGATGCATGATCAACAAGCACCAAAACAAGACTCCATATGAAGTTTGGAACAATAGGAAGCCAAACATTCATTATTTTAAAATTTTTGGTTGTAAATGCTTTGTGTTAAATAATGGGAAAAATCACCTCACTGCATTTGCAGAAAAGGCTGATGAAGTTGTTTTTGTAGGATATTCTACTGTTAGTAAAGCTTATAGAGTTTTAACAAAAGAACATTACTAATAGAAGAATCTATTCATGTAGTATTTGATGAGCCAAGTCAATCTTCTGAAAAGAATCAAAGTGTTAATCAAAATCTGTCCACTGATTTACAGAAGTTAAATGTTGGAAAGAATGAAGAATATGTTCACATCATACTACCTGATCTCAACCCATCTGATAACTCAAGTGCTTTTCAAAATCACAGTGTTGATTGTCTAACAGACGAGTTGCAAACAGCTGATAGACCAGAGACTGTTCAACAGACGAGAAATGTTCAACAGACTACTACTGAATCTCCAACAGTAGTGTTGCAAGATCAAAACAAAGGTCAACATTATGATTTGCAAACTGATCTTAGATGGCTCAAGAATCATCCACCAGAATTGGTGATTGGTGATCCTTTGGATAAAGTAAAGACAAGGAAAGCCGCTGCAAGTGAAGCAATGTTTGTCAGCTTCCTATCTCAAATTGAGCCCAAACAAATTGAAGAAGCTCTTAGTGATTCCAACTGGATTGAAGCTATGCAAGAAGAGCTAAATCAATTTGACAGGAATGAAGTCTGGTACTTAGTTCCTAGACCAAGTCATCAAAGAGTCATTGGCACTAAGTGGGTATTCAGGAATAAAATGAATGAAGATGGTGAAGTCACCAGAAACAAAGCAAGACTAGTGGCCAAGGGTTACTGCCAGGAAGAAGGCATTGACTTTGATGAAACATTCGCACCAGTAGCAAGATTAGAGGCAATCAGACTCTTTCTTGCCTATGCTGCTCACAAGAACTTCACTGTCTATCATATGGATGTGAAGTCAGCATTTCTCAATGGAGAATTGCAAGAAGAAGTTTATGTTGAACAACCTCCTGGATTTGAAGTTTATCAAGAAGGATACAAGGTGTTTCGTCTAAAGAAAACCCTCTATGGACTGAAACAGGCTCCAAGAGCATGGTATGATACTTTATCTGACTTTCTTTTAATTAAAGGATTTCGCAAAGGTAAAGTTGACAAGACCTTGTTTACTATTGAATGGGAAGAACATATTTTGCTTGTGCAAATTTATGTGGACGATATTATTTTTGGTTCAACTAACCAACAGATGTGTGACAAGTTCTCAAAGCTGATGCAGAACAAGTTTGAAATGAGCATGATGGGAGAACTTAATTATTTTCTTGGTTTGCAAGTTAGACAGTTGCCTGATGGAATATTCATCAGCCAAGCAAAATACACAAAGGATCTGTTCAAGAAGTTTGGTATGGAAACTAGCTCTACTGCTACCATTCCAATTTCTACAAGTCTTCGTTTGGATAAAGATGAAGATGGCAAATCAGTGGACATAACCAAATACAGAGGCATTATTGGGTCACTGTTGTATCTAACAGCTAGCAGACCTGATATCATGTACTATGTTGGGGTTTGTGCGAGATTTCAATCAAATCCTAAAGAATATCATCTCTTAGCTGCCAAGAGAATTCTGAAATATATTAAGGGCACTCAAGAATTGGGATTGTGGTATCCTAGAGAATCTGGATTTGAGCTTATTGGATATTCAGATTCAGACCTTGCTAGCTGCTAGATTGATAGAAAAAGCACAACAGGTGCCTGTCAATTCTTAGGTAGTCGTCTGATCTCATGGATGAGTAAGAAACAGACTTCAGTATCCATATCAACTGCTGAAGCTGAGTATATAGCTGCTGGAGCTTGCTGTGCACAAATCTTATGGTTGAAGCATCAACTGGAAGACTACAATATCAAAATCATTGGAATTCCAATCTACTGTGACAATGCAAGTGCAATCAGTCTTACTCAGAATACTACAAGTCATTCAAGGATTAAGCATATTGAGATCAAGCATCACTTTATCAGAGATCATGTGGAGAAAGGAAATGTCATGATAGAATATGTGTTTACTGAAAATCAAATTGCTGACATCTTCACAAAACCTCTAAGTGAGACAAGGTTTTCAACTCTAAGAGCTGAACTGGGGTTATTAAAATTGGATGCATAAGCTGAGGGGGAACTCAACAGAAGACTAGAGTTCAACAGCTTACTCACCTTATTTATCTTCAAGGATTAACTTTCAACAGACTAGTTAACTTATGAATTCTTAAAGTCAGGGGGAACGTGTAAGACTAGCGGTACTTCTGATTAAAAGATGAAATTTGTTGATGACAGTTAGTTGAAGTTATGTTTTCAACAGAAGATTAAAGTTTTGAAGATTGAAGATTTATTATCTAGATGGATTGACAAACAGCCGAGGAAGGTTATCAATTATTGGCTTTCACTGATAATAACTATGTCATCAGGACAGTAGTCCATCAGATAAGTATTTACTTTACTCATCCGATCGCTTATGTAAAAGCTTACTGTTTAAAAACGCTTTATTTCAAAACACGCTTTTACAAGTGACAGAAGGGCGGTACAAATTCCCGCTCCTCATTAAATGCAATTTGAATTTGAAAGGTCGTAACTAACGCCGCACGATCATCACTGACAAGAAACGCATCTAACGGTTAGCTGGTATCAAGGAAACCAAGATACCCTAACTCTATAAATCCAGATCTGATCAGCTGTGTAGCTCTTTACTCACCCTAAATATTCAAAGCACACTTGAGAGAAAATACTTGCAATTTTCTGCAAATTTCTTCTTGTTTCCCTAATTTTCAACAGATTCGAAATGGCCGCTGAAGGCATGTACCTTGTTTATGATTCCTACTATCAATCTGGCACTGATCTGATGAAAGAACTGCTGGAGAAGTTCAAGTCGGCCCTACTGGTTAATTTCATGGAGTATAATGAAGGAGTAATCTGGACTGACCAGGTTTTGGAGTATTACAAAACTGCTACTGTTGATTTCACTACCATGGAAATCAAAGCTACGGTCGGAGGTAAATCCATCATCATCACTCCTGCTGTTCTTCATGAGATCTTTGGTCTTCCAAACAGAGGACGACATGACGTCACTGTGCTGACGGAAGAAAAGCACCAACAGTTCTGGGCGATCTGCGCAAAAGAAGGGGAGATGTTGTCTGGCAACATCAAGAAAAGACAGCTGAAAGACGAGTATCAGCGGATGGCTGATATGGTGTCGAAATTGATTGAAAACTGCACTTTTTCTCTGGATGCTGTTACCATGAAGAGGTTCAGTATCATGGCTGCCATTTACTACGGACTAGAAGTCAACTGGTCAGTTGTAATCTGGTATGTTTTGGCAAACTTCCTCGAAGTAAAGAAAGGGAAATCTCCTCAGACCAACCACATAATCACTCTCAGTTATCTGTTGTTCAAGCTGGGGTGTGATATGACAAACGGAAAAGAGATCCACAAATCAAAGGCAATGGTGAAGTACCTGCATGTTCTGAAGAGAAAGGCTGATGAGCCTGAAGAGGATGAAAACGAGGAACAAAAGGATGTTCCTGTCAAGAGGCCAAGAAGATTGGTCAAAACAGCTGAGTTAGCTGTTGAGACACAAAAGAAGAAGGCTACTGAAAAGACTCCCAACAGAATGAAGAAAATGGAGGATGCTGAAGCCAACAAGGTTGTTGACCTAACCACTACTGATGATAGGAATGTGTCCCCTGCATCATCTTCAAGGACTCCATCTGTTCAAGTTCCTGATGAGACTGTCTCTCATAGGACCAGGAGTCAACTAAAAGACACTGCTGCTTCAAGACCCATTCAGGGAATATCAAAGAAAACTGCAAGGAAGCAGATGACTTTTGTCGATGAGCCTACTGATCTAGAAAACTTGGTAAGGCAAAGTCCTGCATCTGTTGAAAGACCTGTTGGAGCTGATGAGGCTTCTGCTGCTGACCAAACTGATAAGCAACAGATGACTCAAGCTACACCAACATTTGAGGCTGCCAAACCTCAGGATGATCCAGATGTTGTGATCATCCATCCAATTGCTACTGCACCTATCTCGTCTGCTGGTCCAGCCCCTGCCCCAGCTGATAAAGGAAAGAGAAAGTTTGTGCTCAAGAGAAAGAAAATTTCCAAAGCTGATAAGAAGAAAAGGGAAGAAGCTGAACAGAGAAAACAGGATGAGATGGAAGAGAAGAAGGCACTTGAACTGAGCAAAGTTCAAGAAGCAAAGGATGAGGCCAGAAGAAAAATGACTGAGGCAGAAAGAAAAGCTGCTGAAGCTGCTGAACTGGCAATGGTCATTGAGCTCAGCAAAACTGATGCTCATGGACCAGTTCATGGTGGAGGCATCAAAATTGGTGAAGGCAAGAATGAAGATCAAGATAAAAAAGCCTAAGATGCCTGCTGGTGAAGTCAAGGAAAAGGAGAAATTTGAAATCAGAAAAGCCTTCAACATTGTCTACGCTGACAAGGAGCTTTTCAAAAAATTTGAGAAGACCTTGGCTTACTATGATCAGAAGCTAATGCTGAAGACTATGTTCACCCAAGAAAAGCCTAGATATATAAGATGGAGAGAAAACAGGATGAACAGATCAATAGCAGAACTTCAAAGTCTGAAGGAGTTAGCTGATGAAGAACAGTGGGTTCTAAATTGGCTAAGGACAGACTACATTCAGAAAGCCTTGGACCCTCACTATGTAAGAGACATCATGCACAAATATGCCAAGGAATTTGCATTAGAGGAGGCCAAGATCATCAAGAACACCTTGCCTGCCAAAAGAAGAAAGTCTGACAATGCTGAAGAAAGGGCAATCAACATTGCTGCTATGACCGCCTTGAAGAGATGGGCAGAAAGGTCAAGGTATCAGCAAGGCTATTCAAGTGAAATGCCTCAGCTACCTAGCATTCAGCAAATTACCTTTGGTAAAGAGGTTAAGGAGTATTGTGAAGTGCCCAAGGGTAACAATGCCTTTGTAAATCCTTGGATAGTTGTGCGACAGATCCGTCAAACAACTTGTTTCAATAATGATGGCACTATTACAATTCTGTTCTACGATGATGTCACTGATGAGCAAAAGAAAGCTGATGAACCCTTAGCACTTGAGTGGAACGCTAAGGACAACAAAGTTGATCAGGAGACTGAAATGAAAGATGTCCCTGTCCACCAGGAGACTGAAGAAAAGGAAGCTGCTGCTTCTGCTTCATCAGGTGATGAACACTCATCACTGATGGAAGCTTTCCAGATGCTAATGAAAAATTCAGTAAAGGAACTGGAAAAGAAGCATAGCCAGCAGCTGACAAAGATGAAAGAGGAACTGAATGAAGAACTGAAAGCAGAGTTGGTAGAGTCCAACAGACTTCAGCTGGAAACTGTGCAACAATCAACTGAAAAGATCATCAAGACTGAAATTGATAGTTTTCCAATACCTCAAGATAATTCTATGCAGTGAGTGCAAAGCCTTGGTGAAATGAACAGAAATGTGGAAGATGTGAAGGCTGATGTAAATCACCTTCATACCACCTTGCAAAGAGCTGAGCACAAGATAGCTGATCTAACTGCTACCTTCATCAAGATCAGTGAAGAAGAGAAGTCTATAAATGTTGGATTGCTGCAGGAAATCCAAAAGGCTGGAATTGTTATTCATGAAGAACTTTCAACCATGCAACTCAATATTGACTGCTTCAATGATCTAACTGACAACATCAGCACCACTCTTCATCATTTAACAGCAAGTCATGATGTGGCAAACCAGAACCTGAAGACTTTATGTGCTACAATGAAGATACCTACTGTTGCACTCAACCCTGCTGCTAAACCTGAAGATGTCATCAAGACTGATGATGACAAAAAGGGGGAAGATAAAGGGGAAGAACCAACTAAGGAGATCATTGCTGATGCTGAAGTTGAGAAGACTGCTGAAAACGTTGGAAAGGAACAAGGTGAAGAGAAGTCTGAAGAAGAGACTAAGGATAAAGCCAAGTCTGATGAAGAAATGGCTGAAACCAAAGACTCTGCTGAGGATCAAACAGAGCCTTTGACCAAGTACAAAAACACTGAATCAGCCAGAAAGGCAATGGAGCTACTGAAGGAGCAGCAACTCAAAGAAAATATGGATGCTGCTAGAGCAAACATGCTTCTGGAAGATGAAGCTGATGAAGATGAAAAAGAAGAAGATGATGAAGAATCTTCTTATGAGTATGAAGAAGTGCTAGAAGGATCTGATGAAGAAGCTGATAGTTAGAACTTATAAATCTTTTGTAATCAGTTTACTTTATCTATTCTTCAGACATCTCATCTGATGAACTTGTACTTGTAATAATTTCCATATATAAATAAAAAGTCAAGTTTATTCCAACACATCTTTTCTATCTCAGAAAATTTTGAGGATTACATTCTTTAGCTTATGTATTAACAGGTACTTAGCTAAAGTTTTGTCATCATCAAAAAAGGAGAAATTGTTGGATAAGGATGAAGATGAAAGCACTGAAGACAAATTGATAAGGGAGGTTTTGATGCATTCCAAAACTTCAAAATCTACTAAGTACGGATTAACTTAGCTGATGGTCCCTTGTGAAGAAATTTTGACTAAGTAAAGAAGACATCAGAAGAGTCAAAATTCAAGGTCCAAAAACTTGTGATCTGCTGAAGAAAAGACACCAGACTGATGAAGATCAGCCGACTCAAATCAGATTTGTTCAAGTTTGAGATCAGCTTAGTTCGCCATCAGACTTGCACATCCGTCAGCCAAGTGGAAAGGATCATAAAGTCTTCCCAACGGTAATAAATGCCCCTGGAAGTAATAAATGCTGAAGTACAAGGTTATTAAAGACAAATGATTGAAGAATTGCTTCGCATCAGCTGGGTGCATTTAATGCTGCCTGCAGAAAAGTACTATTGACAGTACGGACAGATTGCAAAAGAGCCGTTCGCGGAAATTAAGGACTAGTACTCGAGGAATTTGAATCTTGTCTCTCTTCAACGGACATTTTTCAAACCTCAAGTATAAATAGCTGAAAGAGACGAAGAGAAAATAACAACACAATCTCTGAGAGAATTTTTGAAGCAGAACTCTTTAAGTCTCAAGAACAGCTCACTCATCAGCTTAGTCATTTGTTGACAAAAAGCGAAGTTGAAGAACAAAGCTAAATACATCTTCTGAGTGATTTTGTAATATGAGTGTTGTGAGAAGTAGATATCCATCTTTGTGAGTGATATTACTTCAGAGAGTAGGATTCTTTGTGATTTCTTACTGCGTAGTTACGGCCTGTTCATTTGTTGTTAGGCGTAAGCAGAGTGTACTGGTTACTTTGTGTTTCTAGTATAACCCAAGATCTAAGTGACTTGAAAGAGTGGACTAAAGGATTTAAATCCATATAACCACTATTAAAATTCTCTGTGTTTTTATTTGCACTTTTAATTGCATATTTCAAGACTGCATAAAACACTTTAGTTAACTATTTGAAAAACGCTTAAAAGGAGTTTACAAAACTGGGGAAACATTTTTCAAACTACTGAGTACACTTGTGAAAAACACTTTGAAAATCCGCTGCAAGTACTCTAAGTATTAAAACTGATTTTGACAAAATCAGCTAAGTAACTATCAGTTTAGTGGTCTACGAAGCTGTTCAAAGATTTGTTCGCGATCAGCCAAGGAACCTACTGTTGATAACAGCTTAGTCTGTTTTAGTTAACAAAGAGGTTTTAAAGTTAAAATTTGAAAAAGTTAAGAGGTCTATTCACACCCCCCCCCCCTCTAGACCTCATCTGACCACTTGGGACCAACATAAGTCTTTTACAGTTTTAAAGATACTAAATCAAAGTCAAGGAGAGAGACAATTAATTCATTCATTCATCCATCGGGAAGAGACAATTTAATTGGATAATCATTTCACTTGGAGAGAGAAATAATCCCTAATTAATTGCACTCCACTTCTCCACCACCTCCATTAACATCTTCAAATTCCAGAACTCCATAGCAGCGACTGCGGGCGGCGGTGCAATTTTCGACTGGTAGAGGTGGCCACAACCCACAGTCGGCTCTTCATCTCACAGCTCTTGGTGGAATCAATTAGATATAATTTGTGAATTAGATATAAATTGTGATAAATAGGTATAAATTGAAATTGTGATTGATTGGGTGAAATGGGTTTATCATTTATGTGATATTAGGATTTAGGTATATGTGATTAGTGAGGTATATATGATTAATTGAAAAATTCATGAAAGGGGAAAACTATTTATTTTTAAAATTGTGTGAACTATGCATTATAAGCACCTCAATTGTGCTTCAATATGTGTGGAAATAATTAAAATCTCTTAAAGAAAAGGGGTTTTGTTGCTATTACATATATTTATAATTTCTTAAAGAAAGGGCTTTTGTTGCTATTCTATATTATTTATAAACAAGTTTATGGTTCGGGTGTTCTGGTTTTGATACCTTTTATGCTCAGATTTATCATCATTATATAGTTGTAATAAAACTAATTGCAAAATTAAAGGAGCTGAGCTTTCTGATGTTAAACAAAAAAGTATATAATAAAATGATTGGACAATAAAATAGTTATTAGTGTTGAGTTACGTGGTTGTATACTTGTATTTACATTATTGAAAACTTGGAATCTATATTTTTATGTTGGGTATGTAATATTTGGAAATTTAAAATTATTCCTAATATTGAAAATCAATCTTTATTTAAGGTTGATATGTGTTTTAATTTTCTTGTTAAATTTTGAATATGTCTCCTATTGTAGGTATTATTGTTCTAATGTCGACACATCAATCCAAGCGATCAAAAACTACTACTATTGATGCATTTTTCAAGAGTGACAGTGAAGCGCCATCAACATCTAATGTTGATACTTCTCATGTTTATGAGTTTGGTTCTAATGGACTTTCTACTATCGGAGTAAGAGTTATGCCTAATCAAGAATTCAACAGTAATTTTTTGGAACGTGATCTAGGGAAACGTATTCCTATTTGGCAATATCCCGTTGATCAACGCGATGAAATTTGGCGTGCTTACATTGGATTGGGACCATATCAAATTTATTTAGCTCAATATCATTTTTCAAACAATGAAAAACATCATCGACGATTTCAACATTGTTGGTTTGCTCAATTCTCTTCTTGGTTAGAATATTCACCTACTAAGGATGCCGCTTATTGTTTTCCATGTTATCTTTTTGTTAGTAAGGTTAATCCGAAGTTTGGGGATAATGCATTTACGGTCGAAGGATTTCAAAATTGGACGAAGGTAAGTAATGGAAAGAGATGTGCTTTTTTAAGTCATATGGGAGATCATTCTTCCCCACATTCTCTCACTTTAAGATCGTGTGATGATCTAATGAATCATTCTCGGCATATTGACAATGTCATGAAAACACAATCCGAAGAACAAATATTGAATAATCGTTTGAAACTCACAACATCGATTGAATGTGTTCGATGGCTTGCATTTCAGTCATGTCCATTTCGTGGTCATGATGAAGCTCCAACATCACATAATCGAGGGAATTTTCTTCAATTGGTGAAGCTTATGGCGATTGGTAACGAGAAAACAAGAGCAAATATTTTAGAGAATGCTCCTTCTTTTGCTAAATACTCATGTCCAAAAATTCAAAAGGAGATTCTGAGTATTATTGCTTCGAAAGTGAGATGCAAAATTCGTGAAGATATTGATGTTTTAAAATTCAGTATTTTTGTTGATGAAGCACGAGACGAATCTAAAAAAGAACAAATGGCTTTTATTTTGAGGTATGTCGATAAGAGTTCTATTCTCCAAGAACGTTTTTTGATATTATAAGTGTTGAAAATACTACTTCATTGACTCTTAAAAACGAGCTCATGACTATCTTTTCTCGTCATGCTTTAAATGTCGGCAACCTTCGAGGTCAAGGGTATGATGGTGCTAGCAATATGCGTGGTGAATGGAATGGACTAAAAGCATTATTTTTAAATGATTGTCCATATGCATATTATGTTCATTGTTTTGCGCATCGACTTCAACTAGCTTTAGTTGCATCATCCAAAGATGAGAAACCTATTTTTGAATTTTTCGAACAACTAGATTACATTGTCAATATTGTGGGTGCTTCATGTAAGAGAAATGAGTAGTTAATAAATGCACAAGAAGCTGAAATTTCTCATTCGATATCAATTAACGAACTTGAGACTAGTAGGGGAGCTAATCAGATTGGAAGTTTGCAACGAGCTGGAAATACTCGATGGAGTTCTCATTTTTCTTCTGTTTGTAGCTTATTGACCATGTATAATGCCACTGGGACTGTACTCGAAGGTATTATGGGAGAGGGAGCCAATAATTCTCAACGTGGTCAAGCTCATACGGCTTACAAGCATATGATATCTTTTGAGTTTGTTTTTATCTTGCTATTGATGAAGGAGTTAATGGGGATAACTGAGATACTTTGTCAAGCTTTGCAACAAAAGTCTCAAGATATCTTAAATGCTATGCATTTTGTCTCAACAACAAAACAACTCCTTCAACAATTAAGAGAACATGGCTGGGATAATTTTCTAAAGAATGTTATATCATTTTGTGAGAGTAAAGGAATTGAAATGTCTGATATGGATTCCGCTTATAAAGTAGCTCGAATGGGTCGAGGAAAATCAATTCATTAGCCACAGGAAATTAACATTACTATTGGGCATCATTTAGTTATGATATTTTCGTAAAGGCAATATATACTAAGTTGCAAGAGTTGAATTTTAGATTTAATGAACAAACAGTGGAACTCTTAACTTTGTGCACTGCTTTGGACCCGAGGGATTCGTACAAGTCTTTTAATGTAGAATATATTTGCACTCTTGCCGAAAAATATTACCCTGAAGATTTCACAGATCAAGAAAGAATCGTTCTGAAGTTCCTATCGGAACATTATTATCTTGATGTGATCCGGCATCCAGATTTTCGTGAGTTGTCCACTATTGTAGCATTATGTGAAGCATTAGCAAAGACGGACAAATCTCAAATATATCACTTGGTTGATAGGTTGATTCGTCTCATTTTGCTTCTTCCAGTCTCGACGGCTACTACAGAACGAGCATTTTCCGCTATGAAGCTTATTAAAACTAGACTTCGGAGCAAAATGGAAGACGAGTTTCTAGGAGATTGCATGATTCTACATATTGAAAGAGAGATTGTCGAGTCTTTTAGCACAGATTCTATTGTTCAAGCTTTTTATGCAAAGAAAAAACGTCGGGCACAATTGAAATGATTGTATTTTCGTAAATGTATGTACATTTCAACTTTTTTGTGCAAAGTAATATTACTTTATCTTTGTTTATTTTTTATTATTTTATCAAGTCATTCCTAAAAAATCGAATATAATATCTTAAAGTTTCCAGCCCCCCCCCCCCCCCACCCCACCAAAGTGGGTCTAGGTCCGCCCCTAGATACATAGATGTTTTCGATTCTTTTGGGTTATAACAGGAGATCAAAATGCAATTAAAGTAATTTGTGGGTGATTATTTTTGTCAAACATCACCACTTATTTTTTGTATCTCATCATAAATTTCTCGTAAAGGAAATACAATTTTTGAGTTGTTGTTTGATTGGAATTTTTTTCTTGTATTTCGATTATTAAATTTTCTGTATAAATTTAGCCCCCACTGGACCGAAATCCTGGATCCGCCCCTGGTCATAAGGAATGAACCACTGGTAACAAATTGTATATTGTTCCATTTTTGTCAGAAAATGAGGCCTCTTGGGGTCTTTTGTGCATTATGAATACATGAAAAACTCGGTCTTTTCTTAGTACCTTTTCAATGTTTGTGTATGTTGACGACTTTTTCCTGCCATAAAGAACTGCAAAAATATGAAATGCTCAATTAGTATCTTTAAATAAAAATGTTATAAAAAATATGAGTGAATATTGACAACAACCTTTAGATCTTTGTATCTAACTAGTGCAAAATTAAATTGAGAATAAAAGAATTATAAACTGATTTGAGAATTGTGTGTTGTATAATGATTTCTAAGCCTATTTAAAATTGTAGAACTAGTTGATCACACATAATCTAGTAGGACTCGAACATGGCAATATTGAGCTTGAAAACTTCCAGATCCAACTTCTTCGAATCAGACATAATCCAAGTATGATGTTTCGGGGTGGTCACTCTTAGTGGCGGTGGTGGAGAGTTAAGACATTTGGCCTTCTTAATTCCCCATGATATGACGCGGTGATCGCCTTTGGTGGCGGCGGCGGAATGCCAATTTTTTCTTTTTATCTCTCCAACACTTCAATTAAGGCGTCGTAAAATCTTCAATCTTCTTTCTTTCACAACTATACCTAATATACGTTTTCACACAGGAGAAAACACATCAAAACAGTTCACTCAAGACTCAAACCACTTAAATACGAAAACAGACTCAAAACTACTCGAATTAGTCCCAAACATTTCAAAAAATGAACAAAGAAAAGCCTAGAAAGCATGTTAATATATATTAGAGAGTTACTAGCGACATTGATGATTTATGGTCAATATATGTTAAGATGTTGAGTATTTGACAACATATTCAAAACTAATGGTGACTTATATAGAGTGTTTGCTATACATGAAAATTGGTGGATTCAAGGTCTCAATCAAATTTTTATTTGAAGCTGACATTCATGACTTTATAAAGTTCATACATGATCGAGGTTAATGAATGTGTAAGATCACTTTTCTATATTTTGAATTTTGTGACACTACTTTTTCGATAACATAAAGATTCACAAGTAATACCAAGAAGATGATTTTAGCACAATCAACTCATATAAAAAAAACAGAAAATGTTGTAAAGTTTACAACATTAAACACAAAATAGACACTCAAGCTAGCTTTTGAATAACAAAGAAGCAAAAACACCTCTAAAGAATATATGTTGAGAAGTAAATCTTTTGAGTTCCCCTTTTCATTCTTTATTTTCTACAGTCTCTCTCACTATCAGTCTAACTTGTGACGTCTAGTGAAGCAGAACAGAAAGAGGATGAACATCCGTTTTAAATCATCTTATCACTCTTTTTTTCTTCCCTTATTCGACCTTATTTACCGTAACAAATCCCACCTAAAATCCTTCCAAGAGCAAAAATCAACAGAAATAAAAAATCACAATAACTTAATTAAGAGAGAAACTATCTAAACCATTTCTAGTATAGCTACACAATTCTTGATCAATCCCCGTTAAGAAAAGAAAAAAATGAGTGGAGTGTGATAATGAATAAATACTTAAACAAACATTTTCCATCTTAGATAGTAGTGTAGCTCGAGACCAAAACCACTGCTCGAGGATCCAAGTGAATATAAACAAATTCAATAGTTTTACCAACAGCCAAAGAGTTGATCCATGCAGGGAAGACGTAAATATCATTCGATTATGTAAGATCCCCAAAAAGAACCATATAGCTTGGAAATATAAAGTTTTAATTTCTTCAAATTATTTTGAAGATATGTTGATAACTTTTGTCGAGTATCTTTAGTAAGTTTTGCCATTTCAAACCCAAGCAGATGTCACCTTATATGTAATAGCAATTTGTTTGGCATTTGAAGCTGAAAAATAGAGTTTTTGTGTTAAATACAATCCACAAAATGTGAGAAAAAGAACCAAAGAATAAGAATTGTTCATGGAGCAGGATAAACTACTGCCTTATTGTAGCTGGTTTTGGATTAGTAGCAATTGGTTTAAGTGAAGGTAGCTCAACTGCAAACAAGAATACAATGATATCTTATAACATATGTTCAAAATTCAATGAAAATTGACATGATGTAATTGTCTAAATTAACTAACCGGGAATGAAATAATTGTAGTAATTGTGGCCAGCATATAGGCTAGCCAATATACCGAGAAGTGGAGCATTATTGTAAGTAGCAGGCTCAGTTTGCTCGTAATTGTCTCTTTGATTATCAAAATTATCATACACATAAGAGCCACCAACAATTGCACCAATAAGAAGATTAGGGTAGCTCACATTTCCACTAAACTGAATGGCATACCCTCCCCTGCAGCGACCAAACATACGGTATGTCTTATATGGCACAATGGAAGAAGACATGCAGTGTACTTTTCTCAAATAATTGTTTTCATACCCCCACCATGTAACTCGTGGATCGTGGATCGTGGGTTGTCTCCAAGAATGTAGTTCACATAATTATCAACAAAGAATTAGTTCAACCTATAGCAATCCATCCAACGTAAGATAGTCAAAAGATGTCGACTGAAGTTAGTGTTTCACCAGAGATTTTACAAAGGAAAGAAACTCAGCGGGTGAGACGTGGGTGTGTGAGTATTTGAGGGATTTTCCAGCATAGGTTAGATAATCTGAATAGATTGTAATGAGGAAGAAAGCACTGGTAATAAATTGTATATTGTTCAATTTTAGTCATAAAATGAGGCCTCCTGGAGTTTTTTCCGCATTATGAACACATGAAAAAGTCGGTCTTTTTTAGTTACTTTTAAATGTTGGTGTATCTTGATGACCTTTTCCTGCCATAAATAACTGCAAAAACATGAAATGTGCTCAATTAGTATCTTTAAATAAAACTATTATAAAAAAAATATGAGTGAATATTGGCAACAACCTTTAGATCAATTTATCTAACTAGTGGAAGAGTAAATTGAGAATAAAAGAATTGTAAACTGTAATTCTTTTAAGAATTGTGTGTTGTATAATGATTTCTAAGCTTATTTATAAGTGTAGAACTAGTTGATCACACATACTCCTAGTAATATTGAGCTTGAAAACTTCCAGATCCAGCTTCTTCGAATCACAAATAATCCAAGTATGATGTTTCGCGGCTGTCACCAGGTATGGCGGCGATGTTCACTCTATGTGGCGGTGGTGGAAAGTTAAGACATTTATCCTTCTTAATTCCTCATAATCTGCCGCGGTGATCGCCTTTGGTGGCGGTGGCGGAATGCCAATTTCTTCACTTTATCTCTCCTTCACTTCAATCAAGGCATTATAGAATTTTCAATCTTCTTCCTTTCATAACTATAAATTAAAATACATTTGCATATTAGAGAAAAACACATCAAAACAGTTCACTCAAGACTGGACCACTCAAATACAGGCTCAAAATGACTCAAATTAGTCCCAAACATTTCATAAAACGAATAAAGTAAAACCTAGAAAGCATGTTAATATAAATTATATTAGAGAGTTATCAGCGACATTGATGGTTTATTGTTAATATTTGTTAAGATGTTGTGTATTTGACAATATATTCAAAACTAATAGTGATTTATATAGAATGTTTGCTATGCAAGGAAATAGTGGATTCAAGGTCTCGATCAATTTTTTCTTTGAAGCTTACATTCATGACTTTATACAATTCATACATGATCAACAACTATATCTTCCACGAAAACTTTACACATTTGAGGTTCTTCTTGATATACCGTCTACGTGGTGCGCATTTCATCTTTTTGTGGTACTTCATATATGCAAGTATGGATATTATGAATCAACTTGTCTCATCTTTCAAAGCATCACCGAGCAACAAAAGTTAAAGTATGATAGAAGAAAATTTGTTTACACTGCAGGGAAACCGACCTTCTCTTCAAGGAATTTTAGTTTTCAACAACTCCATGAAAATTGAGGAAGTCCTTTTTCTTCGAAATGTCCAATGTAGGTAACGTCTTTATCGTTAAATCTCATAATGTCTTTTTTAATTAATGACCCGCAATATAGATGTATGTTTCATTCGGAAAAAACGTAACTAGAGTCATATTACAATTTTAATACAATCATGAGTTCTCTTGGTATACGTGTACATAGACCAATTTATTCTAAAGTTCGTGGTGTGGGTTATAGAACGAAGGGTAAATAATTTGATCATAAATTCCACTTTTGCCCTAAATATTTTCCGGCCATAACATAATTGACGTCGTATGTGGGAACGATTAGTCTGAACATAACAAATGAGAGAACTCTGAATCAGAAATAAAGTCTTGACCTAAATCTTTTGGCGTGTGGAGCTAAAACACAAACAAATACTTTCCCAGCCAATTCTGGCCGAATGGAGCACTGATCTTTTGAGAGGTCTTTATCATTGTTGATACAAATATCATGGTCCTCTACTCGTGGCCCTTGTCTATTGCGTCCAGTTATCTTCTACTGCAACCTTGTCTATTGCGTCCAGTTATCTTCTACTGCAAAAGGTTATTTACACTACAAATGAATTCATACAGAATGGGGGAAAAAAACGGAAAAGGTAACAACATTTTACAGGTCATTTGAATTTTAATAGGATGCATCTCATGTGATGGTATGTGACACTTGCAAACAGTGATAATTGTAGGGGGTATGATAGCGATCATAAAATAAGGGATATACAGATTTCGGCGCCATTGCATCTTTTTTGGTGCTCATCATAATTCATAGCAATAAGAAGCAAGGACATTGAGATACTAATATTAATATTTTTCAGTTTATCACTCAGATCAATAAATTCTTCAAGACTAATCGAATTTTCCCATCAAAATTGACCCCGATTTTCACCCGGAAGTAGATGGGAAAATGGATATTAAGACCTACAATGTCAGTCACTAAAAGTCACATTGAGTTTTGGTTTGCGATCGGAATTTCATTCGAATTTTTTTTTTTTTTTTTTTGACAAATTTTGACAGTTGAAAAAATTCCCACCAATTTTTCCACATGCATAATCGGTTGGAATATTCCGATTGATTGTTTCCAATGACATTTTTTCAATTTTCTTTTCCATTTAAACATAATAAAACATCGTAGAATAACAACTCCAAAATCCACAAATATGAAACAACTATAATTCTAACAATCCTCAAATCCCAAACAATTCAATAAAACAATTCTCAAGTCAATTCACATAATATTCATAACATTACTCAAAAAAACTTCAAATACAATTCAAACTACTATGATATAACATATTTGATAAAATTGCAGTTGTACATCATTATCTTACTACTTTGATTGATTTTGCAGAGATAGTTGATGGGAGAGGGGGGGCTCAACTGATCTTGGTAGGGCAAATTAGAATAAACAAGCAAATTTAATTCGATCGCATTTTGACCGAAAATTTCAACAGATGACCTTCGATTGAAAAGAAAAAAAACCAGTATTTCTCGTAGTGAGAAAAATTGTTTCCCTCTCAATCGAAAAACAAGTCTTTGCAATGACAGATTCTTTTCAGATGTTTCTTGTTCGGGCATCTAAATTCTATAATTAATCCCGTATCCCGAGACTCCAATTTTTAATCCCATATCTCGAGACTCTCCAGTTTTTACTCATCATCTACACATAACATCAGGTATTTCATTCTAGTCATCAGGTATTTCAACATTAAGTAACGAAGTTGAATGTTTATCTCTATGTGTTGATATTCCTAGGGCACATCAAAATAACCAACTTTACTCAAGCTAATAATCCCAAAATGCTTCCATAGACAACTTCAAGGGCCAGTTTTAGAGAAAATTAAACAAATTCAAGGGCAATTAGTAAAACCACATAAATCATTGTGACGTTCATATTAACACTTGGTCCAATTCAGGTTTTAATTTTTTGTTTGACCTTATGTACCACTAAAACTTATCCAAAATTCCATGTCTACACTTTCTCTCAACAGGAGTATGTTAGATAATGTTATCGTGATTGTTGGTCAGTATTGGAGAAGGTTTTGAAGATGACAAAAAGGCCAAAATGGTTTTGAAGATTAAAGGGATAAAAGAGTTGTCATCAACTAAGAATTAAAAAGCTTAGTGAAACCTATCTCACGGTCTGGAAGCTATGTGACCGAATCAGCCGAGTGGGATATCAGATCAGCGAAGATCAGATTGGTTATCATCAGCCGAGTCAAGATAGATGTGTTCATTCTTGAATCAGCATAGTAGCCATCAGCTGAGTAATCCCATTGGCAAAGTGAAGTTGGTCAGTAAGCTATCCAACGGTAACAAGCTAAAGTGCATTTAATGCAACTGACAGAAAGTACAACCGAGTGTACAGTGTACAGTGCGACATTCTGCAAAAGTTACCATTCAAATTATGACCGTTGCTCAAGGACTAAAATGCAATTTTGTCAACCTTCAACGGGCAGAATTACAAATCCAAGAGTATAAATAGACCAGGGACTGAAGATTGAAGAGAGACTTGCACAAATCAAGATCATATCCTTAGAGCAAGATCCATCAGTTGAGTCGTCTGATCACAAGCAAAGTCATATGTTGACGGAGCTAAAATTGTTGAAGAACAAAGATCAAACCTTTGTTTGTCTGAGTGACATTCAACTGTAAAGAGAAGGAGTTTATATCCATCTTTGTGAATGATATAACTTCGTAGTATAGGTCTTCTGAGTGATTTCCTACACTGAGTGTTGCGAGAAGTGTAGATTCGTCTTTGTGAGTAATCTAGCTTCGGAGAGTAGGATTTCTGAGTGATTTCTTACTACGCACTTGTGGCCATTTCATTTGTTGTTTGGCGCAAGCAAAGTATATTGTAATCTGTGTGATTATAGTATAACCCAAGATCTGTGTGACTTGGAAGAGTGGACTAAAGGATTTTTATCCATAGAACCACTATAAAAATTCCTTGTGTTTGATTACTTGTTTTTAACTTGCATATTTTCATAAGTAAACAAACTTTTAAAAGACAAAGCTTTTAAATTGAGGAATTTACAAAACTGGGGTAAAACTTTGAAGAGAAACTTGTTTGAAAAACATACTTGAAAAAATCCGCTGCATACAAGTTTTGAAACTCTGAGTATATCTGAATCAGCCTAGTGAAATCAGATGAGTGGTCAACTCTGTTGTTCAAAGTTTTGTGCGCGATCAGCTTAGTAATCTTACAAATCAGATCAGCTTAGTCTGTTGACAGAAAAAGAGAGAAAAAGTTTTAAAGTTTATGAAATCTATTCAACCCTCCCCCCCTCTAGATCTCATTGACCACTTTTGGGACCAACAGTGATAATTATTAATATCAAAGGGCAACTATTCAAGCTTGTTCTCATGTTTGGAGCGAAACTTGAGTCTGTTGACAGAAAAAGAGAGAAAAAGTTTTAAAGTTTATGAGATCTATTCAACCCTCTCCCCCTCTAGATCTCATTGACCACTTTTGGGACCAACAGTGATAATTATTAATATCAAAGGGCAACTATTCAAGCTTGTTCTCATGTTTGGAGCGAAACTTGAGGAGTTTCTCGATGTTACTGTGATACCATGAGAAACGGCATAAGGGTTGTTTTAATATAGAAAATGGAGGATGAAATTATTGTTGGTAATCTTTGATCCATGATTGATATTAATATTCTCGTGATGTGTGATGAATGATTATGTATTTTTGATAAAAAAAAAATTAGATCAACGATGGATAGTTTTGTGCCGGTAAAAATGTCTTGTTGTTTTTTAATGTAAGGGAAAAAAGTTGGTAAATTGATTGCTTGATTTATTTTCTTTTTTGATAATTGGTGTATTTTTGTTTTCAATAAAAGGGAAAAATTGGCGTGATGATGCTAATTGTTTGAAACATGGTGTAGATTATGTTTACATATGTAAAGGTAAATTTGGTGTCATGTCTTTCATATTTCTTCGAAAATTCAATTCGCTTCATAAGTTTTCAAAATTAGTTTATTTACAATTCTTACTTTGCTGTTTTCCAGAATTGAATGTTTTATAAACCGGACTGAACATCGAACCGATAGCCTTATTGGTTACTGGTTAGATCGGTTTAACCGTTTTAACCACTGGTTCAACTGGTGTGATGTCATTACAAAATAATACTTTAATTTAAGTTTTAATGTATGTAATCAACTATTTTAAAAAAAAAAACATATTATCCATTTTTCAAGTTTATTTTCATAAACTAAATGTTTATCTCATGACCAATTAGTTTTCTACAAATTTTGATTTGAGAATGAATGATAGCAACAAAATTACAAGTATGATAATATGATATCAATGTAATAATTCAAATTATAACAAACATCATATCAAAAACAATAAATTTATTGCTATTCACCTATGAAAAAAAGAAAATATTGATGAATTTTGTCAACGAATAATATAAAAAAATGAAATTACTTTAAAGTTTGAGAAGAAAAATAAATTTTCTAATGGAAATCGATGCTCAAATATATTTATATAACTTATTATATAAAAGATTTTTTTGTTTCTTGTTGATTTTGTTTAATTTATAGTGAAAAATAGAAGAAGAGATGTGAGAGTATTGTTGAAGTTTAAAGGACGCGGAAGAGAAGTAAAAATATGTAACGTAAACTTTTTTATTTTTATAAGTGAACAGGTGGTTCAATCGGTTCACCGGTTCACTGATTTTACCAGTTTTTCACCTATTTTTTTCGGTTTGAACGGTTCAAAAACAAAGCTGTTTTTAACGGGTTAACCGGATCAAATTGACAATCAATAGAACCGGTCGATCCGGTCCAATTTTTAAAACACTGCCAGAAACAATAAAAAAAAGTAGAACAAAAAAGATATGGCTTGTGTAATAAACTGGTATTATATTCATCCTTAATAGCAAAGTTGATTGTTTATCATCATACCTATCACATTACAAAATTACTTGTTACTTTCTCATGTTAATTCACTATTAATGCGATGTTTAACACTTCCCAATTCTCCATCTTATTATAACTTAGTTCTCTTGGAACTTCGGACATAGCAAAATCGGAGCATAACTACTTTTTGGATTTCTGATGTTGTATCAAGTGTTACTACATTTTTTTCCAAGATAAAATTATGATTCCTTTTTTTTAATGTTTACAGAAATTTTAATACCTAAATGAAACTACATAAAATTGTATACTCATGTTTTGACCTGATCACTACACAATTGTATGCCCACTCTAAGAATCATAATAGATTGAGTAGCGTTTAAGTAGATATGACATTGTTGTGCATAGCTTGTTTAACTACCAAAATGTTTGCAACTGTTGCGGTACGTGGGCTCGTCTTTTGATCTTTTTGCCGCCTTGCCACCACCATCAAATTTGATAGTTGATTACATACATTAAAACTTAAATTATATTATTATTTTGAAATGACGTCACACCGGTTGAACTAGTGGTTAAAACGGTTAAACTCATCTAACCAGTAACCGATAAGGCAGATAATTAATACTCCCTCCCTTTTTTTATTTGTCGCTTTGGCCAAAAAAAATGTCTAATTTTATTTGTCATTTTAGGAGTTCAATGCAAAATTAATTTTTTTTCTACCAGTTTTACCCTTCTTGTGCTTGCAATTAATGCAGCGATTTTTTTTATTAAATGGGTATTTCGGAATTTCTGCTTCAAAAAAGTAGCTATTTATTGCATTTCATAATCCATGTGCAATCCTCCAAAACGACAAATAAAAAAACGGAAAGTGTAGTTTATTTAATCCTTATGCAACAATTTTAAACGACATATATTTAGGAACGAAATGCAGGGAATAACATTTACAATTTAGAATCCATTTATTTGACAGAAATAAAATCTAGATTTAATAATATGATTTCCAGGAATTTATATTCCAGAAATATTACTACATTATAAAGTTTGGGTAACACTCGATATTCGACCAAGAAAATCACACAAATTCCTTTCTAGCGTTTGGTAACAACGAGCTAAAATGGAATTCATATTTATAAAATTTACGAGAATACCCCTATTCATATGTTATGAAGTTACCAAAGTACCCCATGAATTTGTCTTTCGAAACGGCTATCTCGACAATTGGAATTCGTTGAGTCTTATCCATCTTCATTGTTGTTAGATTCAATTTTATGAATGTAGTAGTAAATTACGTGAACTTGATTGTGTGAAACATTTTGCTATATGTTTGTCAAGCTTTTCTCTTAATTTTTTCAAATATTGTTGTTTAATTCCTTTGATTTTGGTTTTGGATCTAAAAAAAAAAAAAAAAAAACTTGGTGGTGTTGCTCGAAGGAAGGATCAATGATTTTTTAGGCTTCTTAAGGAAAGGGTCGTAATATTATTTGCTTGTTGAACCGTGCATGTAAATGTAATGACCTATTTATTGATTTCTTTTAAGTATAAATAACTTAGAGAGACACATTCGTTTCTACAATTGCAGACAAAATCATAACTATACAAGTGACAATAAAAGCCTCAAGTGTTTATAAAGTAAAGGGGAAAAATGCACGATACTCTTTTACGAGAAATCAGCACAAAATTTTCATCCGAAATTTTTATTACATCAAATTATCTTGTACTTTTAGATACTCTACATACTTTTCCCTTACTCCAGTTAATTTTGTAGTTGATATACTTAAATTATCCCTAGATTTAAGGAGACTATTACTAAGTTTAAAAAGTACAAGGGTATTATGTGTTAAGTTTAAAAATTACAAATGGATATTTTGTGCTAAGTTTAAAAAGGACAAATCGATTTTCATGAGTAATAAATAGAGTTATTCAAAATATAAGAAAAATCGCAACAAAATTGAGTGTAACACATATTTGCCAAAAAATTAACGGAAATAGACAGATGTATGCGGGGAATCGAAAAGTACAAAAAAAAAATGTGCAATATTTGCAAAATTTTCATAACACGGATCGTTCATTTCCCCAAAGTAAAAATATATATGTTTAATTCTTTTAGGAAAAACTCAGACTTGGCATGTACTACATGATGATAAAAATGTAGGTATATTTTTATCTAATGTCACCTTCTGATTTTGATTTATCTCTTTAACCAATTAAATTATTTTAATCCATATCCCCAAATACTAGGACAAGTGGATAAGTGGAAAACCCATTTTCCATAATATATCCAGGTTTGGTTCGAGTCTTTAGATTACGTGGCTGAGATTAATTTGACTTACTTTTTTTATAGAACCAAATTTGACTTAATCCATGCCAAAATTCATTAACTAAAGAGAGAATTACTCTAATTTATCATGTATTTTAATGGAATGAATAGCAAATTAATTTTCTGTGTTATTCTAAATAAATAGTTTTCTACATAAATAGTTTAATTCTTTGTGATAAATAAAAAGGCGAAATACCTCTTTTTATTTTTATAAAAGCACACTGTCTTCCTCTTGATTTTTATATTTTTACAATCGAGTAAAATATTCATTATGCAATATTACATGGAGTTGAAGTGTCCATTTATGAATAGATATGGAGTTAAATTGTCTATTTACGCATATCACAAGAGGTAAAATGAGGTGAATATGTTGACAAATAAGGTAAAATTGGTCATTTTTTACATGAAAATAAATCTCAGCCGCATTATAGAGTTTATATATGTGCAATACCTCCACTAGCAAAAAGAAAAATTGCTCATTATTTCATATCACAGAGAGGTAACATAAAGTTAAATTGTCTATTTTCATCTCAACAGGAAGGTAAATTGCACACTAGACATATATCATATAGTTAACTTACCAAAACTCCACTTTAATGTAATTAAATTGACCACCTACTTTTGAGTTATTGAATTCATTACAATTACTCATATAAGCATTAATTTCATTAAATAAAGTTCCAATTCTAGAATAAAAAAACTTAAATGCCAATTTCAATCATTTTTCTCCCCGATTCAACCTAATTTCACCTATCCTTATCGTTAATTTCAACCATTTTTTCCCATCAAATTTATTTTTTGACATGCTCCGTCAAAAACTAACCACTATAAGAGTAATTATAATGAATCTAATACATCAGAGCTACTTTGTGTAATTTCTTAAACATAAAGATGAAGGAAGTCATGTAATTATGGTACAAACTTAATTGAATTGGCTAGTTTCACATAATAAGAAGAAATCAGAGAAATCATCAATATAATTACATTAATAATTAAAGATATAGAACCATCATCAAATTAAGGCTGATTACATGATATATAAAAAATAATGATATAGAACACATTAAGAAGTAATTAGGCAGTCACATTTCCATGCTTCGGGCTGATAATTGGCATATTGTGTTGTGGTTGGCACTTGAATAGGGACACAAGGTTCACAGCCTCCACATTTGTGCTCACATTTTGGTGGACTTGACCCTATTCTTCTTTCCACATCATACCCAAAATACCCCTTCACATTTTTTGCATCATAATAATTATTAGGAGGAGACTGCACATATTGGGATCTTTCTGCACCTAAAAATTAAATAAATTGAGTCGAAATAACATATAAAAACAAAATATATTTATCTGATTTAACAACCACACATTAAATAAATTTGGTCTAACTCATCTCAAAAGTTTTATCATGAGTTGAGGATTAACCGTAGTAATTGAAGAAAATAAGTAGTCATGGTAACAAATAATTGAAGTTTTAAGATTTTTTAGAATACAAGAGAGACAAAAGTATTATACTCCCATCGTCCCATATTTTTTTCTCCATTTAAGTTTGGCAGGAAGTTTTAGACAATTTATTAAAAAAGTAAATTTTTATTATTTTTTGAGACATCTCAAAAAGAATATAAGATCAAAAACAATGGAACGAAGTAAGAATTAAAAGAGAAAAAAAGAAAAAACCTAGATAATTAGGGCAAATATAATAAGTCCTAAAAGACTAAACTACCCTTCTACTTTAAATATACAAGTAACATTAATAATGAACTCTAACAATATGAACAAATTTAAATTTAAAATGTTGATAAAACCTGAATGGTGAGCAGCAAAAGCCGAACTCAACAAATGCAGAATGGCAATTGCATAATACCCTTTTTTCTTCATGTCTCAAACAGAAAGAAGTTGAAATTTTGTGCAAGTGCAAGAGAAATATATATATATAGGATGAATTGATGAGAATGGAGTATAAATCTTGAAAAGTACATCTGAATTAATTCTATTTTAATAGTTTGTTTTTTTATTCGATTCAAAGCCAAAAGCAGAGGATTATGGCTGGCTTATTGTCAAACAGTAGACTATGCTTGAAAAGGGCTTTTTTGACAAGTCAGGTGCACAAGTTTGAAGTTTAATACAATTACTTGGAAAGATAATTAATTAGACAAGTCAGTGTCTCTTCTCCCAATAAATAGTGTTCTGATGAAAAGTTTGTTTAATTTGACTCGACTGATTGAAAAGAGATTTGATATGTATATAAATATTTTGGAGTTTGCAGAGGGCTTGACTATAATACAAATTTATGTTTGTATGCTATGAGTTTATTTGGTTGGATTTTGGTCTGATCTTTGAGTCAGAATTTTTTAAATAAAGTTTAACAAAATTAATGAAATTCATCATAAATTTATTCATAAATTTATAAATTTATAAAAAAAATAATTTGATACATACCATCTATTTTACTCTTCAAACTCAATAAAAAAGATATTAATTTGACACATATCACCTAATTTTTCCCCCAAAATAAATACGAGTGGGGTTTGAGTTTTTTCAAAACCACAAAGTCCAATATTCAAAACCTAATCAAATAAGGTTTCAAAGGTTTCAATGAAATCACCCAAACTATATTTTTTTTAAATCGAGACCCGCGAAACCGAGTCAAAATCCTTCCAAATAGGCCCTATTACTTATATCATTTTTTTAATACTCAACAAAACTTTAGATAATAAATAGAGGTATATTCTAGATCAAAATTTTATTTCGAGTGTATATTTCAGTCAGTTATATTTTGAAAAAATTTCGAGAATTTTTTGAAAACGTTTCCGAAACATTTGAAAAAATTGTCAGAAAATTACTAAAAAAAAAAAAAATAAGAGACTCACAATGTAAACAAATAGTTTCAAAATTACATCTTCTTTCCGTTTCGATAGATTCAAAAATGGAAACTTTAAGAGATGTTTTTTTTTACGGAAATTGTGATTTTTTTTAATCTATGAGTATATTAGGTGAACACTTATATATGTTCAAACTTATATTTAAGGATAGAAGGTATAAATTTTTAGGGTTTTTTGCACTTTACACCCCCGAAATATAGTAAATAGGCACTTTGCACCCCCAAAACTTAGATTTAGCACTTTGCACCCTCGAAATATGAAAAATGCAGCACTTTGCACCCTCTTTTATTTTCAAGCAAAAACTCAAGGGCAAAATAGGTAATTCTATTGTAAATCTTTGGCACTTTGCACCCACAAAATAAAATTAGCACTTAACACTCCCTAATTAAAAACAAATCAACAACTTGCACCCCTGAAACACAATAAATGAACACTTTGCACTCCAAAACACAAAATTAACACTTAACACCCTCAACTTAAAAAAAAAAACTCAAACCCCTCATTTTTTCGGGCAAAGATGACCATTAAAGTGAAAAAAATTTAATAGGTAATAATTTTTGGGTCTTTGATATTTTGATGTAGACAATGAGTCTTCGAGAAGTTTACTTGTATTTTATTTAGTTATTTATGGTTATATATGTTGAAAAGAAAGATGGATAGTTAAATGAGTATTCGAGTATTTATAATTGTATTTTGTAAAATTTAAGGAAAAAAATGAAATACCTATTTTGCCTTAAATTTTTTTCACTCCAACGGTCAACTTTGGCGAAAAAAATGAGGGATTTGAGTTTTTTTAATTTGAGGGTGTTAAGTGTTAATTTTGTATTTTGGGGTGGAAATTGCCCATTTATTGTATTTCGGGGGTGGAAGTTGCTTATTTGTTCTTAATTAGAAGGTGTTAAGTGATAATTTTATTTTGGGGGTACAAAGTGCGAAATTCTCAAGTTTTGAGGGTGCAAAGTACCAATACTATTGAATTACCTATTTTGCCCTTGAATTTTTGCTTGAAAATAAAAGAGGGTGCAAAGTGCTATATTTTTTATATTTCGAGGGTGCAAAGTGCTAAATCTAAGTTTTGGGGGTGTAAAGTGCCTATTTCCCATGTTTTGGGGGTGCAAAGTGCAAAAAACCCAAATTTTTATTGTGGAATTTGTTGTCTTCAATTTATGTGTTTTCAGAAGTTAAAAGTTTAAAAGAAGAAAAAAGAATACTACCTTTGTCCTTTTTCGTTTGCCTTTTTTTTTTTTTTTTTTTTTTTTTTTTTTTTTGAGATGTCCTAAAAAAATACTCTATTTTCTAATATGAAATTATTATTTTCAAAAGTATTCTTTCATATTAAATTATAATTTGACACCATTAATTATTTACCACTATTTTTTAAGACATAAATATAAAGTTACATAAAAATTTCATTTTTTCAATTCATACCTAAAATTTCGTGTCAAAGTTCTAGGGAGCACAAGAAAATATGGTCGATTTAAAAAAAAAAATAAGTATATGGTTAATTTATGTCAAATATAATTGACTTGACTTTATAGATTCAAGTTTGATTGGGAAGTTCTCAGTGTGAATGTATTGATATGATAATTCTAAGTCTAGTCAAACTTACAAGTCAATCACAGTTGTGAACTATCTGAAATAAGCACTTCCATTTTTATTTTATTTTTTTAGAAATAACTAAAGCATTTCTAATTTTACTGACAGAAAATTGAAAAAAAAAATTGTTTTTTCTCGTTGTTTTGGCAAGAGTAAATTTATTTTCTTTTGTTTGATTTAATGAAATAAAAGAGCAAAAAAGAACTTATACAATCAAGTTCCAATTGAAATTAAAAAAAAATAATGTGATATTGTAAATTTGAAGTTAACAGTTAAACTAGAGTTGAATGTCAAGTAATTTAATTTGATTTATGAAAAAAAAAAAAGGGGTTAATTTCATTTGATATTTATCCCAAAGCTGAATTTCGTTTGCTTGACCACTGAACAAAACCAAAAACTATTAACTAAACACGACTTCGAATCAGAGTCTAAAAAGTAGGTCACTGTTTAATTGTCACCGTATTTAGGTTCCCTAAGCAGATGATAAGCAGGGACAGAACATAAATTTTTTTTATAAAATCGTTTCGAGTAAAAATAACGCACTTATTGATTGGGTAAAATTGCATAATCCATGTCGAACTAATTTCTGATTTTGGTTTTCGTTACCAATTATATCACACATCGATTTTGGTTTTCGTCTTAAATTAATTGTCGATTTTAGTTTAGTCCTAAGTTATATTACCTCGCCAAATTTTATCTCATAATTTCTTTAATTTTTCTTTTTAGTCCCAAAATGGATGGAGGAGGGACGATATGAAATGCACAAAAAACAAACTAAAAACGTTGGGATGAAAAATGATATGTATTAAAGCGAGGAACTTAACCGAGTTTAAGTCTCTTTGTTCTTAATTGTGAATTAAGAAGTGGAAACTACGCTATATAAACACTGGAAAAAACACCCTGGGAAAAAACTCGTTTATCACCAAAAAAATTACAATATATAAATGGGATTTTTGCACTTTGCACCCCCGAAACATGGAAAATAGGCACTTTGCATCTTCAAAATTTAGATTTAGCACTTTGCACCCTCTTTTATTTTCAAGCAAAAACTTAAGGGCAAAATAGGTAATTCAATTATAAATCTTTGGCACTTTGCACCCCCAAAATAAAATTAGCGCTTATCACCCTCGAATTAAGAACAAATCAGCAACTTGCACCCTGAAAACACAATAAATGGGCACTTTGCACCCCAAAACACAAAATTAACACTTAACACCCTCAAATTAAAAAAAAAAACTCAAACCCCTCATGTTCTCCGGCAAAGTTGACCATCGGGGTGAAAAAAATCTAAGGCAAAGTTGAACTTACCAATTTTTACTTATTCAAATGTTATGCATATCATATTTAATTTGTACAAGCTATAATTCATGGCTTGTTAATTTGTTATATGATGTAATCATTCCAAATTCATGGTATTTAATTTGTATATATATGTATATAAATTTAGGTTGTTCAATCGGATCGAAAATTTACCTATTTTGCCTTGGATTTTTTTCACCCTGATGGTCAACTTTGCCGGAAAAAATGAGGGGATTGAGTTTTTTTTAAATTGAGGGTGTTAAGTGTTAATTATTTGTTTAGGGGGTGTAAGTTGCTGATTTGTTCTTAATTCGAGGGTGATAAGTGCTAATTTTATTTTGGGGTGCATAGTGCCAATTTCTCAAGTTTCGGGAGTGCAAAGTGTCAAAATTTATAATTGAATAACCTATTTTGCCTGAAAATAAAAGAGGGTGCAAAGTGCTAAATCTAAGTTTTGGGGGTGTAAAGTGCCTATTTTCCATATTTTGGGGGTGCAAAGTGCAAAAAGCCCTAAATAAACTTGTAACTGTTCTCGTGGTGATAAATAAGTGTTTTTTTCCAAATTAATTTGTATTTTAATCGTATAAGAACGTCATACAATTAGTCTCGCTTTTTAAAAAATAGCACTTCTTATACCAGCTATTTTCATGCATTTTTGGAAGCAAAAAGGAGAAATAGTAAAATAGCGGGATGAGATTCAAACAAATATTAAATTACAGGACAAAATTTCACAGTGTAATATGACTTGAGATGAAAACCTAAAATCAACAATTAATTTTGGACGAGAATCAAAACTAGCAATTAGTTGGGGACGAATTATAACACTTTTAGTGATTTGTCCGGCGCCATCACATCACTTAACGGTACTCACTGTCCAATATTTAATAGTGGGACGAAATTCGACAAATATTAAATTAAGTTATGAAATTTGATAGTTTGAGACAAAAATCAAATTAACAATTAGTTTGGGGCTGATTACACATTTTCACCCATTGATTGCAGAATAATCTTAGTAGAAATGTTAAATTAAATAGTACCAAGTTCTTTTTCCTACCAACATATTCAAACTAGAACAAGGATTTTGAGCCAAAATATTAAATAAAAAAAAAAAAAAAAGTCACCTTAAACATAGATTCCAAATTGTGAAATGAAATACACCTCTTTATTCTCCACAAAAAAATAAAAAATGAAAGAAAAATTTACAATATGTGATTAACTAACTTATACAGAAAAAGAGTAAAAAAAAATATATTAATTAATTAAACCTATCCTCCAACTGGAGCCAAAACTTGGTAAAGAAAAAAATGGCATGCAAATGAGCCATTTACACACATAATTGAATAAAAAAATAACAATTTCAGTTAGCTCTCCATTCGTAAGTCAGATTACATTAGTCTCTGCTTACTTCAAACTTTGATCACTTTCTCACAAAGTACATTCAGTTAGTTGCGGCAATAGGTGTCCTCGGACTTGGCAGTCCCATATACGCAACTCGAGGCGAGAGTCGAATCTTTGGGCTTGGCCTAGGTGAAGGAATTGGACCGTAGTTACCTATAGAACCATAGGCCAAACGAGGCGAAAGGTTAACTTGTTCAAGAGCTTGGAATTGTAACTCTGTAGGGTACTCTCGTACACACCCAATACGCGGTCCGTGACCCGTGCTCCATTTACATGACATACGCTTGGCCAAGTTATACACCGGCTTTTCCTTAACCGTGATCTCTTGTTCTTTACTAGGAACACCGTTGTCAAATGTGATAGAATCTTCCGATTTTCTTGGAATCGATTCTTTGTAAGAAGATTCGGTGCAAAGTGGAGGTTGATCATCATCGGTTGCACATTTCTGAAACGAAATAGAAAACGGGAATATATCGTTAGACGAATATTATTCGAATATGTACAGACCAAATGTTAAGTATAAATATTAAATGTCTCTTCCTTTTAACAACTTAAGCTTTTAAATGAGTTGAACATTCAATAATAAATGTTTTTTTTCAAAAATTACCTTAACGTTTACGAGATCGACAGAGTGTTCCTCGAGGAAGCTTAAGAATTCTTTAAAATTTTCTTCTGTTGGGAGATAGTGACCACTATATGGCCAAATTGCCTCAAGAATGCCGCCATGAGCAACCATTCTTCCGGCTGCGGTGATGGCAGCTCCGGCTAAGAAACTCGAGTGTTGGAAACGACCCTTTTTCTTTTGGCCTACGTATAAAGTTCTTGTCGTGCTAAGAACAAATATGAATTTTGAGCCTTCAATGGTGTCTAATAAGTTACCACTTTGTTTGTACACTAGCTTCCCGTTTTCAACCACGACTTCGTATGCTTCTCTCTCATTCTGTTTATAAGAAGTACCATTAAATACGTAAATATTTTATTTGAATTTTGATTCAAAAGTGATGTCACTTAAAGAATGGAGGCTTACCGGTCCAAGATATTTGATGCATTGACGTTGCAAATTGGTTCTTGGGCACTTCTCGATATTCACTTCTTTTCCGTCTCCAACGTCCAACCTTCATATCATACAACAAACAAAACTAAGTTAGTTAGAATTATTCTAAGCAATGACAATTTTGCATTTTGAAGGACGTATTATATTAAGTGAAACTTTTATGCGATTAAGGCTAGCTATTTAATAGGATTAATCTCGAACTCACCAGTAAAAGAAAGGTTGTGCACTTTCACTTTGAAACCAGACATCATAGTAGAGATGTAAATTGTGTCCATAACGATGGCGTGGATCAATCTAAAAATAGAAAATCGAGGGAAAAAAATATGAGTCGAAAGATCAAAAACCCGACTGAAGCAACAATGATCAAAAGTTTCAACACTTACCGCTTCAAGCCAGTGCTGTAAAGCCAGTTTTTGAGCCTTTTCATCTTTAGACAATCCCTTTCCAACCTGCACAAAATTCAATCTTTATCTCAAAATCGAATTCAATACAACATAAGACAAAACAAAAACAATATAAAACGAAAATGAATTTCGTTCATTAAAGAATAAGAACCAAAACGAACCTTGGCTGCTCTGGTCCTCGCTCTAGCCCACCGTGAAACAGCAGTTTCCGGTTTCTCAACATTGAAAAACGAAACCGAGCTCCGTTTAAGAGCTGCAAAATCCAAAGCCTTCCACCTATACACATATCCAATATAACCGATTATTAATCTAATAAATAAAACCATATGATAAGAAATAATCAATTATAAATTAGAAACGAACCATAGCTCCTCCACGACAACTGCACAATCGGCTAGGTTTCGTCTAGTCCTGTAACTCTTGTAGACCTTTTGGAGCTTTACCGCAGCCGCATCAAGCTCACTCACGGGTCGAGGAGAAAACATTATGGCGGGTTCGGGGAGAGAGTTCGGGGTACGTGGTTGGTTACTTGGACTAAAGGATCTTGGTTTTTGGATATCTTGTAATAAATCTTTGAATGAAAGTGAGGTTTCAAGGACTAGTTTCATGGGATCACAATTTTTCAACTTTATTGAATTCTTTCTGCTCATTTTATTGCAACCTTTTGTCATGGTCATTGCTGCAGATTCTGCTTTGCCAAAACTATTGGTTCTTAAAGTCATTGACTTCAATTAGAAAAAATTGTGTCACAATTTCTTGCTACCTGCATAATTTGGTATGAAAATTCATGTCAATAAAAAAGTTCTTGAAATAGTTTAAACACACACAAAATTCCACATTCAAAATTGTATACCCAATTAATCTTTAACTAAATTTAGCACAAAAAAGCAAAAAATAGAACCACTTATGTAATTCCTTAATAAAAAAAATTATATTTTATTTTTCTGTAATTACTCAATAAAAAAAATAACACCATAACCATATTCCCCTATTTATGTCCCAAAACAATACTATTATCTTTCTCAAAATGGAAATTTTCACTCTAAATTATGCTTTAGTAATGATTTGACATCATCAATGCTAGATAATTAATTTTCCCTTAAAAAAGTTTCACCTTTTTAACTCTTTTTCTACAAATGGGTGTCAAAATAGCATATGAATATAACAAAAATTGTAAGCAAAAATGAACAAAACAACATTCTATAATCAATGTAAATTACTCACCAGAAGAAGAAAACTTGGGCTTAATCCCAAAAGTTCAAAGTTGTCAGAAAGAATTGTGTTATTAATTAGAATATGTGCTTCTAAATATGAAACCACCTCCCCTCCTTATATACCCCTCCTTTATGTGGAAAAATCTTGAAAAAGATTTAAAATTGAAACCCAATTGAACGTTGAATACACGTGTACAAGAAATTTGAATGCTTTTATCGTATCAAGAAGAATTAACAACTGAGAAATTTCTCTGTGTTTTCTTGAAATGAAATGGGAATACACAAAAAATGGTGGGTCTCGTTCAAAGTTTTAACTCTGCTTTTAAGAGCACGAGATTTGATGAATTCAAAGCTTGATATTTGTAGCAGTTTTTGGAAATGCTTTTTTTATAGTAACAAATATTTCTATATGGAAATTTATTGTGGAGGGTGGTCAAAGAAAGTAGCTACAAACCGCTGCTTCCATGAAGAATCTGAACAAGAAGAAATATTAATCTATTTTAAGAAAAAAGGTCTTTTTCTTTTTATTTTTTTATGCACCAATTTATCCACTGTATCAAAAAATTACACGACCTGACATTTTTATATGTTGTATTTACCCCCATGTTTTTTTATAATTACAAAATATTTTTTTATGACCATTCTCAATTTCGACAACTATATTATATTTTTCGGTGAAAGTGAGTAAATTACTTCTTTAAATTTTTTATAGAAAGGTAAATTAAATATTATAAATATCATTAACTAACTTATCATTAACTTTTTTTTATGTAAAATATTTGTTGGACAGTTGGGTTTATTAATTTCATTTATGAAAGTCAACTAAAAATTTTGGCCACTAATAAATGAATAGTCTAAGGTCATCTTCAAACACGCCAACGCTCATGTTCGTGATGAGTTATGGGGTTTTGTTTTTTTCTTCTTGTTAGTCTAGTGATTTATTTTTATATTCAATCAACAATGAAACTGAGGCATTTGTTCTTTGACCACATTATTTCAACTTTTATTTTTTTTCATGTGTATAAATATATATATATATATATATATATTTTTTTTTTCTCAAGAGTTTAATTCCTTTCGAGGCGCGTCGGGCACATAAAATGGGAACCTCTCCGAACAGGGATTCGATCCTGAATCCCCTACTTTGTAGTTACTAATTCCTTCCACTAGACCAACCACCTGTTGGTTTTTTCATGTGTATATGTAATAGTTGTAGGTTATTAAAATAAGGCTAGCGATATCGTAAGAGTAACGTTTTGTAATACCCTAATTTTGTAATTTTTCGAGAATCGTATCAAATAATATAAAATTTTGCAGGTGCAAGTTTGCACATTTAGTGGGTTTGATCGTTGGTGGTGGATTAGCGGTGCTATATGAAAACTCAAGACACAAATGGATTAATTTTCATATTTGAAGGTGTTTTGGAAAAAGAAAAAAAAATTAATTAATGTACTAATGAGAGAAAAATTGAGTTGTCATAGTTAAAAGATACTAATTAGAAAAGTGATGGGAATTGAGAAAGTCATATGTATTAAAAACAGTTACTCTGGCAATATCGTTTAGCCTTAAAATAATCACGATTAAAAGTTTAGTATAAATCATGTGTATTTTATATGGTTCGTAATTAGTACTTACTCTCTTTTAAATGTTCCTTAATTACAAAACATATATGTGTGTATGATTTGTGTCATATCAATTCAAATGTAATTGAATTTTTGTTCAAAATCGACTTGAATAGATCAAATCAATCACAAAACAATATTTATTCATATTTTGAAACAAGTTACTATTTTATAGGAGTACATTTTTTCTATCGCGGGCTTATTAAGAAGCCATGCGCAGATAAATTGGCAAAAAAATGGACATGTATTGGGGCTCTCTACTTGTGAGATGATGGAGATGCTCTCCGAAGACGCCAATGTTTAAATGGCTTAATGCTTGAGGGGGGGAAAAAAAAAAAAAAAAAAAAAGGAATATATTTTTCTAATTAATTATTAGTCTCGCAAATAATTTTAATTGTTATTAGTTTTAAGTATGAAAAGTAAATGAGATGAGATATTGACCAACATAATTTATTTATTTTATAGTATTGCATTTTGTTTATTTATTTTAAATGTTGTCGCATGCAATTATAAGATTGATGTAGAGCTATAGTTGAAAATTAAGTTAAGTCACAAAATATTTATTTCAATTTTGTTTAGTAAAAGAAAAAGAAAGCAGAACAATTATAACTTATTTTTTCAGAAACGAAATATCAAACTATCTAAGCTCACCTAGCCAATGGTTCATTAACGTTTAACAATTCAATTAACTTCAAAATATGATGTCAAAATTAACTTGTTTATATTTTAAATTGTGTAACAACTGAGATTTAAAAATCTCTATTATTTAGAAGTGTTCTCCACCAAATATTATTAAGACGATATATATTTATAGCTAAAAATTAAAATCAAGTTATTCGTTATTTGACTCGAGTTTTTTTTGGTAAAAGCTCATTTGATCATCACACTCGTTTCGCTAAACTAAAAATTTATAATATACATGCAAAATAACAAGCTACTCAATATTAACTTCGTTTAATAATCAAACAAAGCTAAAACTCAAAATTTTAAGCTCGATAATATTCAAACCAAGCGTGAACAATATGTTGTTCGACACTACTCGACTCGATTACATCTTCATTTATACTATATAAACAACAAAAGGATTATGTCATAGATTACAAATTATTAGAATTTTTACGTAACTAATCAACTAACTGATGATCAGATAATATCCACCAAATACAATTACTTTATTTATCGACTGCAGTCAAAATTGGTCCGTGGACTTTGGCGGGTATTTTGGGCAACTGGTCAAGTATTTACCGTGTCAATAGAAAAGACGACATATCAATATATTATAAACTTAGGGCCAAGTGACGGTTTAACTTTCGTATCAAAATTAATTAATATTTTCAAATTAAATACATTAACTTCATATCTTTGAATATTTGCAGAATTAATAAAAGGATTATGTCTTTACATTAACTGCATGAGGATTAAATAAATCTGCAACTGCATGTACGATATTAAATGAGGACCAAAATTGTAATTAATTACATTCTCATTCATTAAGAAAGTGGAAAAAATAATTGGAAATTTGAGACTCATCCTGCAGTGGTCAACAATTGTTGGTCAACGGCCAAGAATATATTTATCAGGACTATAGGTTTGACAGCTTGGGATTTAAGTTGAGAAGAATTTATTTATGTGGACTAAGGGTTTGACGATTTGAAATTTATTTAGAGCATTCAAAATAAGATTTTGAATTCAAAACCATCATCTTGTACAAACTAGAGACATAACATCAATAAATTTAAAAAAAAAAAAAATTAACAGATCGTACACAAAGAGAATTTGTATCTATATTCTCTGGAGCCTTAAGAGAATGGTTCTTAGCACTTGGAGAATACCGACAAATCCAGTTATTCCAAGCCAATGTATGGATCACAAACTATGAATCTCTCCAGCAGACTCATAAACCTATCAGATCCACAATCTATGAATTTCAAAAGATGGCAGTTGCCAGAACAAAAATCATCTTTAAAATTTATCTATATTGGGGGTATTTAATTGTGTTGGTTTTTCCTTTACCCATATTGAAAAACCACTACTATATATATATCCTATTAATTGTAGCTATCATATCATGAGTGAGACCTTTTTCATTAGGTAGGGTTCATTATAAAATCGAAACTATAATTTCTAATTAAAATAAAAATAAAATAAAATACTCAAAAAAAATTCTAAAATAACAATTAATTTGGATAATATATTCAACCTCATAATCACACGGAACAAATCTTATTTGAAACATTCAAATGTATTGAAATACTAAATTATAAAAAATAAAAATAAAAATCCACCATAAATAAAATCACATTTGAAAGCAAATAGAGTACTATATTTGTTTTGTTGAGAAAACTAAATCTATATGTTTATTGAATAGAGAAAAAAAAATTATGTGTAACCTCAATTTAGTAGAGATGAGATGAGAGAGATATTGGTATGAAATTATATATTTAAAAAGTGTCTTTCTTGTCAAAATATATTGTTAGTATTTTTTATGATTCAATTTACAAAAAAAAAAAAAAAAAAAAAAAAAAAAAAATACTTTGAATTGAACTAGTTCATTATATTATCATGATTATTAATTTCATGACGCACTAATAATAAATATGGACACTCTTATATAATATTTTAGTTTTTGTTAGAAGGATCCATTAGAAGAAAATAATAAAGGAAAAATTGCAAAAAAGTTTCCAAATTAGTTAGTTTGGAATTTCGTCTGAAGCTATATCACTTAGTCAAATTAGTCCTGTAATTTTATATTTTTATGAAATATCGTCCCACTTGCCACATGGATGCTTACATGTGATGATATGACAAATTTTATCATAAACAACTATATAAGATTGCAGAATTCGTCCCAAACTACTTACAAATTTTGATTTTTCGTCTCAAACTATATCAATAAGCCGATTTCCGTCCCGTAATTGAAATGACATGGGAAAAAAATTTGTTCCAAACTAATTATAAATATTTATTATTTATTAATACAAAAAAATGCACAAATATTTTCTAATGAACTGAGATATGTTTTTTTTTCTCAAAAGCGCACATAAATTTCAAAAATCAATATTTTTTTCTCTTAAAAATAAAAGTTAATGGTAATTTGCTTCAATGTAATATTCATAATATTCAATTCACCTTAAATTGCTTCTTTCATATTATAAAAGGTAAATTGAACATAATGAATATTATAGGAGATAAATGTCATTAGTCCCTTAAAAAAGTAAAAGAAGAATCATCATTTTCATAAAATTAGAAATTAATAATGGACTAAATACATGCCAAATGACAAATTGTGAAACGAAATTCGGCGAATTAATATAGTTTGGTACGAAAAGTCAAAATTTATAATTAATTAGTTTGAAACAAATCTGCAATCTTACATAATTGTTTAAGATAACATTTGTCGCGTCATGACATGTAAGCATCCATGAGACAAGTAAGACGATATTCCAAGAAAATATAAAATTATGGGACTAAATTGACTAAACATAGCTTAGAATGAAAATCAAAATTTACTAATTAGTTCGGAAACTTTTTTATAATTTTGCCAATAATAAATTATACCCTAAAGTTGTGCATTTTCTTAAAATACATATAATATATATCTAAACCTTGCAGGGGGTCCATGCACCCTCCTAGTTTGTATGTGGCCCCACCTATGTATCCTACTATATCATGTAGCTAGCTAGCATTCGTCGGCAACATCTATCTGCAAGTAGATGGCCTACTGGCTTTCTTTAACAATTATTGAATTGAAGTCTGTCTCATAAATTTTAATCTTATTTTTATTTTTAGGTAAAATTGCTCAAAACGTCAAAAACTAATTAGTAATTTTGGATTTTCATCTTAAACTATATTATTTCATCGAATTTGGTCTCTCAATTTGATATTTGTTTGAAATATCATCCCAAATTAATTACTAATTTTGATTTTTCGTCCCAAATTATATCAATTCGTCGAATTTCATCCCATAATTTACCATTTTGTATGAATTTAGTCCCAATATTAAATTTTTTATTTAATGAAAATGACGGTTCAATCTTGTAATTAGTTTGAGACGAATTCTGCAATATTATATAATTATTCATGTTAAAATTTACCACGTCATGACACGTAAGCAGTTATGTGGTAATTTAACGGCAAATGCGCAATTTTCTTCTTTTAATTAACGGTGGGACGAAATTTCAAAAAAATATTAAATTACGGGACAAAATTTGCCAAGTTGAATAGTTTGGGACGAAAATATAAAATCAGTGATTAGTTTGGGACGATTTTTACAATTTTACCCTTTTTTTATGTCCCAATTAATCATATTTTTCCTAAAAACATAAAGAATTACCGACATTACTAATTCTCAATTAATATTTTTTGTAAAAATATCTAAATTTCATTTTTCAACTCTTGCAGAAACCATTGTGCTAAAAGTAAACGGGTACAAATAATGGCACGGAAAAGAGTATTAAATATTTCAGCTGCAAATCTGGAATAGCCGGAAAAAAGGGCCCCTTTTTAATTTGCTGGTTTCAAATAGAATAAAATTATATTCTATTTCAAGTATCAATTTTTTTTTAAACGTGTACACTCTTATAAAATTTGCTGAAAGAGAGATCCCACCTGCTTTTGATGTCATGGAGTTGAAATTAAATTTAACTAATTAACAAAATTGTATGGTTTTGTCCATTGAACCAAATCTTATCTCCTACAAGATTCTTCCTCATTTTTGTAGTGTCAAAGGTGCACGGGCTATTATTCTTTAGTATTATATGAGAAATTAAAATATTAATCCCAAGTTATTTTGGATGATATTCCAACATGCTAGGTTAATAGAGTTGAATTTGTGTAGATTGAGTACACACCACTGGCACATCGATATATTAAAATGAGATATTGCACTTGTATGCGTCTTTATTTTCAATTTGGACAATTCTGATAATAGAGATTATTTGTAATATCTTATAAAAATTTACATAAATAAGAACATATGGAGAGATTAATTCTCTCCACCTGTTCACGTGACTTGGGGATTCAACACCCTAATTCTTCGAGAAATTATTTAGTGCAGTCGTTGCACCACGTCATCAAGTACACGTGGTGCAGCCCATCAATCTAATTGGGACTTATGGAATGATAATTCACATCATCTATGTTCTGGCAATGTGAACACAATTTTTTGAAATCCTATTATTTGGGAACATGGCTAGAATATGGAGTGATATGGATTATCACTCCACATGTCTCGAGTGTATTAATGAGCTGCACCACGTGTAGTTGATGGCATGGTGCAGCGGTTGCACTAAATAATCTCTCCAATTCTTCATCTTTCTTTCCCATAGTCCCAAAATAATCACATACTCTTACACATAAATTAGAGAAAGAAAAGAGAGAGATAGACACACGAGGAAGAGCGGCAGGGCCGAGAGTGACGAAAGAAAGAAGAAAAGTTTGTGGGGTTTCAAGGTTAAGGTTAACACACTTGATTTCTTTGATTGCTTACTTTATTAGCTTTGATTCTTGAATATTTGTGTAGATTTCTTTGAGTATTTGGCATATTTGAATATAGGGTTTTCAATTCAAGTATTTGGGTTTCAAATGTAGAATTTATAGTTCCTTTCATCTTGGAGATTATTTGGTTATTGATAAATATTATTATCAAGAAGGGTATGAAGTCCTAATTAGCTAAATTTAACTTTGACTTGGGTTTATATGTTTTTAGTTGAAGTTTAGAGTTTAGAAAATTCAGTTGGTATTATTGCTTGAATTGAAATTAATTAAAGTTTATTATATTAAGGAATAGAACAATTGCCAACTTGAACAGATTTTTAATGTGGGTATTGAAAGTTACATAGAAGTGACAATAGAATTGAAGTGGGCTCAAGTGAATCTAACTAGAATGTGATATGTTTTTCGAATTAGGTGATGATTCATTACTTAATATTATTGTAGTATCTATATGGTATGAGTTTAGGATGGTTTTAATTTACCTCTCAAAGTGTATGTCTATATATCTTGTTGCTTTCGGAGTACATGTGAGGGCCAAGAACCAACCCCTAATTATTAGTAAGGTTTGGGTAATTCGCATCGAAGGTGAGAGCTGCACCATGCTTATGTTATGTGAATGTTATAGTTTATATAATGCATGTTAATATATGGGTAGATAATATTCGTTATATGCCTTAATTATGATATTATGAAATTGTTGTAGTAATATGCATGCGATGCTCGCAGTTGATATTTATTTGAGTGTCCGTGATTTTTCGAAATTGTTAAATTAATTATCTTAATGTTAGCAATAGTATAATTTATGTGAAATATGTAATGATCGTATTGTAGGGACAGGGTGTGTAGTACTTTATCTCCCTGTTCATAGTGAGTGATAATGGTAGGTTCGGATAAATCTGGAACAAGTGGAGACTTGTCAGATTGAATCCGCAATCGATCATTAAGTTGATCTCGATACGTGACCTAAATTATCAGCGACTAATCATTGCATTTCGTGAGGGTTGGTAAGATTGGCTCCTTACCCATAGTGATAAGATGGTATCAACCACTCAAGTCTAATATCCTTTTAAAATAATGATTTTGTGTCTTGATTGTTTATTACTTGTTTAATTGATCGAATGTGAAATTAAGTGGTTTAAAGTTACAATAATTGTTGGTTATGCAGGGTGTATTAGTAAATTCTAACATTGCATAAAAATTCATGCAAACACGGACATCAACTTCAATAAGTTGATTATTTCAACTTACATTTTTTTATGTTATCATTTTTCATTGATTCAGGTACCGAACTCAAGTGAAGAAATATTTTCCAAGTGAATTGATTTGATGTGCATTTTGTGTAAAGAAGTCTATGTAAATATGTAGTAGTGACTTTGGAGAAACAATGTTAAACTTGGATGTATATGTATATGTATATATCTACCTACCTATTTTTGTAACGACATGATGACTAGTTGCCACACTTTGAATTTATATGTAGGCATGAAAGTACGTATATGTAATTATCTATATGTCTATTTGTAGTGATGCATTGATTTGAGCCAAGTAGAGGTAAATTATTAGGATTGAAAATGTTTGAGCTCGATTCTATGTAAATTTTAGTTGTTATGCATTAACCACGTTTTGAGTTTGACTATAGCTATTAAGGGTGAGTTTGGCCAAGCGGTGGGAGCTCTTAAAAACACTTCTAGACATTTATTGTGATTTTTGAAGTGTTTGACCCCAATTATAAAAATTGCGTTTAGTCAATCGTGATTTTAATGATGTTTGGCCCTCACTATTATAATCACTTTTGGGATCTTTAGAAGCTAAAAATTAACTTATTTTAGAAGTAACTAAAGTGTTACTTTTGCAAAAGCTATTATCCAAAAGTAATTATTTTATAATTGAATTTTATCATAATCGATTATTGCCAAAATCCATTATAGTAAAATTAATTCTCCTATAATTGATTTTCGAATCGCTAGGCCAAACTCACCCTAAATTTGTAGTGATTGCCTAATTGTAAGTGTTAGATTAACTCGAGGTTGGGTTGTTACATATTGACAGCCCTACAAGCAAAGAGTAGGACATTGGGCCGTTACTTGTAAATAAATGTTGCCAGTAGGGCTGTCAATGGGGCGGATTTCAATCCGGATTCGTCCGAATTCGATCCGATTTATTAGGATAATTGTCCGATTAGAGATTCGATGGACCTGATCCGATTATAAAGATCCGAAATCCGAAACTCATGGAGCGAATATGGATTTAGGTCGATCCGATCCGTTCAAGATCCGTATCCGACAACAAATAAAAAGAAATATATATATACAAAATGATTTATAAAAATAAGTATCTTTAATAATATTTCAATGTCAATTTAAGAAGATAGTAATTTATAATTCGTTTATAAATTTATTTAAACCAATATATTCATTCTACAAATAAGAATATACTAAAGAAACTTTGAAAATGTGAGCTAAAATTAAATAAAATCGAAAGATAATAAACTTATTTTAGGAAAAAATATTAATTTAATTTTTTAAAAAACAAATTTATTGGATCCGAAAAATATCCGATATCCGGTCAAATTCGACCAAGATCCGTTGGATTCAAAAAATCAAGATCCGAGCATAATCCGAGCAAGATCCGAATCCGACAGGATTCGATCCGATATAAATGGAGCCGGATCTGGACGAGCCTGATCCGACCAGAATCCGCCCCATTGACAGCCCTGGTTGCCAGTAAGTAGGCCTACTAATTACATGGCAACGCGCATGTTAGTATGGTGTTTAAGATAGTAACGGAGGTTTGTGAAATAATATTGATTTGCGTAATGTTGTTTGTTTGGGTTTAGAGAGAATTGTTTAAGATTAAGAAATAAAGTATGTGTAGATTTTTTAAAAAATTAGGTTGTAGGTGCAAGATGTTAAAAACTTTATGTCAAATTATGTTTGTTATGAGAGATAAATTGGATAAGAGATACTTACTATATGTCACATCAAATTAGAGTTTGTATAAGTTTTATTATATAAATAAAAATATTATTGTTTGTTTGGCTTTTGAAGAGTAATTTGATAAAAGTGAGAGATGATAAATTTATTTCAGAAAGTAGAAAACATGTTTATTTCACTTTTCTGAAACACGAAATAATTTTTGAAAATGCCAAACAATCATGCCCAGTGATTTCCTTGAAATATACTTAAAATGGCTATGTAAAATTTCATTTTTATTTAATAGTTACTATAATGATACTAATTTAAATTTTATACTTAGAATTTGTTTCTAGGAAGTCAAAGAACAAGAGTCCCTTCCTACAATAAAGTTTCTTTTTACCAAACTACTTTCAAGATGTAGAATAATGATTTGTTATTCAAATCAGAAAATTACTAAATTGGAAAATGAGATCACTTTCACTCTCTTATTTTTTTTGTTTCAAAAGGTTACGTACTTAAGTCTTTTATTTAGTTACATTGTAATGACCAGTATTTTTCACTAAATCAATCACTTTTGATTTCACATTCATTCTTATCCCAACAATCCGCTTGAAAAGTTATTTTGCTAGCTTTCAATGAAGGAAATTTGATTCGAAAAATTTTATTCAATTAGAGTGAGATGAACCTAATCTAATTAAGATTCATAATGCAAAATACGTTTACCAATATGGATCTACGTCAAGCTGATCCATCTGAATATGATATTTACATCATTGCTAGTTTTTCCCTTTTCTTTCTATAAAAGAAGAAGCAAAAAAGCTAATGCTGTATTTCTAACATTTATAATTTTTACCATAAGTTCAACAAACTATGGTTTAATACTTTATTTATGGCCGGATTTTACGCATATTTTAACCTAACAACATAAGTTAATATTACTATCGTTTGCCAACGTCATCTGTAAAAATTTGAAGAAATGTCTAAGCTTAATAGAGTATGAATAAAATGTAAACATGTGACTTAATTAAAATTAAATTGTAACTTACGTTAACACAACTATCGTATTAGATAAATTTACTGAATTTCAAAACATCTGAGTCCAGGTAAAATGCGATAGGCCCATAAGTTCCAGGCCAGAGCCTGATTCGAAACCAAACATATATAAATAAAATCGAATCCAAGTGAGACCTGAATTCGACTGTTTGACACATTTTAGTATTGGGTTATTTCCACTTACACCCCCCTGACTATTATTATTTGGTAATTACTCTAAAAAAATTATTTTTTGGCAATCGTACCCATTATGTTAAGAAATCGTTTACTCGGCCGTGAAAAAACTAATTTAATGTCCATTTTACATTTTCATAATGACTACTTGAATTGATTCTAATAATATGAACTTTGGAGAATTGAATATTGCTTTATTTATCGCATTAAAAATTACACTAAACATAAGCTTGTTGTTATCATGCTTCCAACCCAAAACTCAGACAATTGTGTTGAAAAGTTTATATTTAAATATTATAATCAGAGCATCAAAATAAAAATATAATAAGCAAAGCACCATGTTTAATATTTCCAAGTGCATAAATATTCCAAACCAAATGGAGTTGTATACTTACATATTTGTTTTGGAATGTTTCTACATTTGGAAATATTAAACATGATGCTATTCCATATGATGCTTTAATTTTGATGCGTCGCACATAGACTTTTTAACACCATTGCTTGAGGTTTTGAGTTAGAAGCAAGGATGGAGTAAACAAATTTATGTTTTATCTGATTTTTTAGGCAATAATAATAGCAATATTCAATGCTCCAAAGTTCATATTATTATAATCAATTCAAGTAAGGGTGGGTAAAATGGACATTTGATTAGTTTTTCACGGTGGAATTGGCAGTTTCTAAAAAGGGGGTGTGATTGTCAAATAATAATAACTCAAGGGGTGTAAGTGCAAATAAGTCTTTTAACATTTTACCCTGGGAGAGCTAATGCCAACCCTCCCCCTCCCAAAATGCAAGGCTCCGCTTGGATCGGTTTTGGCTCTGTTTCGGCATGTTTCGATGTTTTAAAAGTGTTTAGATAGTTTTGACGAAACATATGAAACACCATTTGAATTGACTTTGATTAAAATATTGAGAAGATAAAATATTAATAAAGTAATAGATAGTGGGATTTGAAAAGTTAAGATATGATGTGGAATGGTTTTGGGTGTTGGTGTATGGGGGTGAAAAGTTAATGATAAATGTCACATTAAAGACTTTGTAAAAGTAGGATACAATATTATATAGTGTAATTATTGAAATCGTGATTATATAATATTATTATGATTGAGATGATGATTACAAAAATATTGTTGTAATATTAATTTAGATAATTAATAATAATTGTAAAAAATGGTGTACATTTAGATTGTACTACATATTTTTTGTTTATAGGATATTACAAAATTAATACAGTAAATTAGTAACAATAAATTAAGAAGTTTATATATATTTAATGAGGGCTAAACAGTCATTTAAAAATAATATAGTAATGATGAACTTTTCATTAGTATATAATTAATAATTAACACACAATTATTTAAAATAAAACAATATGACAAGTAAGAGATGAAAAAGAAAAAAAAAGCTAGAGAGAGAGAGTGCAAGGAGAAAGAAAATAGTGCAGACCAACTTTTCTCTGTATTCGGAGCCTTTGTCATATTTTGTCGATGCCCCATCCGCGTAAACACATATCTGGCTGAAAAAATGGGCTGAACACATAAGTGATCCATTTTGGCCAAAATGTTGGACGAAACACTTGGGCTAAAATGGATCCAAATGAGGTCCAAATGATTTAAAAAATATCAATTTGAAATGAGCACTTTGTTCTCTGTAAAAAAAATTAAAAGAGCAATTTATCTCTTATAGTCAAAATTGATATTGATATTGATATTGAAAAATATTTTTGTAACATATTGGGGTAAATTCCCACGTTTTTCATTATATGGTGTTAAGTACCATATTTAACATAACACATAGGAATAAAGTACCACGTATAAGAAGAATATTTTTATCAATTCGTATTTTTCTTAAGTTTAAATATATCAGAAAGCCGATGCGAAACTCTTATAAGATTACAAGGTGGTAAAGTGATTTTTTCAAATTACATGAGGTTAAATTTGTCATTTAACTCATTTCAGTGACGTGCCACACACCAAACGCCAAGACTCGAATCGCTGCTTTTCAAACCAGGCATCTGTTGATTCCTTTATCTTATTTTACCAACCAGAACCAGAACAAATTCTCCACCCAATCTTATTCTAAAATTGAAATCGAAGAAAAGCAGTAACTCCACACATCAATTGCTTCAAAAATCCTTCAATGGCAGATTCAGGTATTTTCGTCGCCTTTCTCTTCCGATCCTATTTAAATTAATTAGAATTTCCATGAGAAATTGTAGTCTATGTATGCAATTTGTAGATTTTCAAGAGAAATCAAGTTGATGAACGAGCCTTTATGCGCATTAGTTATGTTGTTAATTATTATATGCAATTTTGTTTGAGTAGAGAATGAGAAAGGGGTAGTTAATATTTTATGAATTAATGGGCAGGGGAAAATGTGAAAACGCCTAATTTAAATGAGCATCATCACCATCACAAAGAAACTCATGGATTGCGTGATGATATTGATGAGAAAACATCAATGAGTGACGTCAAGGCTCCAAATGTATTTGAAAGAGCAAAGGAGGAAATTGAAGCACTTGTGGGGGCAATTCATCCTAAGAAGGAACCTAAAAGTAGCGAGTCGTCTTTGTCTGGAGAAGCAAGGTAATGAAATTCACCGTTCCGTTTGATCAAGGATGATTTTGTGAGTGAGGAGATTTGGTACTGATTTAGTTTACAATATTTGCAGGAATTCTGATGTGAAGGATCATTTGCAATCGGAGAAGTCAGAGTCACATTCAGGTATATATGAGCTATGTTATGTTTAAATATGAGAACAGGAAAAATTGGGTTAGGAATGTGTTTGAGTTACGAGTGATGATAACCTGGTCGAGTCAATCAGCTTTTAATGTGTTCAATATTTTTTGTGTTTTAACTAAGCTTATGATAATTGACTGCTTATCTCGCAAATTAATGTAAAAATGTGAACATAGTTTTAGTTTATAAGTGGCTAAACTGAAGTATGACTTCCAATTTGTTGACTTTTGCATATCAAATCTTGCTCTAGATACTAGTTTGAGGGAGATTTATTAGATTCATGGACCCATTTAACTTAGTGAGTTCTTTGATTCACATTTTCTCGGCCTAGGACGATAAGAAGGCACAGAATAAATAAGACATGATGAGAAAGTTTAGATAAGTATTGCTCCATATTGTTTTGTACATGGCTAAGTCATTTGTAATTCGATTTATTTGAAACTTAACAAAATGTGATTAGTTGGTGAGGTGAATTGGGCTTGTGACATAATTTTCCAAAGTTATTTGGTCAAAGGGAATGCATGATGGAGATGTATTTGATACACTTTAAAAGTGCCATTCTTCAGTAATGAATGCTGTAATAGTCACTGTGAGTCTGTGATACTCATTTGATGAGCGTTTTTTGTCGTGTAGACTTTATTGTTTCCTCTTAGGATAAATCCTGTTAAAATTAACATGAATAACTATGACATTCATGAGGTTTAGTAAATCATGCTTCATTGGCCACCCTCAGTTCAGTAGATACGTGCTCTCATCATAATAATTGTATTATACTTTAAACTATGCTCATTTCTGTAATTCAATTAAAATTGACACGAAAGCTAAGACATTGGCGAGGTTTAGTAAATCATGCTTCATTGTCTCACTATGATTAAATACAAGTTTTGGCCACCGTCGGTTCAATAGATACATGCTCTCATCATATTACTTGTTTTTATACTTAAAATTATTCTCATTTCTGGAAGAGCTCAAAGACTTTTTGCCCTTGACAATGCTACATTTCAACATTGGCAGACAAGAAGGAAAAGAAACCAAACCTTATTGTAAAGGCCAAAGAAGAGATTGAATCACTAATCCACAAACCACACCATCACAAAGAAACTCATGGGAGGAGTGATGATATTAATGAGAATACCCCAATCGGTGAAGTTAAAGGTCCAAATGTGTTTGAAAGAGCAAAGGAAGAAATTGAAGCTCTTATTCAGGCAATCCACCCGAAGAAGGATTCTAAAGATGTTGTTTCTTCACCAAAGAAGGAAGGTGGATTACCCGTCACCATTGGAAAAGGGTTAGAGAAGATATGTTCACCTCGGAGTCGTAACAAGGATTGATAGTCAAATATTTATGGACCTCTATTCTTTTTTCGTAGTTTTGTTTTGTATAATACTCGACAGATTTACGAGGGTACCTTTAACAGTACCGTTCTTGGATATATGACTGGTGTCCATTTCTACGACATTAATTGTTTATATCTCATGCACATAGCATGTTTTTTTGCAGTTTTCTTGTATTGTTGCAGTGTCTTTTGTACAATACATGATGCTCCATAAGTCTATTTGTTATGGATTTGTTCTTGAAGCTCAATATGTTTTCTGATGCATAATTTACTCTATTAAGATCTGTGCATGTTAACTCTTCTCATTTTAGGGGTCTTCTTTTTGATTTACTAAACCATTTTGGTAGAGGAAACTGAAGGCTTCTATGAGTTAATGAAGAGACTCGGAGCTTATTATCATTTTGGGTAAGGTTTTCACAATTGGATAAACGGGCCGGGTCAGGAAATAGGCATGATGTTTTTGGATTGGGCCGCTTTATTTTTTAGATCTATGGTTTAGATCTATGGTTTAATTTAGGGTGATTTATACTCACATTTTCTGATGTTTTAACGGATTAAAAAAAGAAAGCCTCACGTTTAAGAAATTATAGGGACACTCAACTTTATTTATTTATTTTCCAAATTTACCCTCGATCAACCTTTTTTTAGGGTTGACTCTCCTTTTTGGTAGACGAAGTTGTAAGAATAAAATAAACTTATGAGGTTCCTTGTAGCCAATGATTATTTTTCTAAAAATGATAGTTGGAATGTTAAATTTGGCCATTTTTAGCTATAAATGGCGCTCCAAATTTAGTTTTTCATAAATTTAATCCACAAATTCATCATGAGTAGCTTAAAATATCGAAACGGAAAATGTAAACATGTAAGGTGTAAGCTGCGGAAAGAATGAACCCATAATGGATGTGGATACGTCTTCGAACGCGAGCAGACTCTTCTATTGTTGTACAAACCATGAATGGTGTGATTGGCATGAACAAGGAAAAAATGATGTACCAATGAATGCTAATATTGATGATAAGATGAGCTTGATTCGCAAACTGTTGGTCATGTATTCATTTTCCTACAATGTATATTCCTTTTTTTAATTATGGGATATTTTATACTTTTCGTAATTTCCGTTACGGTTGACAAACCTCTGAGGGGTTTTTTTTTTTTAATATAGTCAAACCTTAGGGGGTGTGGATATAAATCTCGCGCGCTATAAAAGTTTTGGGGGTATTTTACATATTTCGGCATCCATGAAATTTATCTTTTTCCTTTTTCTTTTTCTTTTTTTAAAAGCAGGGATATCTTAGACTTTTTGTAATTTCCGCTACGGTTGACAAATTTCAGAGGGTATCTCTGTAATTTTTAAAATTTCAAGGGTTTTCTATAACATTACCAAATCTCAGGGGGTTGGTTTAAATCATCCTTTAATTTGACTCTAAGAGCTAAAGTACTTATAATGCAATTATGTTCTAACACATTTAAAAAGATTAGATTACTTTGTTGTAGTAAAGGTGTGGAAAAGAGAGATCTTCTGATTGTTTTTTAATGGTAAAACAAGATTTGGGTTGTGTACAATTTCAGATTTAAACCATAAATTATTTTGAATTTTATGATCTTTTCAAGTAAATTAATAAGAAACTTCGTGTGGAATGAAAATACTCGAGATCTGACTGAGCATAAAGAATGTTTTGTCACTTTCTGTTTCATCTTATTACACGTAGTTCAATATTGAAATACATTAAAAAAACATGCAAAATAACGTGTGCCATGACATGTCTCCTAATTCCTATAATGAGGAATTCATATACCAAGGACGTACATCCAACTTTTAAATGAACTAAAAAGAAAGAAAAAAACAACTTTCAAGATAAACATTTCACACCGTCATGACTTTTTGTCCATTTTAGTCTTAAAAAACATTGGAATTAACGTCAATTTATCCCCGTAAAATATATTCTATTTAATTTATTTCTATGTGATTTAAAAAAATATTTTACCCCCTATAAATATTCTAAAGTATTAATTTATCTCTTTCAGTTGAAATTGTGTAACTCACTTACCGAAATTGAAAGTTAGTATGAAGAATGTTTGTGCGGGAAGTCTATCCTGACTCTCACTTTGCTCAAGAGTCAGGATAAGACCAACTTAGCAATTTGTACACTAGGCTATTAATGTTGTACATTGGTGTCCAATCATACAAAATGTGGGATAAATGAGTACGAACCCACCAATTAAATCGGACACCTCAAATGACAATAATACCCTATCAATAAAAAATAAAAATAAAAAAGAACATCTTCTTCTCCAACCCAACCCACCCCACCCCGACCCACCTCACCAAACCCCTCCCCCACTTTCCCAGGCCGTCCCAACGGCCTGGGATCACCGGTTCCAGGCCGACGACGACCTAGGGAGAAGTTCCCAGGCCGTCGGCGGCCTGGAAGTGCAGCTTGAGGCCTGTGACGACCTCAAGTCGGAGGTCATCGCAGGCCTTGAAAATTACACTCCAGGCCAGCGACGACCTAGGAACTTCTCCTCAGGTCATCGTCGGCTTGGATCCGGTGATCGGGAAGGTGGTGGCGGCGGGGTGGGGTGGGGTGGGGTGATTTTAGGGTATTTTTTAAAAAACAAATTTTATTTTATATTTATATTTTCATTATAAAATTAAAATATTAATGAATATATATATTTTCTTTAAAAATTGTTACGTTATATTTATGAACAATTAAAAAAAAAATTCCAACTAATAAGTTATTAATTATTTCATATCAATAAAACTTGAGTTGATATATGTGAATATTTTTTCTAAAACATTATTGGCTAATATAAAATTTTATAAACATGTGTAATATTTTTTTCTAAAACATTATTGACTATTATAAAATTTTATATTTATAGACATAAAAAATAAAGTTGAGCATTTCAAATATTTTTCTATCGAGTAAAATATAAAAACATCAAAAATAATAAAAACAAATTTGAATGTTTATATTTATTTGAATTTATATACATAAACATTCAAGAGATGAGTGACCAAGAGCCGAGTGAGTGATCAAGAGATGAGTGGTCATGAAATGAGTGAGTGATCAAGAGATGAGTGAGAGCTGAGTGAGTGATCAAGAGATAAGTGATCATGAGTTGAGTGATCAAGAGATGAGTGATCATGAGCTGAGTGAGAGCTAAGTGAGCGATCAATATATACACAAACATTCAATAGATAATTTAAAAAAAATTCATCTCTTGATCACTCAGCTTTTGATCACTCATCTCTTGATCATTCACTCAATTTTTAGTCACTCTTGAATGTTTATATTCATAAATTCAAATAAATATAAACATTCAAATTTGTTTTTATTATTTTAAATATTTTTATATTTTACTTGATAGAAAATATAATGACATATTCAATTTATTTGAATTTATATACATAAACATTCAATAGATAATTTAAAAAAAGTTCATCTCTTGATCACTCAACTCATAATCACTCATCTCTTGAATTGTTATGTATATAAATTCAAATAAACATAAACAATCAAATTTTTTTTATTATTTTTAATGTTTTTATATTTTACTCGATAGAAAATATAATGACATATTCAATTTATTTGAATTTATATACATAAACATTCAAGAGATAGTTTTAAAAAAATAAAAAATTCATCTCTTGATCATTCACTCAACTCTTAAATGTTTATGTTCATAAATTCAAATAAATATAAATATTCAAATTTATTTTTATTATTTTCAATGTTTTTATATTTTACTTGATAGAAATTATAATGACATATTCAATTTATTTGAATTTATATACATAAACATTCAAGAGATAATTTTAAAAAAAGTTCATCTCTTGATCACTCACTCAACTCATAATCACTCATCTCTTGATCACTCAGCTCATGATCACTCATCTCTTCATCACTCACTCAACTCTCACTCAGCTCATGATCACTCATCTCTTGATCACTCGCTCAACTCTCACTCAGCTCATGACCACTCATCTCTTGATCACTCAGCTCATGATCACTCATCTCTTGATCACTCACTCAGCTCATGACCACTCATCTCTTGAATTTATTTGAATATATACTCAGCTCATGTTTATTTTTATTTGAATTAATATACATAACAATTCAAGAGATGAGTGATTATGAGCTGAGTGATCAAGAGCTGAGTGAGTGATCAAGAGATGAGTGATTATGAGTTGCGTTATCAAGAGATGAGTGATTATGAGCTGAGTTATCAAGAGATGGGTGATCAAGAGCTGAGTGAGTAATCAAGAGATGAGTGATCAAGAGATGAATTTTTTTTTAAATTATCTATTGAATGTTTATGTATATAAATTCAAATAAATTAAATATGTCATTATAATTTCTACCAAGTAAAATATAAAAATATTAAATAATAAAAACAAATTTGAATGTTTATATTTATTTGAATTTATATACATAAACATTCAAGAGATGAGTAATCATGTGATGAGTGCTCTAGAGATGATTTTTTTTTAAAATTATCTCTTGAATGTTTTATGTATATAACTTCAAATAAATTGAATATGTCATTATATTTTCTATCAAGTAAAATATCAAAATATTAAAAATAATAAAAAAAAAAACAAATTTGGATGTTATTTATATAAAATATCAAAATATTAAAAATAAAAAAAAAAAACAAATTTGGATGTTATTTATATAAATTGAATATGTTTAACTTAAAAAGATACACTTTCATCAATTTTTTCAACAATTATCGATATATTTTAAAATTTTGGAGGACTTGGTGTTACATGACCATCTAATAGATAATTTGTTCGAAATGATGACCGAATCATTGATTTTTTTTTAAATTATCGATATATTTTAAAATTACGGAGGACTAATCGATATATTTCAAAAAAATTGATGATTTGATCGTTATTCCGATCAAATTGTCTATTAAATCGTTATGTAACACTAAGCCCTTCGTAATTTAAAAATATATCGATATTTTTGAAAAAATTGGTGATTCGGTCATTATTTCGATAGATGGTTATGTAACACTAAGTCCTCCGTAATTTGAAAATATATTAATAATTTAAAAAAAAATGATGATTTGTTAATTATTTCGATCAAATTGTCTATTAGATGGTTATATAACATTAAGTCCTCCGTAATTTGAAAATATATTGATAATTTTAAAAAAACGATAATTCGATCATTATTCCGATCAAATTGTCTATTAGATGGTTATATAACACTAAGTTCTCCGTAATTTAGTCATTAAATTGAAAATATATCGATATATTTCAAAATTACGGTGATCAAAATAATGAGAATCATCAATTTTTTGAAAAAATATCGATATATTTTCAAATTACGTAGTACTTAGTGTTAGAACATTTTCAATATTCGACATATATTTTTACAATATCAACTCAAGTAATTGCAAAAGTAGTTGTTACGAACTTGATTACAATTTGCAAGTATCTTTTATAAAAAATATTGCAAATATGTCAACTCAAGTTTTATTCGTGTGATGAAAAAAATAATTACAAAACTTCTTTGTTGGAACTTGTTTTTTTTAAATTATTCGTTAATTACAATCTAACAATTTTCAAATTATAAATATTTATTAACATTTTAATTTTTATAACTAAATTTAAATATAAACTTTTATTTTGTTTTTTATTTGAAAAAAAAAAACCTAATAACCCAACCCACCCACCCACCCGCCGCCGCCTCAATCCCATATCCCAGACAGTCGGAAAGGCCGATCCTAGGCCGGCAACGGCCTGACGACCTGGGGAACTTCTCCCTAAGAGGCCATCGCAGGCCTCCGATCTGTGGTTCCAGGCTGGCGACGGCCTGGGAACTTTTCCCCAGGTAGTCGCCGGCCTGAGAAGGTGAGGGAGGCGGGGCTTTGGTGGGTGGGGTGTGGTGGCCGGTTTGGGTGAAGAAGAAGAGTTCTTTTTTTTTTTTTTTTTAATGTATGGGTATTTTTGGTATTACATGATTGGGGTAGGGTATGGACAGTGTAAGAGTCGTACGTAACTCTCACCAGCCGAGAGTCAGGATAGACCATCCCATGTTTGTGTAACTAGAGGGTACATTGACACATTTATCATAACATAGGGAGTAAATTGCCTTATTTATCATAACATAAGAGTGTAAACTGCCACATTATCATAATATAGGGTGTAAAGTGTCACTTATAAAAATATCAGGAAGGCGGTGTAATTTTTTATGAGATTATAGGGGGGTGAAACACTCTTGTTAAAATTACAGTGAGGTTAATTGAACATTATGAAAAACATAGACGATAAATTGCTTTTAACTCTAAAATATAGTGAGCCATGTTTACCAACAAGTGATTGGTCTAGTGGAAGGGGCTAGTCACTACAAAGTAGCGGACTCAGGTTCGAATCCCTGTTGGGAGAGGTTCCCACTTTATGTGCCCGACGCGCCTCGAAAGGGATTAAACCCTTGAGAAACCAAAAAAAAAAGTGAGCCATGTTTCTTAAAGAAGATCTAACATTCAATACTTTCTTTACACATTTTAATATTCAAATACGTATTTTATCAAACAAAAACCAAATTCCTTCTTTTCAAGTCAGATTTACTTTAATTTTTTCTACATTTTTAAAGGACCAACAATGAATTCAACATAGGATCTAGCTCATGTTTGACTTGAGTTTTTTTTATGTAAAGTACCATTTTTTATTTTATTTTTGCATTAGACAACAATTTCAACTAGTTCCACCACTAGAACTCAAGTATATGGAATTGATGTTTGCTATGCTTCATCTATTTATTAGCATCAATTTGTGCACTTATTATTTTTTTTTTTTCCCCAAAGTTTAATTCCTTTCGAGGCGTGTCGGACATATAATGTGGGAACCTCTCCCAACAGGGATTCAAACCTGAGTCATTGTAGTGATTAGTCCATTTCACTAGACCAATCACCTGTTGGTATTTGTGCACTTATTAGGATGTTATTCATATATATTTAATTAATTGTAATTTCATTGAATACTCCCTCCGTACCATTTAGTTTGCTCCATTTACAACAATTTTTGGTCAAAAATTTCAATCTTTTAAGTGATTTATCATATTAAATTATTCATATTTATGGTATATTAAATCTTTTAAATATAAATATATATAATGTCATATGATATTATCAACTTATTACTACTGAAATATATTAATTAAATTTTGTTTCCATCAACTTGACTGTACAATGACAGAGCAAAATAAATAGAGCAAATGGAATATATTTTTTCCCTATTTTTTTTTTTTTTTTAATATATACAAACAATCTCTCTGGAAAAAATACAAACAATATCTCTCATTTTCCTATCAAATCTCCTAAGTTATGTCCTCTCCCTACACAATCTGATCAGCACTCGTGGTTCACGCGGTCACGCACGACAAAAAATAAATGTCAAATAATAGATATACAATTGAAATTTTGCGACAATTGAATAACGAGCTAAAATACCAATTTGCCCCCTATAAAATGAATAAATTTTGATTCATTTTCATATAATTTGAAAGAAAGAATAAACAGTTTATCCCATTGTGAAAATACCATTTAACTCTGGAAATAAATAATGGCATAAACTCTAATATGACTTCATAGCTAAAATCCCAAAGTCGAAATCTTATTCTTCTAGGGGCCGTTTGACCTAATAGGGGGTAATAGGTCATATTATATGAGTTAATATGGACTAATACAACGTTTAGTGGCATTATTATAATACGGGTCAAATGGATTAAATTTTTACGATCCGGTATTACGACTAGATTATAATTCATTCAATCATGGGTGTATTAGTTAATCCGGGTGAATAAGAATTAGGTAAAATATCACTTATAACGTCAAATTTACATATTTTCTTTTTAACATATCATTAAATATCATAATCTTTGAAAATCTTTGAAAATGGAAACACATTCTACGTAAATAAATCACAAATTAAAATGTACATCAATTTACAATTAACATGAAGGTATTCAAACTAAAATCTTGAACAAACATTGATCAAATCGTACTCTTATACATATAAACAAATGGCTTCGATGAATTGATATATTTTAACCAACATAATATGTTCAATTAAGTAGTGAAAATATATTAATATATGCTTAAACTCATAACTTTAAAAAACATATTATGATAAATTATTTTAATATAATATGACTCAATCAAATCTACCAAACATATTTTTAATATGATCTTTAATCTGACTCCAATTTAATTCACTTTAATACCATACACCCTACCAAACGTACTATATGTTTTGATCCCTAATTGTGTATTTTATTGTTGGACGAAGAAAAGTACATGGATCTATGTATTCTTCAATTTCTTTTCTTGTTTATAAAATATTATTTCTCAAAGAACAACTTTTCGAAAGTTTCATTTATTAAGGCTATGTCTGATTCAAGGATTTCAGTGTTGTTAAATAAGTTTAAAACAATATGTGTATATAAAATATTATAGAATATTTTATATTTCTAAGTACTATAGTGAATTATAGAATATTATAAAATACTTTATATTATAAAACTATAGTAAATTATTCCAACAGAATAATTATTTATAATTAACTCTAATTATAAATCTTAGTATAGTTTATTCTCGCAGAACAAACAAAATCAGAATTTAATAACAGTGTACTTACTGTAATAATTCTGAACCGTAAAATCGACCGAGGCTTGCAAATGCAATATTCTTAAGACAATATTTCTGGGCTGTCAAGGTGCAACAGTTCGTCCCAGTGGTCTCCCAAGATTCAACGGTCGGATACTTGTTTCTTTGCACTAAGAACAAGTCCACAGCGAATTTTAACAAATAGAATATTTAATTTGAGAGGAGAAGAATATAGAGAAGAATATATGATTCTGCTTTGATTGCTAGAAAATGAGATGGGAGAATTGGCCAGAATCTCCCCCTATTTATAGGGGCAGAAGGGGTGTTGCTGGAAGGTCACAACTATTCGGATTTAAACCAAACAGTGGTTCGGTCCGAACGGGTGCCACCCGTTCGGTTCAAAATCCGACCAAACACACCCTTTTATTCAAAAATTGGGCGGGCAAACAGATCCTTCTTAGACCTTCTAGAAGTGGGTCTCGCGGATCCTGTTCGGATCACACATGGATCCTAACTGGATCACATGCGGATCCTAATCGGATCACCCAAGGATCTTTATTAAAAAAATTTAGACTTTAATAATTATTGGGCCCAGATATTACTCTAGGCCCACTCCTACAAAAAGCCTTACAACTTGAAAGCTAGGTGTCCTTTTTATAACACTTGTGTAGCTCAACTTTCTTCTTCTTTTCCATGTGGGATAGAGACACTCAACTTCTCTTCTCATTTTATTCATTTAAGGTGTAATAATTAATATGGCTAATTCAATTTAATTAACTATAACTAATTTAATTACACCAACATTCAGTGATGAAAGCGCTATGGAAAATGTTTTTTCTTGCATCTAATAACGTAACATTGAGCTTCTTTTATTGTTCATTTGCATTTTACTTATCATTTTCCTCACTGAAATCCATAAATCAAACATAGCCTAAGAGTTAACACTATTAACTTTCAATTACTTCTATAGTAAAAATATAAGATGCCTTAAAAAGATGTATTTTCCATTTTCATCTAAATTTGCACATCAAATTAGAAACAAGAAAATGAAATAAGACGCGCTCCATTTTGAAGATCCTTGGATCCTAATTTATAGAAAAATGCACACGCAACCTGTCCGGTTAATTTGAATTATTGAAATAAAATGATGCACAAAAATATTATAAAAAGCAGATCTTAATTGAAAAGCTTAACATGTTGCAGAATACTATAAATATAATTATTACTATAGTTATACTAAACTAAATTTAGGAAATAGTATAGCCAACAAATTGTTTTCCAAGGATATAATAATTATCATGTTTCCCAATAAAAGATTTACATTTTAGTTTGTTTTTACCTATTTTAAATTGGCAATAAATTTAAGAATGTCAAGTGTTTTGACTTTTTATATCTCCTAATCTAACTACGCGATTCATAATTTAATTATGTATTTTGAATTTCCTTTGCTTATTAAAATCACATAGATGTATTATAATCCGCAAAAAAAAATTAATAAATTGTTCATGCTTAAAAAAAATTAAGAAATCGTTCATGCTTTTATAATACTAAAAAGAGCTAATGTCAATTTATAATATGTGATTTGAAAAGAGTATTTTACTTTACTTTAAAAAAAATTAAACTCATTCAGCCGGAGAGTATAACTCACTTGTCGAAATTGAGAGTGTGCATCGAATATATTTCATAACCCAGTGAAGTAAATTATCATATTTATTTTAATACAAGGGTTAAAATATGATATTTATCTTAATATGGAGTATAAAATATCCTATTTTATAATTTAGGGAAATAAATTGTCACACGTAAAAATATTAGGTAGACCGATGTCAAAATTTTCTAAGATTGCGGGGATAAATTGCAATTAACTAATTACACGCGCGAAAACTCGCACGAAAATCATCATTGCCGTCGTCACTGCAAACAATTTTCAACAGTTCTCTCTCTCTTCAAAATCCTCTTCTTTCCAAATCATTCTTCATACGTGTACGTACAAACATACGTATAAACTGACGTATTTATACACACACGAAGTAAGTTAATTCGCTGTAGAAACTGCAATTCACCAAATCATGCGAAATTTAATTTTGGATAAGAATGACATGCACAAATTGAAACAAAATTCTGTGCATATATATATACAGATACAGTAATTGATGCCGCCAATAGACAGGATTGGTCAAAATGGAGCGCCGTAGGGGTTTCTCAGATTCGGATGACGTCAGCAGTTGTTGTGTGGCCAACGCCATGGAATCGCCTCTCTCGCCGTCGCCGGATTTCGCGGAGATCTTGCGTCTCTCCGACGCGCTCGAATTGATCTTTTTCGACACGTCACGGGACTTCGATTTCTTTGCCGATGCCAGAATTGTGACGGCCTCCGGCAGGGAAATTCCGGTCCACAGGTGTATACTGTCGGCGAGGAGTCCTTTTTTTAGGAATTTGTTTGTGAGTAGGGAGAGGATTAATGCGAAATTGGAGCTGAGGGAGGTGATGAAGGAGCACGATGTGGGAGACGATGCGTTGGTGACGGTGTTGGCTTATATTTATAGCGGCAAATTTAGAGTTTCGCCCAAGGACGTGTGTGTGTGCGTGGAGGAGGAATGCACGCATTTGGGGTGTAGGCCTGCTGTGTCGTTCATGGTGGATGTTTTATATATTTCGTTCGTTTTTCAAATCAACAAATTGGTTGACTCATTTCAGGTATTGATTTTTGAGTTACTTCATTTTCTCAATTAACTTTGTATTTCTGGGTGTAATTGTGTTATAGTATCAGATTTAGGTCATGAGGTTGGTAGAAAATAGGAATGGTGAAATGATGTTTGTAGCTGGGTACTGAAATCTCATTTACATTTGTGCTGTCTATGGAATTTGAAGTTCCATTTCTCAAGAATGAATCGAACTGAGGTAGCATATGATTAACCTTGCGAAAATGATTGTGTTGCTTCGGGAAAGTGAAGTTGGAAATGAATGTGTGTTCATTGTGAGAATATGTAATATGTTCATTTACTATGCTAAAACTCGTTCCAATTACCAATTGTACACACACGCGTGTACATATTGCGACATTTATCTTTTTTGGCCAAATCCTCTGAGTCACTATTTTCTTATACCAATGTTGATTTTGTCTGCAAACATTTATTTGTATCCTTATTTTCTTGCAGAGGCTACTGATAGGCATACTTCATAAGGCTACAGCAGATGATGTGCTGATGGTTTTATCGGTTGCAAACACGTGTGGCACCGTGTGTGAGAGTCTGTTTGCAAGGTCCATTGAGATTATAGTGAAGTCTGATGTTGATACTATAACTCTTGATAAAGCATTGCCTCATCAACTTGTAGACCAGATAAATGAGTCACGAGTGAAACTTGGCTTACAATCACCTGAAAGCTTCAAATTTCCTGATAAACATGTTAAAAGAATACACAGAGCTTTGGACTCGGACGATGTAGAATTAGTTAGGATGTTACTCAAAGAAGAGCAAACCAGTCTAGATGATGCATATGCGCTGCATTATGCTGTTGCTTACTGTGACCCAAAAACAACAACAGAACTTCTTGATCTAGCAATTGCTGACATAAACCTTAGGAATCTTAGGGGGTACACTGTGCTTCATGTTGCTGCAATGAGGAAAGAGCCAAATATAATCGCATCTCTTTTAACCAAGGGTGCTAGACCAACTGATCTCACTTCTGATGGCAGGAAAGCGATCCAGATCTCGAAGAGGCTTACAAGGGCTATTGACTATAATAGAAGTACCGAGGAAGGCAAAGCCACTCCAAAAGATCGGTTGTGTATAGAGATTTTGGAACAAGCGGAAAGAAGAGATCCATTACTAGGTGAAGCTTCAGTATCTCTTGCTATGGCTGGCGATGATTTGCGTGCAAAGTTGCTTTATCTTGAAAATAGAGGTAATCACCACACTAGTTTGGGTTTTCCTTTTGTATGTTCTTTAGTCTTCTTGGAGAATGAAAAAGTTCTCATAAAGTGTCATATAGTACAAATTGTTGAATTGGTTCATCAATTGTAGCAACTTAAAACATGTTATCACTACAGTTCAAACATATAGAGCACAATTCAGAAAATCCATAAGTGGGTAATATTCCATTTCTTGGCTTCCTGAATCCTAATTGAAGAATAGTGGGACATTTATGGAACATGTTATATCTGCCAATTTCCTGTCATGCCATTTCATAGAGTAATCTTCTTATATAGTCAGCTCGCTGACAAGGTTGCTAATGTGGTTCTTAGTGTCCTTAATCAAGGCGAGACAATTTCTTGGTGGTAGAGCACATGGTTGATTTGTATGTAGAACTTAAGTGATAGTCTAATAGCACCTCTGTGTTAAATATTTAGATGTTTATTAAGTGATTTTTTTCTACAAAATCACGGGAACATTAATTGCTCTGCGATCTTCTAGTTGCGTTGGCCAAACTCATATTCCCCATGGAAGCTAAAGTTGCCATTGATATTGCTCAAGTGGATGGGATTTCTGAATTCCAGTTCAATGGAATCGACAAATATAAGGCCGGTGTGCGTAGGACGTCTATGGACTTGAATGAGGCACCTTTCAGGATCCAAGAGGAGCATCTAACTAGGCTCAGAGCCCTCTCCAAAACCGGTATACATGTGCTGCAAATTCATCTATATATGCCTTTTGGCATGTTATATCTCAAAATATTTGTTCCCTTTCTGCACTCGTCACCAAATACAGATAATTTCTTTCTACCCAAACAATAAGTTTATTTTTTTTTATTATTTTGTGGGTGAAGTGGAACTCGGGAGGCGCTTCTTCCCTCGTTGTTCGTCTATGCTGAATAAGATCATGGATGGGGACGATTATCGTGATATTGCTCAGATGGGAAATGGTTTTGTCGAAGACTCTCCTTTAAAGAGGCAACGGAGAATGGAACTCGAACAAGTTTTAAGCAAGGCATTTACGGAGGACAAAGAAGAATTTGACCGTTCAGTTAACTTATCATCGTCCTCTTCTTCATCATCCATGGGAGTGATGACACCAAATGGTAAGCTCCTATTCAGGTAGTAGTACGTTTCAGAAATATGTTCAGGGAAGATATATTTTTACTAGTTGTCCAGTTCTGTGTCATCGTTTTCAATTTACATGCAATCAAGGAAGCATGGATCAAAGTTTCATTTTCGATGTATGTTTCGGTTAGCTGTATATTGGAAAAGTTTTTAAAAAGTTTCCGATGACGCACTGAAAGCACTAGGAAAAATTATGAAAAAGAGAGTTCCAAGACAAATATAGAGTTTCGGAAATATACCTTATTTTCGTTTTCATTTATTAAAAAACGAAAAAATTTCAATGTTTTCGACTGAAAAGATGAAAATTTTGATTCATGTAAGGAAATATTCTAAATTGTATTATACTCGGGTTGTATTCTATAACATCATGTAAAAATAATGAGCAAACGAAGATGGTAATTTCACTATATACTTCTCACTATTTTAGAAAAGGAACAATGAAAAGATAGTTTATGATTATGATTCATAACACCAGAAAGGAAGTGTTGAAAAAGAACAAACTTAACTAAACTCAGAATTTACAGCATACTAGAAATCCACATATGACTAGAAATAACATGTAGAATATTAAACATCCACCTAGACTTTTTTAAAGAAAATAAAATGTACAATGACAAACAATAGGAAACACATACTAACAACCATTCCCTTTCCAAATCATAGAATGGTTTGCTTTCCCTTTTGTTGTCAATTCCAAACAACCAAACCTAACAGTCAATTCTCCGGCTTCGAAATTAAATTCTCCAACTCAAAAACCATTTCAGAATGTTGCTTCACAGAAGCTGCATCGTCGTCTTCATCATAGATCATGTCGTCTTCCATTAGTTTCTCCCACAATACAAAATTCTCAGAACACAAACTCGTCTCCAAATTTTCAGTCTTGTATTCCTGTGAAGAGCTTCCGGACTCATCAGAAGAAAATAAAGTCGGAATTTCAGATTGGACTGTTCCCAACTCTTCCTGAACTTGCAACCCTTCATCATTGATATCAACACCGTTACTAAAGTCAGTACCTACCAATTTTCTCTTTTTAAAGCCACCTCCACCAAGTAGTATTGCCCTTTTCTTCTTCATTTTCTCGATGAAATGCTGCAGAAACATAGGATTCTTTAACGATTTTATCAAGAAAACCAACATGTGTTTTTGCTTCAATTCGGTACTATGAAGTCGTTCTTTCATCGATGCTAGGTAATGGTGAGTCTTCTCTTGTTGTTGTCTTAGCTTCAAAGCTTCTGTCCTCGATGTGTTGAGATCATTCCTTAATTTTTCAAGCTCAGCACCGACTCCATTGGTTGGAGTCATCGAAGATAGGGGGGCTTCTTGTTCGTGCTTTATGACATGAGGATTCTGCTTTCTTCTTTGGATATGCTTCAGTAAATGCTTCTTCCCCTGCTGAAAGCCTTCGTTTGCAAATTCCCATTTGTCTGAATCAATCTTCCTGAACCGCTATGGATTATGCATAGAAAATCCAGATTAGTTATGACTTATGACTTCATTAAACAACTTGAAGTCAAAATTCCTTTCAAATTACAAAATTGGAAAATAGAAACTGAAACTACACAAATTCATATAGAAGAAAAAATATTGAATTTGATTCCTAAAAGAGGTAAATGCAGAAACACCCCACATTCTTTGCCCAGCTAACAAAAAAAACCCTGTGTTATTTTAACTAATGTTCTTTTTCTATTAGCGAAAAAACCCACTTGAAGTTCCTTCATAAATCATAGGAAGTTTTATGTTACATGTTTAAGTGAACATGGGGTTATTGTCAATTTTCCAAGTTAATAGGGGATTATTGATCTTTTTTAGGTTAAAAGGGATGTTTTGAAATGTCATTTCGGCTTGGGAGGATTTTGTTTGCTAATAAATGAAAGACAAAGGGTTTGTTTTGTTAGTTAGACAAAACACAAGGGGTGTTTTTGCATTTCACTCATTCCAAAATTCAGATTATGCAGCTGCCAAGCTGTGAAGTTCTGTTTGATTTAGAAGCACTATACATGAATTTCCCAGAAAATCTAATGCAATTCTATAGCTTTCTATCATTTTCCACTTTCGTAAAATATACATCAAGTTAAAATCTTCATACAAATTTTACAAGGCATATGAATTCCCCATGACTTAAATGCTTCCTCCTATTCTCAAACAGGCTAAACTCATTCTATGCTAAAAGAGTGAGAAAATATATATGTAAAAACGTCACTCGAGCTCGATTGCTTGATTAACCAATCAAACCAATATCGAACACAATTTAAAGCTCGATAAAAAAAATAAATTAAATCAATCATATACATAGTTTTGATCCATTCTAATCAACTCATTACATCTCTAATCCAAAGTATATTATTTACCTCAAAAGTTTCAAAATACCAAGAACTTATCATAAGTTCATAACCCAGAAAACAAACACAAAATTGAGTAATTAATCAATAAAATTAACAAACAATTAATTAAATTAATTGAGTAATTAATGCTTACATAGGTGTTGAGTTGACGGACAAAGCTAGAGAAATTGTTATGCTTGAAGTGTTTAGGCAACAAATCAGTAGAGAATTTGTGAGTGTCCCAAACAACAAAACTATTTTTTGTTGAACTCCATGAAATTATAGCGTCTGTTTGTGGATCATCCACCATCTCAAAAGTTTTCTTCAAAAATGGCGGTGGCCCACTTTCTCTCAGCCCTTCAATCGGCTTCGGAAGCTGCCGTTCCTCCGCCCATACATCCCCACCGCCGCCGCCGCCGTCATCCTCAAGAAAAACTAGAAGTGGCTCATCTTTAACACTCATAAAGACTTCATCTTTTTTGCTATTTTCTTCACTATTAATCACTATATTTACCTTATTTTTTGCAATTTCAAGATCCATCTCTCTTCTTTAATTTCCTCAAGCCCCTTTTCTTTTTATGAAAGAAAAGCCAAAAGGTAGTGAGAAGAAGTCAAGAACAGAGAAAAAAACAGAGTGTTGAATGCATGTACTGCACATTTGTACATTTGGATATACAGATGGCGTGATTTGGTGAATGAGAGAGAATTAAAGCGGTGATGTGCTGCCGAATATTTACACCAAAAGGGCCCCTTTTTTTTTTCTTTTTTATTTTTGTTAAATTTCAAAATCAAAGAAGATAACAAAACAGGGGTGTGTGTTGTGTCAATGTCTGTGTGAAAGATGGCCAATACCCAAAGAGGAAAAATGGATTTGAACAACCGCTACTGTTTGTTTCAACATTTGTAGCATTGTGGTGCTTACAAGTGACAGTCTGATTGTCACTACTTTATGATCAAGTCCCTCAACTCTCTGGAAATTTTTACCTGACCCACAACTATATGATTTTCATGTATGAAAAGGGCACATGTGTATGTCTCAAGATTTTCAGTGGGACCCTCATAATCTTTATTAGGATATGGATAATTTTACTCCACTACAAATCACAGTTTAAGTTATTATTAATTTTTTTTTTCTTTTGGTTTCCTGATGGGTTAATCCCTTTCGAGGCGCGTCGGGCACATAAATTTTGAGAACCTCTCCCAATAGAAATTTGAATTTGAGTTCGCTACTTTATAGTGACTAGTTCCTTCCACTAGACCAATTAACTGTTGGTAAAGTTTAAGTTATTTGATATTTCTTTTTTCTATAAGTTACTGTTACACTCCCTCGGCCCCATTTATTTTGCACCATTTGCTACAGTACTCGGTCAAACTTTTCAATTTTTTAGGTGATTTATCATATTAAATTATTCACATTTGTGGTGTATAAAACCTTTTAAATATTACTCCATCTGTCCCATTTTTTTTTACTCATTAAGCTACAATACTCGGTCAAACTTTTTAATCTTTTAAGTGACTTATCATCTTAAATTAGGAAAATTCTTACCCACATCGGGTTTGGCCGAACCCAAAGTAACTACAAGGCAAGTGCAATACACATGCTTTGTGATTGGATATTACTCCAAGGAGAGTGACCAATCACAAAGCAAGTGCAATACACTTGCTTGGTGGTTGAATGGGTTTGGCCAAGCCAGGCTTGGACAAGAATTTTCCCTTAAATTATTAACATTTTTTGCGTATTAAACCTTTTAAATATTAATATACATATTGTCATATGATATTATCAAAGTATTAGTTAACTATATTAATTAAATTATTTATTAAATTTATTGAAATTTAGTCAAATTGACTGGTCAACGGTACCAATGGATAAAGATTAATGGGCCGGAGGGAGTAATATATATATATATATATATATGTATATATATAGTGTCATAAGATATTATCAACTTATTAATGAATTATATTAATTAAATTATTTATTATAATTTTACAGATTTAGTCAAGTTGACTGGTAAACTGTACCAGGGGAGAAAAAAATGGAACGGAGGGAGTATTTTTTTACAATTTATTTACATGTTTAACGATATTCATACTTTATCAAACTCCAACTTTGGAGACATTTGAGAGACTTAACCATTTAATATAAATGATTTAACAAATGATTTTTTAAATAAATTGTAATACTAATATTAATGCATCAATATTAACTTGTAATTAGATACAAATATGCATGAAGATGATATCATGATATAAATAATAACTCTCTCTTGTTAAACTGGATGTAGATATTAATATTAATTTACTTCTAGAAAACATATAGGCGATATTTATATTCAAGTTTGCTATGCGTATTTCAAGGTATGAGTATTTTTAATCGAATTCAGTTAATCTGATTTTTAGTCAAATAATTATATTTCCTTCGTTTTTTTTATTTGTCGCTTCGGAGAATTACACACGAATTAAGAAATGTTATAAATAGTTACTTTTTTTAAGTAAAAAATCCAAATTATCCTTTTAGTCAAATAAGCTTAGCATTAATGACAAGTATTAGTTAGAAAGATTAAAACATTACATTTACATTGATCCTAAAGTGATAAATAAAAGTAAACAAGAAAATAGGAATTAAAAAAAACGGAGGGAGTAATAAGTAGAATTGGAGTGAAATAATCTGATTTCGCTCTCTTTATTTTTAGTAAACGTTTATCTTTCCTTTTTAATGTGTGATGTGATTTTGTTGATTGCAAACCATTGTATGGCCCATTGGGCCTTACATTTGTGCTAAATGTAACAAATACAACACGAAGCAGTATGAGTGCACTGTGCACGTGATCCGGTATTATGGTTTTATTAATTAAATTCGTATGATACGATATGAATTTACGGTTCTAGAAATAATTTGCGTTATACTATTTTTCTCTTATAATCGACTGATAGTTTAAAGAGAAAAATATTCCAATGGAATAAATTGGTGATTTTTTTCCTTTTTGTATAATACTTTATAAATGAATGAGTAACATAATTATATTCTATATTTTTTTTAATTTTCCAATGGTGTTAATCATTTACGAGGCACATCATGCACATTAAGTGAAAATATCTCCCAACAAGTATTTGAACATGAGGTTCGCTAAGCTACTTATAATATCCTATAAACGACTTAGCCTTAAATACAGTAGGTCATTAAAAAAATTACATAAAAGTTTTAAAGGTATCTATGTAAAATTACATAAAAGTTTCACCATTTAAACTTTTACCTAAAACTTAGTGCCAAAAATAAAAGGATAGAAAAGGGACGGATGGAGTATATAAATTGAACATTTATTGGTTCGGTAAAGCGAAAAAGACTATGAGCTTTTTGTTTTATATTTGAGAGAGTATTTTTGAGTTTAAAGGTCGTGGAAGAGAAGTAAAAATTCGTTGCGTAAACTTTTTTCTTTTTATACGTGAATTACTACGTGGCTCTATCGGTTCATTGATTTTTATCAATTTTTGATTGTTCGAATTGGTCAGGAACAAAGCTGGTTTTGGAGGATTAAGCAAATCCAACTGGCAACCAATTACCAATTAAACCGGCCGATCCGGTTCAATTTTTTAAACACTAGTTTATAGTTAATTCGTATGATCTCGGGTCACAATAAATAGAAACAAAGTGAAGGTCAGTATATTTTCTATCGCAGTTTACACAATATGTTGAGAACATTTTAGTTTTTTTTTTACTACATTAGCTACAATATTCGGTTCAATTTTTAATATTTTAAGTGACTTATCATGTTAATTATTCACATTTGTGGTGTATTAAATCTTTTATATATACACGGTGTCATATGATATTACTAAATAATTAGCAAAATATATTTATGTATTATAATTTTATAAATATAGTCAAGTTGACTGATTAACTGTACCAAATGATAAATAAATATGAGACTAATGAAGTATATTTCTTTTTCATTTTTATATTATGAATTTTATACTAAATTATACTATTTAGAAATCAGTAGTCTTAGATTATCTAAATAAATTTCATAAATTATTTTAGGTTGACATGAGTGGTAAATTGTTCAAATAAATTCATTTCTTTTGGTTGAAAATGAAAACCACAATTTCCTTTTCATTTGGATGGAGATCAGAAAATCAGAACGCAATGGTCGGAGTCATAATTGGGCCAGAAAACCCACACGGTCAAGCCCATTACTCAACCGAAAAAAGAAAAGAAAAATAAAAAAGACAAAGTGTGAAAATTGAAAAGCAATAACAAGTCAACAACCGAACACGCCCTTATACTGGCCAGTATAAAAGCTTCCAGATGCTAGGTTTTATATAGCAAAACTAAATCTTCTCTTTTTCGTACTCTATTATCGTTTTCACCTTCTTTGAAGCCCTTCAATTAGGGTTTTTGATTTCTCTCTTAGGGTTTTTGCTCGCAGCCCCTAACGAAAATGAGCGGCAACAACAAGGAAGGCTTCAACGTCGCCGATCTCAGTGCTGGTGAGTAAAAATCCACCAAAATTCGATTAAATTGGTTCGTAGTATATTTTGATTATGGTTCAATTGAATTTGTATCTACCTGTAGCTTTGAATGCAGAAGATAAAGCTGACCTTGTTAATGCTCTAAAGGTTAGTTTTTTTTTATATACTTTTCGCTGGTACTGCTTCTAGTAATATTTTGTGATTTGACTTATTAAGTTGTGGTTTGTCTATTTTTGTGATTGCAGAATAAACTTCAGGACCTTGCTGGTAAGCACTCGGACGTGCTTGAGAATCTGTCACCTAATGTCAGAAAACGAGTTGATGTGTTAAGGGAAATTCAGGCATGTTCTCGTTCCTGATTTGAGTATAATCTTTCCAGCTTGAGATTGAATTATTTGCTGCTAAATGTTGGGGGAAAATGTGATTTTGGTAACATTAATTGGTTTTGTAAGAGTTTATTTGTCAGTGTTGGCCAGGATGGTTATATATACATGATTTCTACCTATGTTGCTGTCAGTTCCTTTTGCTTTTCTAGAACATGCTGCTTGTGAAGCCTTAAGTAGTCATAAACTGTTGGATTAATTTACTACTCATATGTATTTTTCCTAATGATGTTTGTTCTTGCCTCATTGATTAATCATATGTTTGGGATGGGATTAAATACATTTGCAACTGATTATGCTATATATGTTCGGTTGACGATTAATAAATATCTGAATTTGTTAATATTCTTCTGGACATGTCTGTCAAATGAGATTTCTATTTAATGTTAGTGCTTTATAATCTAACTGATGCAGACCCAACATGATGAATTGGAGGCAAAGTTTTTTGAGGAAAGAGCTGCTCTTGAAGCTAAGTACCAGAAGCTGTATCAACCCCTTTATACCAAGGTTTGAATGATCGAGTCTTTACAGAAATTCTAGAATTTTAACCAAAGACGATTGTTGTATATTTTTTTTAACCAAGGAGTATCCTTTCTTTTTATGTCATTATTAACTTGTGTTAAACATGTGCAGAGATATGAAATCGTTAATGCTGTTGTCGAAGTTGAGGGGAGTAAAACTGAAGAAGAAACAGAGGGTGAGGATGTGTTGATGTTTATCTTGAACTTAGTAATTAATGATATAATTCTGTGCTGAATTTTCACACCATTTTTGCAGAGAGAGGTGTTCCTGATTTCTGGCTCACTGCAATGAAGAACAATGAAGTTCTTGCTGAAGAGGTCAGAAAATTCTTCCTTTTTAGTACTATGCTATTATTTGTCCAGTTGATTTAATCTGTTACTTTTGTTTATACTGGAGCCAGATTTCTGAGCGCGATGAAGGGGCTCTCAAGTTCCTCAAAGACATTAAGTGGTCCAGAGTTGAAAACCCAAAAGGGTTCAAGCTTGAATTTTACTTCGACACTAATCCTTTCTTCAAGAACTCTGTTTTGACTAAAACTTACCACATGATTGATGAAGATGAACCTATTTTGGAGAAAGCTCTTGGGTATTTCTTTTTCTTATCTTACAATTGTTGTGCATTTCTCCACTACGAGTGCTTCGTCAACTATTTAACGTACTATGTAGGACGGAGATAGAATGGTATCCCGGAAAATGTTTGACCCAAAAGGTTCTGAAGAAGAAGCCTAAGAAAGGTTCAAAGAATGCCAAGCCTATTACTAAAACCGAACAGTGTGAAAGTTTCTTCAACTTCTTTAGCCCACCCCAAGTACCAGAGGAGGATGACGATATTGATGAAGATGCTGTAAGCATAGGGTTATCTGTTTTTCAGATTGCTTATCTTATGTCATTTGGATCTTTATAACTCTCTGTTATTTGACAGGCTGAAGAACTCCAAAATCTTATGGAACAAGATTACGATGTTGGGTGAGTTGTCACTGTTATCAATTTGCAATCATTATAATGAAATTCCAATGCTTACATGTAAATAAATTTGCATACGAGAACTGAAAATTGAACATGGATTCTACTAATTTTCTTATTACAATTCCCAATATTTATACTGGAAATCAACAACTTTGACATGGGGTTGTACTGGGTACAGTATAGTATGCCTTTTTAAAATTGGAAATGGATACAAAAGTATGCAATATTAAAATTGTATTTTAAAGCAACCCATAATATTGTTAAATGGGCTGAATCCTGCTCTTTTGAGGGTATATTTGACTTACCATAAATCCCTCGCCCCATTTTTGTGGCGGCTACCTCCCAAACGGTCGAACTCTTTCATGTTCTTAGATTTTAGTGGATTAATTTTTCGAAAGAAAAATAAGGAAGTATAAAGGATGAGAAAGAAGAGAACATATGCAGATGTTTATTCGTGGTTGAGAAGTTCTTTCGTTGACTTTGTCATGGTATCCCATGAATTCAAGTGTGGATTATCATAATTTTTATGCCATGATGTGGAACTTTTGGGGATATAAATGTCTTAAGGTGCTACGTGTGCTCTTCTCGGCTCTTTTGATAATAATTCTGAAACCTTCATGGTTATTTACATCACTATAACTTAGATGTAAAATGGTTTTTTGTAGGTCAACCATTCGAGACAAAATCATCCCCCATGCTGTATCATGGTTCACAGGAGAGGCTGCTCAAGATGAGTATGGAGATCTTGAAGACGATGATGAACTTGATGAAGACGATGACGAAGATGAAGACGAGGATGAAGAAGAAGACGAGGATGATGACGAAGAGGATGAGGATGAAGAGGATGAAAGCAAGACCAAGAAAAAGGTTAAATGATGTTCTATTACATTCTTATCGTCTGCTTCCACTTTTTATTATTATTATTAAATGGTTCTGATCCCGTTTTGCTGTCCTTTTTCCATTTCTACAGTCATCCGTAGTACGCAAGGTGTGTTAAATTCTTTATTCCAATTATTCTCCTCTATTCCTTGCATTTATGTGTTCCCTACCTGAATATATGATTGATGGCATTTACAGAAGGGTGGAAGGGCACCGGCTGTAGATGGACAGCAGGGTGAGAGGCCTCCAGAGTGTAAGCAACAGTAGTGCTACTGGTTGATTGAAACTGTTGTTTTCTAAATTATCTATTTGTTTGATGGGGATTTATTTTACTCAGTATTTTTTTTTTCGAGAAGGTGATTAAATAGTTAGGGATGTCATGTGACTTATCTTATGCTTTCTGGCTTTGTATTCCTCTATTTTTTAGGTTTACTATTTATTATTTTTGGTCATTTGGTATGTCCTGGTTGCTTTTCATTTGAATTTGTTCTTTGATTGATCCTCCGTTCGATGGATTATAAATCATTGTAAAGTTCAGAAGGTTTTTAATATTTTAAGTGAGGTATATTTTTAGATGAAGAGACTACTCAAATATGGAGTTGGTTAAATGATAATATTTTAAGTGAGGTATATTTTAAGAGTTTCTACCCCATATTTTGAGGTTTATGGTTTATTAGTGAAAATTCAGTCATGTTTTGTGGTGTTTGATTCTTGATGTTATAGTTGCTATAGAAAAAAATAAATATTTTGATAAAAGTCTTATGATCAACTATTACAAACTTGTTTAGCTATAATGAATCCTAAGTAACGACCAAAATAAGGAATGTTGAAAACCACTTTTGCCAACTTAAAATTTAAATTTATAAGCAATCGAAACTTTCAAAAAAGACAAAAAGACCCACGTGCATTGTTTAACTTTCAAAAAAATTCGTGTTATTTTAACTATTAAAATTTCCTTTTTGTGTTTGTTTTTTTTTACTTTTTTTTTGAAAATATGTGTATATATTATTTGGTCAAATGTGGTATTTAAAATCAAATGTAGAGGTTTTCTTGGAATTTAAATAATATAGGGAGGTGTTTTGGGAGTTAGATAAAATATGGGTGTTTTTGTCTTTCGATATCAGGGTAAAATATGAACACTTGCATTTTTTAAATGTGAATCACATTTTCCTTTTCAAGAGTGGGTATTTGATACCTACTTGAGATCACATAGGTGTTTTCAAAAGTTAAACAAAATATATGGATTGCTTTTCTTTTCACTCATGCTTTCAATATTTGATTTCTCCATTTACATGTGTTTGTTTACAGGCCATTGCATAATTTGCGTATTTTAACATGTTTAAAATTTAGACAAGTGGCAAAAATTTAATTCAGCAAAATAAATTATTTCACAATTGTTAAAACAGAGAACAATCAACTGATCAAGTAAACTAAAAGCACATTTAGAAACCATCAGTTGATATGCAAGTTCTCATTTAATAAATTTTCTAGCTGCACGACTCTTAAGTACGAGCAAGTGGGACTGGGAGACAACTTGATTGTTCCTTCCTGCCAATTGGCAGTGGGTTATTAATTCTTTTATGAAAATAAAATCTTCTCCCGCAAATCAATATGGCATATGTAAATATAAAATTAATAGCAAATCAATATATGTATGGCAAAATATTTGTTGTCTTTTATAAAATATTCGGCAAATCAATTGTGGGCAAGGATTTATGTTTTATTTTCGTGGTATATTTTAATTGGTTAAATATTAGAATATTTTGGGGAAATTTTCGAGATATGTTTTGGAAAAAATGCAAATTTAAGAGAACTAACGAAATAGAAACTACACTATAATTTTTTTATAAGATGTGTAATAATAGCCATTTTTTGAAACAAAAATATCAAAAAAAATCATTTTAATCAAATAATCATGTTTTATTTTCGTGGTATGTTACTTTTTTGTAAGATATGTAATAATAGCCAAAAATTTTAAGAAAAAAGTCTCAAAATACTATTCTAATCAAATAATCACAGCATTAATTACAAAAGTAAAATTAATAGAAAAAAATTTAATTTTACATTGAATCCTAAAAAGGCAAATAAAAGTGAATAATTTTTTTTTCAAAATGAAAAAAACGGAGAGAGTATCAAAAAAGAAAGTGTAATTTTCTATTAAAAATGAATGTTTAAATTGTGAAAAAAATTGAGTACAAGGTATATGGTAAAAATTAGGATTTACGTAACTTTAATCTAAGAAATTTAAAGGGCTTGAGCCATTACAGAGGTTTAGGCTCGAATGTTCCTAGCAAAGCTGTAGCTAAAACCTAGAAAGATCATTTCCAATGACCAAAGGGTCTTTACCCTTGAAGAAATGGAGACAGAGATGGACATCTCCATTGATTCCAGGAGAGGTCCCCTTGAATCCAACCATTCATTGCTCAAAGGGATGGAACAAGTCAGCATTGACTTGTTCCCTCTCTTGAATCTTTGAAGCTAATGTTTTTTGTTTATTATTTTTTTTATTTTTAATTAACAAAATTCTTTCTTTCATTTAAATAAATTTTTTCTTTAATTATGACTAATTTTAAAAAGGTTTATTTTAATTTTAAAAATGTAACTTCATTTAATAAATAAAATTTAAATTTTAAAAATTAAACATTAAAAGACCGTAACTTTAATTTAAGAAATTTAGCATTAATAATCTGTGAATTTAATAACATTGTAAGAAACGTAAATACAATTTATTATTATTAAGTGATAGTTTGAAAAAAATATGAGGATTGAAAATTAAATGAAATGGATAGATTGAGTCATTGAAGATGACTATAAAAAAAAAAGGGAAGCTGAACTTGTAATACGAGGAGATGACGAGGGAAATTTGGACTTAAACTGAGGAGTCTCTGAAGATTGCCTAAACTTACTACCAACCAATCAGGTAACTCTGAACAAACACTTGAACGCAATAGCTCATTGTCTACGGAGTAGTAAAAAGGTTTAAAAAGTATGTCTATTTTCCCTTCTTTGGACCTCATATCACTTGTAGGGTATTATATCAAATTTAAATTTTTCGACTCTATTTTGTTCGATAAAAAATCAGCCAAGTCCAGTTTGTTAAATAATCAAATCAACTTCAAATAAAATTTCAAGTTCGGAAAAAAATTAAAGTCAAATTTGAACAATGTATCATTTCACATTACTTATATTGGTTACACCCTTAATTACTTGCTACCAACATGCTATATTCAAACATTTAATGATTTTTGTTGGAGAAACTAACACTCGTTTCAAGACATTAGTACGAAGAATAAGTGGAGATCTATGGGCCTAATTACAGTTTACACCCCAAAAATAGGTCAATTTATCACTTTATACCCTCAAAATCAATTATTCTATTTTGTACCCTAAAAACACATTAATAACTCCACTTTTATATCACCAGAAAGGGCATTTCAATTTGTTAAGCAAAGGCGCATGTTCTCATGATTAAAACAATTCCCCTCAGAGAAAATATTTTCATCTATTTAAGCATCAAACCCATTTTTATTATTTTCTTGCTTCATAACAAACAACATCAAATAAACCAAGAAACGTCAATAAGAAATTCTTCCTGAAAACATTATTTTCTTATATGAACCAATTGGCTACAAACATTATTCCAGATTTGAGGTTTACATAGCAAAAAATATTTAAGACTTGCTTAATCAATTAATGGAAAATAGTGTGTTCAATAAAAAATAGAGATGAACTTTTCATAACTACCGAATATGAATTGTTTTTTCTGATGATACTAAGACGGTCAAAGATGTTGGGTTGCGAAGTGGAATCACCAAGGCATTTGGAGGGTGCAAAGTAAAATATTAATTTTTTAGGGTGAAAAGTGAAATAAAATCGAATTTATGATACTTTGAAAGTTATAAAATATTATACTCATTGGATACTCACGTTATACATATTCGAGATGCCATATAACGTATACGTATACCCACATTAAATAGCAAAATCAGACATAAATAAATAATTGCAATCACTGAGATTGAATTTTTGAACATAAAATGATGAATACAATGTATATTTATAATTAAATTACTAGACGATCTTATTTTATACAAGTTGACTTGGGCTCCAATTCATTGTATTCATGGCACATTATTTTGTATCCTGCATTTCCAAATTTCAACTTCCATGGGCCCCACCAAATATTAAACATTAGAATTTACCGCCACTAACATTCAAAATATTACAGAAAACCTTCAAGAATTTAAAAGTCAGTGTTTTTATCTTTTTTTTTTTCTAAACATCATTTTTTTCTTCTTCTCCAACAAATCAAATTATTCTCCCTATTGCTCTCTTTCTTTGTGTAAAATAATGTATGTCCATATTTAAGATTTGTAGGTTATATTTCGATTTTAAAATTGGCTTTGTCCTAATTTATCAAGAAAAATATATGAATTTTACATTTTGAGGACGCCAACAAGCAACAAAAGTGATAGAAAACTCAATGTTATTTTCATTGTCTATTTTGCCATTTTGATTATTTATGTAAGTATTTTTGTATCTACGTAACATAAATTTTTATTCAATTATAATGAGAACTAATACTTTTGTTTCTACTAAAGCGAGAATTTTTTTTTTTACATAATTTCTTTTTATAATATAGGATCCCAATTATGAATTTCGTTTAGGGCCTCAAAAAGTCTAGAAACGCCTCTTATTTTATAGTTGTGATAAAGTTAGATGATTTATTATTTGATGAGACTTACCTTTATCTATTTCAATATATTTTGTATGTATCCTTTAAATATTTTTGAGATAAATATAATTGATTTTTTTTACTATACAATTGCAGTCCAAAATAATTTAAATATGACATATATAAACTGATGAACATGATGCATATTTAGAATTAAATTACTAGACGATTTTATTTTATAGTTGTTATGTAGTTGGACGACTTATTATTTGTGAGACTTATCTTGATCAATTTCCACACGTATGTATATATATATATAAGTACATTTTATATATATGAATTCAATTTGTATGGATTCTTTGAATTTTAAAAATTTGCGTAGCTGTGTTTCTATCATATCGAATACCCATATCCATGGAACCTAAATGAAGATTTTGATAGCATGTGAGACATATAAAATTAATAAGCCTTAATTATCTATTTCTGTATAGATACATTATATATTATATTTAAGTCAAAATGATATATTATTCTAAAACAAAAGGTCAGAATGATGGATTGCCAACAAATATTCATCTGTTGGGTTGAAAAACTAAGGTCAAACTTAGATATTGTCCGAATCAATATTGGGCCTGAAAATCGTATCATTTGTCAAGCCCATGTTCAACCGGAAAAAGGAAATAGAACAATTAAAGAAAACAAATGGCTTAATTTCACTTTACACCCTACAAAAAGAAGAATTTTTCACTTTGCACACTACAAACCACAATGTTGCTTCAAAATGCATCCTCAATTAATTTCAGGTCATTTTAATTGCCGGAATAAGGGCAAATTCATCCAATCACATTAATAAACATCCCAATTTATTTTTCATTTCCCCTTAGAAAAATAATTAATAAAAGTAAAATAGAAATTATTATTAATTATTACAACATAAATAAAATATTTAAAATACTAAAAAAACAATGAATAAAATACTATATAATAATGGAGCAAGCAAAAAATTAATATAATATTAATATAGAATAATGAACAATGGGGATAAAAGAAATTAAAGAATTACGTATGACTTTAATATATGCAGATCAATATATATATATATATATATATATATAAGAAAAAGAAAATACAAGAAAAAGTAACACGTGAATTTCATGACACATACATAATATTATGTTGCAAAATTTCTATATAAATCAATCAAAAAAAAAAAAAAAAAGGGGGAAAATTAACCAACACAGTAACAGTACGGCCATCTGGATCTGGATGAAGAGTGGAGTAGCATACATTTTCAGTTTGCAAATGTCTTGGGTATATTATGACATTAACTATATCTAATTTTGCCCTTCTATTGTTTTTAGAGGGAAATTGAGATGGTTATTAATGTGATTAGACGAATTTATCCTTACTTCAGTGACTAAAATGACCTGAAATTACTCAAGGGTTATGAAGTGAAATTGTGATGCGGGAAGATTTTGAAAAAATATCAAAGATGAGATTTGCAGAATATTTTTTTTATCTTTTTAGTTATTTTGTTTCTAGAAAAGTCTTCATTGTTATCTTTAACTTATTTTGTTTCCTCTAGGAGTTTTATCTATTTTTAGTTAATTAATATGTTTTAGCTATAAAAGTCCGGCATGTGGACTTATTTTCAGATAGTTGTTTATTGATATAAAAAAATAGAAGAGATTTTTCTCTCTCGAGTTTTTACCCATCTTGGGTTCATTTTTATGCATTTCAAATTTGTAGATTTATGATGAAAACTCGTCTGCAGAATAATCATTATTCTGCCCGGCTTCAAATTGTGATTTGTAGGATGTAAAGTGGGATAAAAAAAATTATAGGTGCAAAGTGAAAAATACTCCTATTTGTAGAATGCAAAGTGGGATTAAGCCAAAACAAATTGAAAAAAGGGAAAACAGATTCTCGAAAAGAGAAAAAGAAAAAAAGGAAAACATGATTACCCAAACACGCCCTTATACTTTACTATTAAAAATTCTGTTCAGATTCTAGGTTCTAGAAAGAGAAGCTAAATCATTACCCTCTCTTGTATTCTTTCATCTTTAGAGCATCCAAAACAGTTCATTTTTTAGCTTTTCCAAAGCTTTAAATTCAATTATACATAAACAAAGTCATATTTTTGTGTTACAGCAGAGACCTATATAAATACAAGACTATGTATAATGCAAGTTTTGACTTGCATATATAGAACATCCATGTCATCGAATTAATATCTCAACCACCGCCCATATTTATTTGAATATAAAATTGTGAAGAATTTATGTTTAAATTCAGATTTTGTAAAATGCTATGTATTTAAATTTATAAATATCTTATTGAATTTATGAAATTTAATGCTTTATATTTTAATTATAAATATTTTATTAAATATTGATGTTATTATCAGTCTGAGTTAAATGTTTATTAGAATTTAATATTTATTTAAATCGATAAGTTTAAAGTCTGTTATTTCGCATATAAAAATATATTTATTAATTTATAATATTTAAAGAAAATCATTAAAATATTTATTTATTATTTATATTTAACGGATATAATATAATAAAATATAATAATTCTAAAAATCTTAGATGATGACTGCTAGAGTGGATATCGAAAACACTATTCACCATGTAATTTGGGGTGAATTTGGCTTAGTGATTCGGAAATCAATTATAGAAGAACTAATTTTACTAAAATAGATTCTGACAATAATTGATTTTACAAAAAATTCGATTATAAAGTAATTGATTTTGAATAATAGCTTTTGCAAAAGTAATACTTTAGTAGCTTCTAAAATAAGTTGATTTTTAGCTTTTGAAGATCCCAAAAACGATTATGATATTGTGGGTCAAACACCATTAAAATCATGATTGACTACAATCAATTTCTATAATTGAAGCCAAACACTTAAAAAAATCACAATGAAAGTCTAAAAGTGTTTTTAAAAAATCTCATCACTGGACCAAACTCACTCTTAATTTTGATTTTATTCTTATCTGACTGTAGCTTTAAACGCAGAGGATCGAGCTGACCCCTCAAGGTTAGTTTTTCCTTTCTTTTCGGTATTTGTAAGTTTAATTTATTCATTTGTGTTAGTGCGTGATTAAGTTTTTATTTTTCTTTTTTTTCTTTTCCGGTTGCAGAATAAACTCCAGGATCTTGCTGATAAGCATATTGACTTGCTTGAGAATATGTCCCCCGAGGTCAGAAAACGTGTTGATGTGCTAAGGGAAATTCAGGTTGTTGGAATTAACCAAATAACAATAGATATTCATCCTTATACTCTAAAGTAAATAAATAAAGTATAATATCAAAAACAACTATATATGAATATTTATAACAATATCACATGTTATTGCTTAAATATGATATATAAAAGATGTAATTAAACAAGGAATCTAACATGATTCCATTGATGTCATGGTTGGAATTTCACCAAGAGACAAATCACTGAATCTTCTAAGGAGGTGGATGGACATGTACGACTGATTATTTTCTGATGATGATTGAGGAATAATCACATGTATTTATCCACACCTTAGGGACCATTGCTCTTCCAATTTATTGTCTAATTTGAAACAGACCCATCAATAATAACAAATTAGACCTTTAGGCTTTCTACACATTAAACCCATATAATATAATATAATAAATAGTATTTCTAAAACCCTTCATATTCCATCAGATCACTTAAGTGGATTTTTGGGCCTTAATTAAATAGCTGGTCCATATGTTACAATAACACATGTTAGTCCCACACAATAGAAAATTGTTAACAATCTCCCACTTGGGATACATTTGTTTAATGTATATAACATACGAAAATAACTTTATTGAGCTCAATAGTGCTATTTAATATAAAAAAATACTCCTAAACAATCTGGTCCAATAGTTTTATCAATAAAAGACCAAAGAGACCATAATTACTATTCTACGTAATGGGACCCATCATTGATCACAATACTGACTTAACCAATGACAAAGATCAAATATGAATGTGTAGCATGAAAATTACATGTAATGCGATCTTGACATGCCTATTTCCAACTGGTCCTCTTTATGACTCAAGAGAGTCTTGTTTGTCATACTTACAAGTACTAATTGCTAAACATCAGCAATAAGTCATGACAATTATCTCAGAGTTATCAAAACATAAAACACAATATTAACAAACTTTAGTACGTACAAAATCATAAGAAAATATAGTGTACTTGATAATGTCAAACTTTAGAAAACGTATACACAAAAGATATCCATATACAAACTCCCACTAGTTTGGTACATCGTCCAAAGGACAAACACCCATACGAGCTACATGCTCATGAAACACCTTCGGTGGCAAACCCTTGGTGAGCAGATCAGCTATATTGAAGTTTGTACTAATGTGTTCAATTGACACTTTATCATTTTGAACTATTTCCTTAACAACTAAATACTTGATGTTGATGTGTTTGGACTTTGATGAACTGCAGTTTTTCTTAGAATACATTTCTGCGGATTTGTTATCACAATTAATCCTCAATGGCTTCTCAATGCCATCAACAATTTGCAGCCCAGAGATAAAATTCCGCAGCCATATAGCTTGATTTGATGTTTCATAACATGCTATAAACTCTTCTTCCATAGTAGAAGAGGCTACAAGTGTTTGTTTAACACTTTTCCAAGAGATAGCTCCTCCGGCCAACATGAAAACATAGCCAGAGGTGGATCTCATGCTATCCACGCACCCAACAAAGTCGGAATCCGTATAACCAATAACCTCCAAGTGGTCAGATCTCCGAAAAGTGAGCATAAAGTCTTTTGTACTATGTAGATATCGTATAACCCGTTTTGCTGCTTTCCAGTGAGCCAATCATGGGTTACTTAAATATCTACCCAACATCCCTATTATGTACGCAATATCCGGACGCGTACATACCTGAGCATACATGAGACTGCCTACTGCAGAAGCATAAGTGAACTTTTCCATTTCCTTCTTTTCAAGTTCAACTTTAGGGTATTGGTGCAAACTAAATTTGTCACCCTTTGCCACTGGTGTATCACCTGGTGCACAATGTTGCATATCATACCTACTGAGTACCTTATCAATATAAGTCTTTTGTGATAAACCAAGTATACATCTAGAACGATCCTGATGGATCTGTATACCTAACACAAAAGATGCATCATCAAGATCTTTCATTTCAAAATTCTTAAACAAGAATTTTTTGGTGTCATGCAACAAGTCCTTATAATTGCTTGCCAGTAGTATGTCATCGACATAAAGCACCAAAATGATAAACTTTCTCCCACTGAACTTCAAATAAATGCATTGATCAACAATGTTCTCTTTGAAACCGAAAGAAGATATCACTTGATCAAATTTTCGATACCATTGTCGGGAAGCCTGCTTTAAGCCATAAATGGACTTCTTTAATTTACATACTAGGTGCTTTGAGCCTTCCGGCTCAAAATTCTCCGGTTGCACCATGCAAATTGTTTCATCAATGTCACCATTGAGAAACGTTGTCTTTACGTCCATTTGTTGTAGCTCAAGGTCATAGTAAGCCACAAGTGCCATGATTACCCTAAATGAGTCTTTCGTTGAAACGGGTGAAAAAGTCTCCCTGTAATATATTCCTTCTTTTTGAGTAAATCCTTTTTGCAACAAGGCGTGCCTTATACCTCTCGATATTGCCTTGTGAATCACGTTTGATCTTAAACACCCATTTACAACCAATCGTTTTAACACATTTAGGCAAATCAACAAGTTCCCAAACACCATTGTCTGCCATGAATTTCATCTCATCCTTCATGGCTTCAATCCACTTAGTTGGGTTCAGTCCACTTAGCTGAATTGGCACATGATTTGACTTGATTGAAAGATATAGGATCATCCTCCAAACCTGTATCAAATTCATGCTCTTGGAGATAAACATAATCATCAGAAAATGCATTTCTCCTTTCTCTAGTGGATCTCCTTAATGACACTTCCATTTGAGGTGGATGAGGTGCAACTGCTACCACATGAGGTGTTTCCTCAACCATTATGGGATCCCCCAACTGAGTTGGTGGTTCCAAGGGAATGTCTGCAACTACTACATTGTCTGGATTTGCAACACCACCAATATCAGGAATGGTTACCTGATCTCTATCAGTTGCAACTGTAGTAGAAGGTGTTAGGAAAATTTTGATTTTCCTCTTCAAAGACTATGTCCCTTGAATTAGAGCTCCCACTGTCCTCAATAAATTTGGCAGACCCAGTTTCGATAAAGGACATGCTTGAGGGATTATAAAACTTGAATCCTCTTGATCTCTTAGAATAACCCACAAAGAAACAGTTGACTGTTCTTGAATCCAACTTTTTCTCATCAGGATTGTACTGTCGAGCTTCAGCTGGACAACCCCAAACATGCAAATGACTAATGCTAGGTCTTTTGCCTGTCCATAATTCATATGGGGTTTTGTCAACCGCTTTACTGGGTACTCTGTTGAGTATATAAACTGCAGTCTTTAATGCCTCACCCCATAATGATTCTGGTAAAGAAGAATGACTAATCATGCTTCTGACCATATCCTTGAGGGTTCGGTTTCGTCTCTCAGCCACACCATTCTGACTTGGTGTTCCTGGCATGGTATATTGAGGAACGATCCCACATTCGGCTAGGTACCTTGCAAAAGGCCCTGAACGTTGTTCACCTGATCCGTCATTTCTGCCGTAGTACTCACCACCACGATCAGATTTTACGGCTTTAATCTTTTTTCCTAGTTGAAGCTCAACTTCGGCTTTAAAGATTTTGAACATATCCAAAGCCTGTGACTTCTCATGTATAAGGTACAAATAACCATAGCGGGAATAATCGTCTATGAACGTGATAAAGTATGTTTGGCCATTTTTAGATGCCTTAGGAAGTGGTCCAGATATATTTGTATGTATCAGTTTTAAGACGTCATTACACCTATTTTCACCTTTTTTCCGTTTGTCAGTTGTTTTTCCTTTAATACACTCTATGCAAATTTCAAAATCTGACATATCAAGTGATTCTAAAATTCCTTGTGACACTAACTTTTGTAAGCGTGGTTTGAAAATGTGACATAAACGCTTATGCCACAACATTGAGGAATTTTCTTTTGTTAATTTGCGTTTTGTACCAATATTACTTAAATGTAAACTTTCATTGTCAATTGAAGTTAAAGTGTTTAATTTATAAAGCTTATCAATTAGTGAACCAGTGCCAACCAAAGTGGAATTATGAAAAATACGAAATAAACCATTTTCAAATGAAAATGACATCCAAAGTTGTCCAAACAAGAAATAGAAATTAAATTCCGTCTAAAAGACGGTACCACAAAAGTATTTTTCAAATCCAAATAAACACCCGTTCTTAAAACAAGCCTAAAAACACATATGGCTTCAACTTCAGCCTTATTTCCATTGCCCGTAAAGATGTATCTTTCACCATCAGTTGGCTTTCGGCTCCTCGGACAATCCTGCATTGTGACACTTATGTGAGTAGTAGCACCAGTATCTATCCACCAGGTGTCATTTGGTACAATTGCTAAATTAACTTCTCAACTGACAAAGTTTAGAAGTGTACCTTTCTTTACAGGCCAATTGGCGTATTTGGGACAATCTTTCTTCATATGCCCTTTCTTCTTGCAAAAGAAATAGGTAAAAACTGGATCCTGTGTCTTTTGCACCTTAGGGGCTGATACCCCAGTTCCTGCAGATTCTTTACCTTTATTGTTGTTCCTTTTTCTTTTCTTACTCGGATCATTTGAAGCAGATGCCAAGTGAGCATTTTCAACAGTTTCGAGTTTCAATCTCTCCTCCTCCTGCACACATTGAGCTATAAGCTTATTCAAAGTCCATTTGTCCCTTTGAGTATTGTAGCTTATCTTGAAAGGACTGAACTGTGCAGGGAGAGAAATCAAGGCTAAATGCACGAGAATGTCATCAGTCACCTCTAACTTTAGTGCCCTTAGCCTTGTTACGAGATTTGAGACCTCCATAATGTACTCACGAATGTTTCCCTTTCCTTTGTACCGCATAGAGACAAGCTTAGATAGGACAGTGTTTGTCTCGACCTTTTCATTGGCAGTGAATCGATCTGCTATTTCCTTAAGAAAGGTTTTTGCATCTCCTTCATCAGGTATTGCACCTCTAATGGATTCTGGAATGGATAGCTTCATGATCATAAGACTCATGCGATTAGATCGTTCCCACTTTTCAAATGCAGTTTTCTGATCAGCAGTACTTTCACTGGTCAGAGCTGCGGGGGGATCTACCCTTAATGCATGGTCAAGATCTATGCAACCCAACACAATCATAACGTGTTCCCTCAATTTTTTATAGTTTGTGCCGCTAAGCACATGGATGCTACTAATGTTTGCAGATATTGAAGATGCTGAATCAAACAAAAATTATTCTCACAATTAATAATAAAAAAAAATCACATATATATAAAATCCAAACAATTTGTAAACATACATCGTTTCTTTTTAAATTGTACATGCTATGTTAAATTACTATGTTTTCAATCATGATGTCATCTTGATGTATTGCTGACATAATCAATGGAATTCAAGGATTTAATATATACAGTGTACAATTCATGTGTTTATTTCTTGAAATTGATAGTTTGAGTTTAATATGTTGCCAAAGTAACCACTATTAAATTTAAGTTATTAGTCTAAAGTTATAAACATGTTATATCTATGCTAAAATAATTAGCCCAAAGGAAAATTATTTTAAGCCAAATATAAGTTATTTTAGCTCAACTTAAAGAAAGAACATTTAATATTTTACCATGTATTCAGTATGTCGTTCCAAAGAAAGGCATATTGTGTGACCGGTTTAAATTATATTATTTGAGCTATTTTTATAAGAGTAATGTTAACAAATTATTATTTTTGTCCAAAGACTAAATTCAATGTTGTGATTGGTACCTTGTGATGGGGCCCACTTTCTACACATTAAACCCATATAATATAATATAATAAATAATATTTCTAAAACCCTTCATATTACATCAAATCACTTAAGGCGGTTTTTGGGCCTTAATTAAATAGCTGATCCATATGTTACAATAACACATGTTAGCCCACACAATAGAAAATTGTTAACACAGGCAAGTTATCGTCCTTAAAGCCATCTCCAACCGAGCCAGCAATCGAGCATGAAGGGGGTTGTCAACTCGGTTCGATTGGAGATGGATTATGGCAATTGGGCGGGCAAGAAGACAGGGGGTTCAGGGCATGCAACCATTGCCTGTCTGCTTGCCGGCAGGCAAACACGCCTACTGGGCGTTGGCAGGAGCTGCCGGAGGGCTGCTAGGGGCTCGGGTGCTATTTTTTTTTTTTTTAAATTTCATGAATCAAATAAATGAGATTTGTTGAATAATTTCATATATAATTGGACAAATACAAATATGAATAAATGAGATTTGTTGAACAAAAATACTTTATTTATAAAAAATAAAAACACAATGCAACTTAAATATAGAATGCCTTAATTTTCATGATTGTATAACTATTAAAAAAATTATTATGATTATTATTATTATTATTATTATTATTATTATTATTATTATTATTATTATTATTATTATTATTATCATCTTTACTATTATTATTGTTAAAATAAATTTGAGTCGGGAGAGTGTGGAAAATGAGAGTGGGGAAAGTTATGAATGAATTAATGGATGTTGATTGTTCTTCGGTTGGAGATGAATTTTTTAGGTTGGTCGTAAAAACATATGAAGGCAAGGTAAGACCATCTCCAACTGAAGGCTTTGCCCAATTGCTTGCCCAATTGCCCTCATGCCTTGCCCTCATGCCTTTTCGACCCACCTAAAAAACCCATCTCCAACCGAAGGGCAATCAACATCCATTAATTCAACAAATCTTATTTATTTAGATTTATATTTGTCCAATTATATATGAAATTGTTCAACAAATCTCATTTTTTTAATTCATTAAATTTAAAAAAAAATATCACCCGAGCCTCGGGGGGCATTTGCCTACCGGCAAGCAAGCATGCAATGGTTGCCTGCCGAGTTGCCTGCCTCGAACCCCCTGCCCGCTCTGCCCCCTTACCCGCCCAATTGCCATCATCCATCTCCAACCGAACCGAGCCGGCAACCCCCCTCATGCCAGGTTGCCGGCTTGGTTGGAGATGGCCTAATAGGGCAAATCAATTGGGCAATTAGGCAGGACCTTCGTTTGAAGATGGCCTAATTAGATTATAATTCTTTTTTAGCTTGAGATTGAATTTTCAGCTAGTAATTTTTTAGAAAAAAAAATGTGATATTTAAATCTTAATTGGATTTCCTTGGAGTTTATATGTCAGTGTTGATTAACATGAAATATACAATTTAACTCTATGTAAAATGAAATATGAAATAATGAGGAATTTAGCTTCTTGTTAGTGGAGGTGTTGCATACACACTCTATAATATGACATATGTTGCCGATGAGGCCTTAGCCAACTGGTTAAGGACGAGGCTCCATGAGCAGGAGGTCATGGGTTCAACTCCCACAAATGTGGATATTTTCTCTAGTTTTATACTAGCCTTTATCTAGTTTAATACTAGTAAATAGTTCACTTTGTTATCATTGTAATATTTTCGATTCGATATAGTGTTTGATGTAACAATGTATTCACCATCTTAAAAAAAAAAAAAAGAAACTCATGTAAAAAATGACCAATTTAACCTCTCCCTAAATTTTCATTACTATTTTTTAGGATGTCCTAAAATAAGACTCTCTTACTGTAAATAAATAAAATTATTTTTCTCAAAATATCATTTCACATAAAGTAATAATTTGACACCACTTAATCTTAATCACTACTTTTAAGCTTGGATTAAAATTTCCTTATTTACCGTCGAAAATATCGAAAAAACTTCGGTTTTTGAATCAATCGAAACGAAAATATGATGTATTTTCGAAATTCTATATTTGCCTTGAAACTTTCTCTTTTTCTTAATTTAATAACTTTCTTCATAATTTTTCCTAATTTTTTCAAAATGTTTCCGGAAATTTGTCGAAAAGTTTCCTACATTGAGCTCACCGAAACATACATCAAAAACGAAACTTTAATCCATGCTTTTAAGAACATCTATGTAAAACCTAAAAGTTACCTAAAACTTTATTGTTTCGGAAAGCGAAAAAGACTACAAGCTATTTAATTGGTTGTTTGAAATTTGAAGAGTGATTTGACAAATAAAGTAAATGTACATGTATGTATTTTTTGAAAGAATTAAGTTATAGGTGTGTAAGAAATATTTTATTTTATGTCAAATCAACAAGTTTGTATAAATTTGTTTTATAAATAAGAAAATTGTTATTTATTTGAATGTTAGGAGAATAATTTGAAAAAAATTGAGATACGCCAAATTTATTGTAGAAATATGTATGTCTCGATTTTACCAAATACAAAATAGCAAACAAATAGACTTACGCTCCTTGGAGTTTACTGTTAATCCACATGATCGCTCACTATTTCATTTTGATAGGAATTAGGTACTAAGTGAAGGTTGACTTAGTAATTAGTATATCTTCTATCCCAGTTTATAACAATATGTTGAGAATATTTTAGTTTTTATCCCATATTTTTTTTTACTCTATTAGCTATAGTAATTGGTTAAATTTTTCAATAGTTTAAATGATATATCATGTTAATTATTCATATTTGTGTGGTATTAAATCTTATATAATGGAGTATTATTAAATCATTAGTAAAATATATTAATTAAATTATGTATTATAATTTTATAAATTTAGTAAAATTGACTGGATTAACTGTATCAAAGGATTAAAGAAATATGGTTGACATAAGCGGTAAATTGTTCAAATAAATTTTTTTTGGTTGAAAACCACAATTTCCTTTTCATTTGGATGGAGATCAGAAAATCAGAACGCTATGGTCGGAGTCATAATTGGGCCAGAAAACCCAGACGGTCAAGCCCATTACTCAACCGAAAAAAGAAAGAAAATAAAAAAGACAAAGTGTGAAAATTGAAAAGCAATAACAAGTTAACAACCGAACACGCCCTTATACTGGCCACTATAAAACCCTCCAGAGGCTAGGTTTTATATAGCGAAACTAAACCATCTCTTTCACGTATTCTATTATCTTTTTCTCCTTCTTCGAAGCCCTTCAATTAGGGTTTTTGCTTTCTCTCTTAGGGTTTTTGCTCGCAGCCCCTAACGAAAATGAGTGGCAACAACAAGGAAGGCTTCAACGTCGCCGATCTCAGTTCTGGTGAGTAAAAATCCTCCAAAATGCATTTAAATTAATTCGTAGTTAATTTTGATTATGGTTTCAATTGAATTTGTATCTACTTGTAGCTTTGAATGCAGAAGATAAAGCTGACCTTGTTAATGCTCTAAAGGTTAGTTTTTTTTTTTTGGGGTTTGATTTTCGCCATTCATTTGGTACTGCTTCTAATATTGTTTCGTGATCTGACTTAAGTTGTGGTTTGGTCTTTTTTTGTGATTGCAGAATAAACTTCAGGACCTTGCTGGTAAGCACTCGGACGTGCTTGAGAATCTGTCACCTAATGTCAGAAAACGCGTTGATGTGTTGAGGGAAATTCAGGCATGTTCTTGTTCCTAATTTTAATATAACTTTTTCTTGCTGGAGATTGAATTATTTGCTGCTAAATGTTGGGGAAATTGTGACTTTTGAAACATTAATTGGTTTTGTAAGAGTTTATTTGTTTCTTGTGAAGCCTTAAGTTGTCATACACTGTTGGATTAATTTATGAGTAGATGAGAATCATTCTCTACTCTACAAATAGAATGATGTTGTACTCGGTTCATTTATATTTTTCCTAATGATGTTTGTTCTAGCCTCATTGATAAATCATCTTTTTGGGATGTGATTAAACACATAGTCAACTGTTTATGCTATGTATGTTTGATTGATGATTGATGATTTATAAATTTGTTAATTTTCTTCTGGACATGTCTGTCAAATGGGATTTCTATTTAATGTTAGTGTTTTGTAATCTAACTGATGCAGACCCAACATGATGAATTGGAGGCAAAGTTTTTTGAGGAAAGAGCTGCTCTTGAAGCCAAGTACCAGAAGCTGTATCAACCCCTTTATACCAAGGTTTGAATGATTGAGTCTTTACAGAAATTCTAGAATTTTAACCAAAGACGATTGTTGTATATTTTTTTAACCAAGGAGTATCCTTTCTTTTTATGTCATTATCAACTTGTGTTAAACATGTGCAGAGATATGAAATCGTTAATGCTGTTGTAGAAGTTGAGGGGAGTAAAACTGAAGAAGAAACAGAGGGTGAGGATGTGTTGATGTTTATCTTGAACTTAGTAATTAATGATATAATTCTATGCTGAATTTTCACCCCATTTTTGCAGAGAAAGGTGTTCCTGATTTCTGGCTCACTGCAATGAAGAACAATGAAGTTCTTGCTGAAGAGGTCAGAAAATTCTTCCTTTATAGTACTATGCTATTATTTGTCCAGTTGATTTAATCTGTTACTTTTGTTTGTACTGGAGCCAGATTTCTGAGCGCGATGAAGGGGCTCTCAAATTCCTCAAAGACATTAAGTGGTCCAGAGTTGATAACCCAAAAGGGTTCAAGCTTGAATTTTACTTCGACACTAATCCTTTCTTCAAGAACTCTGTTTTGACTAAAACTTACCACATGATTGATGAAGATGAACCTATTTTGGAGAAAGCTCTTGGGTAATTTTATATCATGTTTTACATGTGTTGCACATTTCTCCCTCATGAGCGTTTCATCAACTATTATATACTTAATATGTAGGACTGAGATAGAATGGTATCCCGGAAAATGTTTGACACAGAAGATTCTTAAGAAGAAGCCTAAGAAAGGTTCCAAGAATGCCAAGCCTATTACTAAAACCGAACAATGTGAAAGTTTCTTCAATTTCTTTAGTCCACCACAAGTTCCGGAGGAGGATGACGATATTGATGAAGATGCTGTAAGCATGGGCTGTTCAGTTTCTATATTTCTTATGTTGTATCACTTTGGACCTCTATAACTCTTTGTTGATTGACAGGCTGAAGAACTCCAAAATTTGATGGAGCAAGATTATGATGTTGGGTGAGTTGTAGTTCATGTCGATTTGTATATGTAGATAAATTTACGTTGGATGTAGTATTATTAATTCTGTCAGGCAGCTAAATGATTATCTCCTAAATGTAAAATTGGTATTATGTAGGTCAACTATTCGAGACAAAATCATTCCCCATGCAGTATTATGGTTCACGGGAGAGGCTGCTCAAGATGAGTATGGGGATCTTGAAGGAGACGATGATGATCTTGATGAAGATGATGATGAAGATGATGATGAGGATGAAGAAGAAGATGAGGATGATGACGAAGAGGAGGATGATGAAGAAGAGGAAAGCAAGACCAAGAAAAAGGTTATATGATTCATTATTATATTCTTATCACATCTAATTCACTTTGTTCTTCTTAAAATGTTCTGATCCCATTTTGCTATTATTTTTTTCCACTTGCCAGTCATCTGCAGTTCGCAAGGTATGTAAATCCCTTGATGACTTAATCCACTTGTACTTTCCTCTTTAGTTTTCTCTTATGTGTTGCCTAATTGTATTTCATTGATTTCGTATACAGAAGGGTGGAAGAGCACCTGTGGGTGAAGGACAGCAGGGTGAGAGGCCTCCGGAGTGCAAGCAACAATAGTAGCCATTGATCGTGGATGTGTTTTCGACATTGTTGTGTGTGGATCATTTGAAAGGATCAATTATCGGCTCTTGTGTGCGTTGAGTCATCATATAATCTTGTATCTACATGCGGCCCTATTAGTTTGTTGGGAAATTTATTCACTTAGTTTTCTTCTGGAGAAGGTGGTTAAAATAGTTAGGAATGTCTTGTGTCTTATCTACTTCTTGTTGGCTATTTATGCCTGAGGTTTACTATAATTTTGTAGTCATTATGGTATAATCTTGTTATTTTGAGATTGTGATTTGATTGATTTGAACATTAAATGGATTGTGAATCATTTTATAAAGTTTTGAAGGTGTTGATTTGTTCTTTATGATTATACTGAAATGGTTTAATTATATGTGTACTTGTTTTTACAATCTTGTACCAAAATATTCCCTTTTCATAAAGTTTGTTAATTACCTTTTACAATATTTATGATATTAAATCATTTTATTTGACTCATGTTCTACATAAATTTTTGTTAAAGGTTATATTTTTTTATTTTAATTTTAAATTGAGAATTTGACTCATGTTCTACATAAATTTTTGTTAAAGGTTATAATTCTTTATTTATTTTTAAATTGAGAATGTATACTTTTGAATGCTAAAATCATAAATAAGAAAACTTAAAGAAAGAACAATAATGAATATACAAAAAATTAAGTTAATTAATACTTAAAAATTTACATAATTATTTTCTTGTTATAATTTTTAGTAAATTATACTTTATTAAACCATATTTAATAAAGTTTTTGAATTTTATTTAATAAACAACTCAAATTTTAATTATGACTTAATAGTACTTTGAAGGTTTTAAAATAGCTTTTTTTGAGAATTGACTCAAGACCGTTCTATAAATTATTGTTTGAGCTCAGTCCAACTCCATCATATATATCAAATAAATTGGGACAATATTTTTCGTTTAATAACTTTTAAAATTTGGTTTGAGATCAATACAATAAACTAAAAATTGATAAAATGCTTGTAATAATATCAAATTACTTGAAACTCGTCTCGAACCATGAAAGCTTGTTTGAACTCAGTTGATATAATAATAAAATCAAACTTAAACACAATTTGAAGATTGGTACAAAGTTCAAAGCAAATTTGAAAAGTGTATTCTTTCATACAATTAGACTCATTTACACTCCTAATTATAATTAAAAAGTAACATCAATAGGTTATTATTCTATCAATAATTAGATCCCAAAATCATGACTAAACTAAAAAATTATCTACCAAAATAATAATACACAATATATGATATTATTTAAGCTTCTTAAGTCGAATATTATTCAGACTAATCTCATAATTTCATCAACTATAATAAAGGGCTAAAAGTTAACCTAACACTTATAATTAAGCTCGAATCAAATAGACCGGATTACCAAAAAAAAAAAAAAGGAAAAAAAAAATGAAAATTGAAAAGAGAGAAGTAGACCGTGCGTGCGGAAATAGAAAGGAAAAAGGTTAAATATGCAGTTATAATGGATTAATAATTATATATAATATAAAATAAATATAAATATTCTCCAGGAACTCCATTTCAAAAAGGAGGGAAAAGAAAACCCCTTAAAAAACCCTAAATCACCTCTTCACGCACACATACTTCTCTCTGTTTCTCTAACCCCCAAAATTCCAGAGTGCAAACAATCAAGGCATGTTTGATTTTAGTGTGGAGTTTTTTTGAAGAGTGTTGCTTTGAGAATAGGGCAAATACTGAACAGTGTGAACTTTAAGATGGCGCGGCTGCTTCGAAACGCTTCTTCTCTCAGACGCGCTCTGTTTCCACAGTTGCAGGTTTTTCTTTTTTCCTTTCTCATTTCATTATTTTCTGGAATTTTCAAAAATATTATAAGTTAGGTATATTAATATTCAACTAAGAACGCATTTTTATTTTTATTTTTTTAAGATAGAGAAGAAAATGCTTCCTGTATGTATGTTTTTCTTTAAAGTATTATTTTCACTTTGCTTCAGAGTTCTTAACTTAAATTGGAAAAGTAACTTGAACTTATAATATGGAACTGTGATTTCATAAAGGGACATGTTATATTTCATTAGTATGTTAATTTTGTTGCACCAATTTCAGGTAACAAAATATTCTGTTGGGTCTATTTTATCATTACCTGAAATGTGACTTTTTCAGATTTGTCTATGCTATTCTTATGCTGTTATGGCACCCCAGTTTCCTACTGGTTTTCAGGAATCTAGAAAGGGATTATTGGGAACATCTACTCTATGCAGTTTTTCCACAAAAGGTATTGAAAGTTTCATTACATGAGTACATGACATCTTATTTGTCTGCTTAACAACAGCTGGCTCCTTTATAGTAATTGCACCTATGTTGATTTAAGGGATTTTTTGGCATTTGCTTATTCCATGCTTGAAAGAGTTTTGCTTCATTGCTTCTTCATTCTTTATTTCTCTCCTCCCATTTGAAAGCCTTACGAGTAAGTTAATGCGTTTAATTTCCATTTTTCTCAAGGTAGAAAGAAATCAAAGTCAGAAACAAGTGATTCTGGCGAAGAGAATATGTCCAAGAAAGATCTGGCACTGAAGCTAGCTTTGGATCAGATCACATCATCATTTGGAAAAGGATCCATTATGTGGCTTGGTCGGTCAGTTTCTCCTAGGCATACTCCGGTGATATCCACTGGATCTTTTGCTTTGGATATTGCTTTAGGGATTGGAGGACTTCCAAAGGTATCGTACATCATTTGAAATTGTATGACTTCTGCAATTTCTTCTTTGCATGCACGAGATACTGTTGAAATTCAGTAATACATTATCTTACAGAATATAATTGAATATTAGTTCCCGTGTGAGCATAATATATCTTGAAGTTTGTTGCCAAACTCAAGTCGGCCCTTAATAAACCTTTATATGGTTCAGGGGAAACTTAATTTCTGGTGTAAAATGATGTAGTTGGTTTGATTTAAGTTAATTCTTTTGCATCAATTTTGACATGATATCTTCTTATTGCTGTTATTAAGTCTACCTTGAATATGTGAGCTTGATTACTTGAAGGCAAAGATGTATATTTTTGTGTACATATGTTAAGGTACACCTATGTAATATAATTTGAAGTCTGGAATTAGGCTGTTAGCTTGTTGCTCTGATAATATTTATATTTGGTTATGTGATGTCCTTGAGCTTTGTACTTTTGTTAGGGACGTGTTGTGGAGATATATGGTCCAGAGGCATCAGGTAAAACAACTCTTGCCTTGCATGTGATCGCCGAGGCACAAAAACAAGGAGGTGAGTCATTTTCTTGAAGTTCATTTTGAACACGTGAAATTTAATACCTATGACATTACAATCGAACTGAATGTTGTTTTAAGAACTTTTGTTGTAGATGTTTACTATTTAATACTTCAGTTTTCTCGCCAACACATACACGTATCCAAGAAATTTTAAGCAAGAGTTGGAAAAGCGATGACTCAGATCTGCTTTAGAAGTTATATGCATAAATGAAGCATCTGAGTCTTATTTGTTAAGGAGACTAAGATCGATGGGAGAAACAGGAACCGGGGATTTAGGCAGATAAAAGGATAACTATTGCAGAATGAGCTGAAAATAAGAAAAATGTTGTAGCATGCTATAACTTATCATAATGAAATATTGATACATTCTAGAGTTGAAATCTGTCATAATTTTCTGTTTTGTTTTATCACAAATTATGTCTGGTCATCTTCCTGACGTGGGATCCTGCTTCTTTTTGTCCTTCCATAGGTTACTGTGTCTTTGTAGATGCTGAGCATGCTCTTGATCCATCTTTAGCTGAAGCTATTGGGGTGAACACTGGAAATTTGCTACTCTCACAACCAGATTGTGGTGAGCAAGCTCTCAGTCTTGTTGATACTCTAATCCGGAGTGGTTCAGTCGATGTCGTTGTTGTGGATAGCGTGAGTAAGATGATATAGTTTCCTTGGAGAATGACTTGAGCTGAGGCAAATATAGGTTCATTCTTGCCCGTTATATGTTTTGCAATTTGCTCTTGTAGGTAGCTGCCCTGGTACCAAAAGGTGAACTTGATGGTGAAATGGGAGATGCTCACATGGCAATGCAAGCTAGACTTATGAGCCAAGCACTACGCAAACTGAGCCACTCCTTATCCCTCTCACAGACAGTTCTCATTTTTATAAATCAGGCATGAGCCATTAACTTCTGATGCACTCAATAACCTTTACAACTTTTTCTTCTATTCCCTCATTCATAGTCTAATATTTTATTCTTATTCTCCTTTTTATTTTAATTACAAATATCATGAAAAACAATGTGAATGGTTCTTACTCCCATCTCTTCGGAGTTCGGTGCTTCTTGTTTCATGTAGCCCAACATATATATTTTTTCTTTCTTTTCATATTAGCATTCCTTTTCTTATCTTTCAGGATTCTTCCCTACTCCTACACTACCTGAGTTGCTTTTATTTACTCTTTTCCCTCTTACTTTTTCCCATGGTTTCTCCTTTAAGAGTTAATTTGTCCTTGGACTGAAGTTGGCATTATTTAACGAGCTAAAATTTAACTACTCTTAGGCTACAGTACTCTGTCGTACCATTACAGCTGGACGTTATAACAAATTATATCCCTACATTAAATTCTCATTTTGGATTTCTGGATGTCTTCTAGTCAGATAAAAAACAAGTCATGTTTATAAAGTTGTGATCTGCTGGAAGAACCGAAGCTCATTTCTTCTCTTTATTCTCCTGATAAACTATATTAAATTATAGGTGCGAGCAAAGCTGTCCACGTTTGGAGGATTTGGTGGTCCCTCTGAAGTTACTTGTGGTGGGAATGCCTTGAAATTTTATGCTTCAGTACGCCTTAATATTAGAAGGACAGGGCTGGTCAAGAAGGGAGAAGAGGTATGGATCTTGTTCATTTCTTGAGATATATGAAAACCAAAATCCAATTTCGTAGATGTAAGAGTAAATAATTTGCATCTGCAAAGTTCCTTTATATGTTATCACCTTGCTTGCTTGTTTGTTTAATTCACATTGTGATTGGTGGTTGGTCACTCTCACGTTTCCGATATACCAGAACTTACATTTTCATGTGTTTGTACTGTTCATCCGGTTACTTGAAAAGATTCAGGTGTAATTATGGGTTCCTATCCCAGTGGAAATATGATCTCTTGGGTGCACTTTGAATTTATTGTAGTACACATTCAAAATTGTTTTCTTTTCTTGTCAATGTGTATTTTATGATATGTTGTCTCAACTTCTTGTTAAATACTCTCCACCAAAGCGGAATTTCGTTTTTAGTAATTTCCTTTGAATTGTAGTTCTGAGTAACATTTTTGCCTGACAGACTATAGGAAGCCAAGTTGTTGTGAAGATTGTTAAAAACAAGCATGCACCTCCATTTAGAAATGCCGAGTTTGAGCTCGAGTTTGGCAAAGGGATTTGTCGGGAAGCTGAGCTCATAGACTTGGGCTGCAAACACAAGTTCATCACAAAATCTGGCTCATTCTATAAGTTCAACGATCAACAATATCATGGTAAGGATGCCATCAAAAAATTCCTGTCCGAAAATGAAACTGAAAGAGAAGAACTTGTGACAAAACTTAGAGACAAGCTTCTAAATTTCGAAGCAGACCATGAAAAGGAACCTATTACAGATGCTATAAACGAAGAAGCCATTGAAGTGGTGGTTGTTTCATCTGACACAACCGACGAAGAATCTATCACTGCAGCTGAAGCATAGTAATGTTTGACTCCCAAATGGTATTCGGAAATTGTTTGGGGTTCTCGAGCTTGTTTGTCTACATACTTGCTCACAGTTTTCGCTCGTGTTGCAAGTTAAATTCCAAATATATATATGTAGTATATTTTTCAGGTCATGTAGTCGATGAAAATTTTGTGATTCGATAAAGGCAGGCAGGCCGGCCAGTTGGTCTGGTTTATCTTTAGCTGCGTTTCGTAAGTTTCTCTGTATATTTTAACTTTCTTTTAAGAAGAGAAATATTTTTGTTGATTCATGAATGAAAGCTACATTTATTTTCAATTTCTATAAATATACTTTTTCCATTGGAATGTCAATTGATTTTAATATTTATGAAACTGGAATATCAGTCCATGGTATAAAGTTAAGCCACAAGCTTAAATGCATTTGGTATGAACATTTTGTCGCATTATTATTATTCCGATTCAGGTTTCCACTAATGTTTCTTAGAATGATTTGAATATTATTTTATTCTTGTCAAAATTATAAAAATTCCTATTCCTTGTATGTTTCTTCTAAGGTAGGCAAATGCAATGTTCCCAAATCTTTGTACTTTTCTTCTCTTGGTTTATCATTGCATGATTTGGGCAGATTCATGATGAAGAATCACCTACTTCTAGAAGTGGGATCCACATTGAAAGATTTGTCGATGAATGATTAAAGGGTTATTTAAATATGAAATAACATAAAATTCAATATTTCAATTATTTCTCGAACTTAGAAATGTGTGTGAATTCAGTTTACTTGGGCGGAATCTTTCTTAAAAAAAAAAAAAAAAAAAAAAGAGAAAGTTTAATTGAGCGGAATGAGTCAAGTTTGATATTTTATATATATTTTTAATGAATAGTTATATTGCAGCAAGTATTATTGCTGCCAGAGCAATTTTTGTTTATTTTTAAATTTATCCCTTCTAGTCAAAAGTCATAAAAATTAATATTTTTTCAGTTTTCAAAATATCTCTTATTAATAATTGACAATTCACCATTCTCTCTCCTATTAAAACATTATTAACTACTTTTTCTATTCCCAAGAAATCTTTAAACATGAAAACAATTAAATTTGAATTTTCATTTTGTTTATTTTAATTATTTTTCACATAACAACTAGAGCTAAATGTGGGTTATCTTGATGACTGAGAAACTATTTTGTAGATTTACGTATGTACTTAGCTAATTATGTGAATGTAGGTTATCTTAATGTTTGAAAGATTATTTTATGCACATCTGATTTGTTGCTAGACAATTCAATGATTATTATGAATTTTCAATGTCAAATATTCAAACACAAGTATTTTGGATCTAGGAAGTGAAAATTGCTATTGCCGTGTCGACACCGTCTCTTGCGATAGCAATTTAATTTAATTTTTTAAAATTGTGAAAACATTAGTTATTGTTTAAATTTAACATGAAATTGTGACTTTACTTGGTTTGATTTTTAAATGACTTGGACTCGAATGAGTTTTAGTCGAGTCAAACATGAATCATACTTGAAAAACTTTACTCTAATATATATATTTTTATTTTTAATTTATCGAGTCGAGTTGCGCTTTAAAAGTTATGAAACTATATTCTTAGGCTTAATTCGATAAGAATGATAAACTGAGCTCAAATAAATTTTTAATTAACGATATTTAGTCGAACTGTGTATAAAAAAATTCATATTTCAACAACATAAATCTTTAATTGATATAGCTAATATTCATTTTAAACTACCCACTCACGTGCAAATAATTACCTCTATGGAACAATATTAGACTTTAATTGATTTCTTCATATTATTAATATTTAAGAACTCACCCATTTGGCTTCCATAGAGGTAATTTTTATTTAATCTGAATTTTCATTTTGCAAATTTAATTTGATTATTTTGAACAATTTAATTACCTCACGTGCAAGGAAAATAAAAAAAAGTGGTTAATTGTTATGTGGCAAATAATTAGATTAAATAAACAAAATAAAAATTGAATTTTAATTATTTTCATGTTTAAAGATTTCTTGAAAAAAGAAAAAATAGTTAATGATGTTTTAATAGGAGAGAAGGTGAATTGTCAAATATTAATAAGGGGTATTTTGAAAACTGAAAAGTATGAGTTTTTGTAACTTTTGACTAGAAGGAAAAATTAGAAAATGAATAAAAATTATTCCGACAGCAACAATACTTGCTCCTGCAATATCGCTAGCTATTTTTAATTAATCGAGAGACAAGTTCGTAATGTGATGCATTATCAATTAACACATATTGTTAAGGTTATTTGAAATGTATAACTAATTTAATTTAAATTATATGATCACCTTGAAACATCGAGGAATATATATATAATAAATCCATATAGTTTGAATTGGCTTTTTACCTATTGCTGAGTTAGGAACTTTAAATCTCCCACTTAATCAGTAATTGATTGGTTCAAAGGTGTTAAAAGAGTTTGACTAATAAGACTAAAATGTAAAATTATCCCTCTGCTTTGTCTAATTAGCTATTTTTTATCAGTAAAAAGATGAGTCAAAGTACATAATTTTTGTAGAAAAATAACAATTATACTCCTGCGATAAAATATAAAAATATTCACCTAAAATTTGACAATAATCTCACTGTTCAATTTAAAAATTGACAAGAACTGACTTAACCAGAACCTCCCTATTGCCTCATTAAGAAATTTGAAAGGGATTTTCAATAAAAAAATAACATAGGAGGAAGTTTTGTTACAAAAATATTCACCTAAAATTTGACAATAATTTCACTGTTCATTTTGAAAATTGACAATAACTCACTTAACGAGAACCTCCCTATTGCTTCATTAAGAAATTTGAAAGGGATTTTCAATAAAAAAAAGAACATAGGAGGAAGTTTTGTTACAAAAATATTCACCTAAAATTTGACAATAATTCCACTGTTCATTTTGAAAATTGACAATAACTCACTTAACGAGAACCTCCCTATTGCCTCATTAAGAAATTTGAAAGGGATTTTCAATAAAAAAAGAACTTAGGAGGAGGTTTTGTTAATTAAAATAATACATGGATATTTTTGCCAAATTAAGCAAATCACATGGAATATTTTTGCATCTAGTCTATTAATCATGTCGTGAACAAGCATGCAGGATCAAGTACTTTTAAACTCGAGGACAATAATTTTTATTCTTTTAATCATAGTCCAAATATATATTTAAGCTAGATAAAGAATAATGATTTACTAAACCTCAAAGAATTTTTCACACCAACTGAAAATCAATTGTTACAACGTCTCTGGACACTTCCTAGAATTTCGTAAAGATATGGTTACTAAAATTCATGATTTTCTTCTATTAGTCAAAACTGTCGTCTCTAATTAATATATTTAAATTAATGGATTAGATCTAGCTCTGCAGAAGAAACATAGGAAATAATATTCATGTAAACAAAATAATTAATTAATAGAGAAGTGACTAGTTTATGGACTAATTAGTCATGTGTCTTTTAATTCGTTAAATATAAATTAAAAAATAGTTGATGTAAGTCGTTCGGTTCCTAAGTTAAGAAAAATAATATTGGGTTACGCGGTGAAGTATTTTTTAATAATATACTAAAAGTAGTTCTGTATTTAATTTAAATTTAGGTCGTCTAAATGTCCGTACATATTTAAATTTAAGTTTCATTAGGTGAGAAAAAACTTAAGAAAAAGTATAAATCTTTGACACTTGACCACATTTCAATGCATTAATAAATCTATGTTGGATAGTGTTGCTTTCATTTGATATGGTCACTAAATTTGTCTACACAAATATATCATACATCAGTCAAAATCGGCAACACATTAAGGAAGATTTATGTATAGCACTTTCCAAGACCACCATGAAAAATAAATCTTCAATTTTAAGTTGTAAATAATGTATTTCTACAAGTTAGAATTTTTTTATGAACTAAATCATTACAAGATGTGGCAAATAATTAAATGAACATTATATACAACAATATATATAGATCTAAAATTGAAAGAAATTTGAACCCTCTTATACCGTACTCCCCCTATTCCACAATACATGTCTTTTTAGGGAGAAAAAAAAAATTACACAATACATGTCACTTTAGGAATTCAAGATAAACTTAAATGCTATGTTGACATTTTTACTCTTCTTCATTAAAATTAGAATAGAGAGATGGATTATAGGGAGTTGTAAAATATTTAATTGTTTCTCAAGGGTAATTTTATCCAGCTACACTTTTATTTTCCTAAAATTTAGAGCATTAATTGATTCCTTAATCTTTGTAAAAAAACCTTAAACACATGTAATATGAAATGGAGAGAGTAATATTTTAAATGAAATTATATATATATTAATCACTATATCAGAAAATTTATCAAAATTTATACGATTACTATCAAACTCGTTACCTAAGTATACAATAATATTTCCTAAGAAATGATTATCAAAATTGTGGAAATTAGAGAATAATTACTCCAAATTTGGAAAACGCCGCCAGTGAATATAAAGGCAAAATAAATGTCAATTTGCTAGGTCATCTATCACTTTTCTCACTGCTTCTCGGAAATCAGGTTCGTCGAAATCATGTCCCTACAATGAAATTCAAACAAAAATTCAAAAAGTTATTTCATCTTTAATTTTATTTCCTATTCCACAATGATTAGAAGAATTATTTTTTACACGTACGTGTGACTATACAGAAGTTCCCAGTAATTTCCTACTATCACCTTTTCTGGTTTGTAATTATCATTTTTAATTAGTAAGACTAGTAAGCTTTGATGTATCATGGATGGTTTTATTTCTTTTCATTTTTTATTACTTTACTTTTTTACATTAAATTTTGCCCAAAATTTTCTACGAATTAATGAATATACTATGTTTGCATTTGAGAAATAATAATATATAATTTTACATGTTACATATTATTGGTAGAGTTGAAATATAAATAGTACTCTCTCCGTCCCAAAATTTTATATCCCTTTAGTTTTGACGCAGAGTTTTAGACAATTTGTTAAAAAAGTAAACTTTTGTTATTCTTTAAGAGAGAAAGAGAGTCATATTTTGTGACGTCCCAAAATAGAAATTGGAGCAAGAAAAGTGGGGCGGAGGAAGTATTAAATAAGTTTGTTAGAGTTTCAACATAAAATGTTACTTATTAAACCAAGTTCTTATATTAAGATGCGATTGATCTAGTGAAATAGACTATTCATTATAAAGTAGCGAATTAATGTTCGAAATTCTATTGGAAGAAATTCTCACGTAATGCGCTCGACGCTCGTCGAAATAGATTAAATCCTTGAAAAATCAAAAGAAAAAAAAACTAAGTTTATACACTATTTACTTTATAACAAAGTAAGCAATTAAATCCCAACTCGAGCTCGACTATGTTCACTGTTCTAAAAATGATACAATCTATGTTATAAAATTAGTTACATAGTAAGGAAATCAAACCTAGACATATATAATTTGAAGTTCAATAAAAAAGAATTAATTTTGTCAAATTTAAATTTTTGTTCGGCTCAAGTATTTTTATATTTTTAATAGATATATGGTTCACATTAATTAAATATAATGAAGTAATATAAACTTATTCATTTTTTTACTTGGATATTGATATTAAATAAATATGAACTGAGCTAGGTCAAGAGATCATCTTGATTGCGCAAAAATTAATAAAAAGTATTTAGTCTTGATATTCATTTCATGTATGATATCTAATCAAGTTCAAATTAATGGATTATTCTGCTTAAAATAAATATGAATCCATACCTCGATTTTCAATCTAAGCATTACGCCATGAACTTGGGTCGATCCGACCATGCTTGTGTTAGATTCTACGGACAACAACTCAACATTCTTTTGCTGTTTCAAGAACTCCAATACACGAATAACCAAATCCGACAACCTGAAAGATTCTCCTCGTACGTTCACTCTCAGATCCAAGAATCTTAATAATGCTAATTCTGATGTTGATGTAACTTGCCTTATAACCTCCACGTGTACCCTTTCGACTGAAGAAGAAGAAGAAGAAGAAGATGATGAAGAAATATTGACTTCTTTTTGAAGAGGTGGTAAAGAATTTATCAGCTGAGCTTCCAAAATCTGATTTCTTTTGCTAAGTTCTTCCACTTGAGATTTCAATGAACTCAAGAACTCAGTTGTGTTACCAAGAACTGAAGCCTTATCCTTCTATAAAATATAAACAAAAAATCAAAACCAAATTTCATATGAATAATAATTACTATTTTTAAGTAATGCATGTATTAATTAATAAACATTAGTTGAATTCACTACAACATAAATTGTTTTTATTAGCAACAATCTTTACGTCACTTTGAAAAATATCATAAATAATAAATGTCAATCATATTGTTTAGTAACATTATTCGATTTTCGATTAGAATGTTATTATAAGCCAAGATATTATATGACTATATTAATATTTTTGACATTCGTTTGTACGATTACATACCTTTGATCCTGGAGGGAGTAATGACCTCAAAACTTGGAAGCTTTCATTTATTTTCTCTCTTCTTTTTCGTTCGGCTATCATATGGTGCAGCTGCACTGTCGTAGTCCGATTTCCATGCACATCTACTTCCCGGGATCTCCTCATATTCAAGTTTCTAAAGAACAATAACCCTCTTCTAAAGATACTATTGATCTTCCTCGTTCCACCCAAGTTAACCGGGGCTAAAGCTGCCCGATAACTTCTAAATGCAGTAGTAGACTTATGGCTAATGATTGGACCCAAATTTTGATGAGAACTAGAAGTTGAAGTTGCAGTTGAAGTTAATACAGCAAGAATGGCATTAGTCATTGCAGCATCTTCACTCTCTATTGTTGGTAATTCAGTGTTTCGAATTTGGCTTAGGGCTTGTGTTACTTGATGGTGAGGGGTACTTGTTATTGTTGATGGTAATTCAAGTGATCGTTCGATGTGGGATTCTTTTTGTGTAAATGGTTCTTGATTAATGAAAGAAGTACTTGTGGGATTAATGTTGAAATATAAGGGGGAGTATTCGGGGGTACTATCGACTGATAAGGATCTTAGTGACGATGAGTTAGATGATGAATGTGGAGGTGGTATGTTTTGATCCGCGATGGGATATTGAGGGTTCGACTCTAGTGATGGTAGTGGTGGTCGAGAGAAGTCGAGCGGGAACCTATTTCTCATTTCCATTTCCATGTCTACCTGAAAAATCAATATATATAACAATTTTCATGCATGAATTATGGGGTAGTTTCTATCTCAATATGCTTCTTCGATTTATAATATTATTGAGACGTAAAAAGGAAATTAAATTTTAATTCGTGATTATGGCTAATATTTTATGTTATGTTATGTTTTGTATTTTATTTTATTTATTTATCTTTATTAATTGTGTAGGAATTTGATTGAGTTCTTACCTGAGGTTCACTTGTCATTCCTAGTTCAATTTCTCCGATGGCGCATCCCATGAAAACTACAGTCTGTTAAATTAAACATGAAAATAATGCAATAAATTAATTTACAATGTAGTAGAAGAAAGATAAAATGTTGGATTTAACTATAAATGATCAATTCAACAAACCTTAATCCCAGCTTCCTGCAACAAAATAAATATATAAAAATTAGACTAATTAGTCCAATAATTAAAAAGACATATTATTATGTGAAAATTAATGAGTTTCATTAATTAAATTTGTCAATTAATTACCTGATAGAATTGCAGCTGGACTTCACTGGATGACATTCTCAGTAAGTCACGCGATTTTAGCTCCATGTAAGGTATATTGTTCTTAAAAGCAAATCCAGGAATTTGCCTGAATTTTTTTTCCAAAAAAAGAAAAATTACTATATTTTAAAAATTCACGGATTGAACTTAGTCTACCTAAATGTACACGGATTGATATTCAATCCATCTGAGACTTTAATTCTGACGTGAATATTTTACAATAAATAAATTAATTACCTATTATCAATGAAATTTATAGTTTCACAATACGCATCGAAAAGCCTCCGCCCTAAACTTCCGGCCGATGTGCTTGGTTGCTGCAGATTTCTAATCCCGTCGCGGTAAATTCCATCCAAATATAGCAAGCAACTGTCACATAATTAAATAAAGTGAATTTAATCACAATTTATATTATAATGTAATGAGTGTGTATGTGCTTAACTCAAAAATAGAGATTGAATTTAATTATTTTGTAATAATTAATTACTTGGATGGTTGATAGGGCAAGAAAGACCAGAGGCAAACATAAGTGCAACTAAAAGATTGCAACATATTTTGAAGAAAGGAGGCGCGGTCTCCATCACCAAGGAGAAAGATGGAGTCCATTAATATTTGATCAAAATATTAATTCCTTCAATTCTTCAAATCTTCTAATTGCTTTCTTTGCATCCATTTCATGCATGTGTAAAATCAAGATGAAATAAGGCATATATATAATAAATAGGTTTACATGAGGGGGGAGATTTGAAAAGTATTTGATTTAATTTGTTAATTTATAAGAAATTAATTAGAGGACCCTTAACATAGAGAATAATTTAATGGGAGGAGAGGTTGGGGAGATGGATGGATATGGAAAAAGTATATGATGAATTGGAGAAAGAAGTTTTGATCAAAAAAAAATTGAAGAAAGGAGTGATGAAAAGTATAGGAAAGAGAGGTGGGGGTGGGGCCGGGGATAGGGTTGGAAGGAGTTTTGATGAAAAGTATAATAGGGGTATTTATATAATAATGGTCAAAGTCTAGTATTTTGAATTGAGTCAATGTGGGAAGGCAAAGGGATCGAAGATGTCTTATTTATCTATGAAGTGTTTTCATATAATAAATTGATGTGCAAGTGGGATTATTCATATATTGAGTTAATGTCAATTTATATTTTTTGAAATGTATAATATTTAATTTATCTATATATGATTTGAAAAATAATATTTTACCTTTCGTTTGAAAATTTGAAAGAAACAATTTATCTCTTTTAGTCGAAAAGTATAACTCATTTGACAAAATTGAGAGTGGATGTGCAGAGTGCTTGTGTAAGATGGGGAGGGGGGATTGCCATAATTATCATAACACAGGGGGTAAATTGTCACATTTATATCATAACACATGGGGAGGGAGGGGCCGTAAACTGCCACATTTAAAAATATTAGGGGGCCGGTTGAAACTTTTAAGAGATTATAGAGGGGTAAAATGTTCTTTTTCAAATCACATGGATATAAATTGAATATTATGAATAATACAGGGGTTAAATTGCCAATAACTCCTCACATATCCTTGGGTGTTAGATAAATTGCTAAGAGGGACGTCTTAATTTTTGGTTTCAAAATTTGTAGCTATATATTACCCAATTTACCCTCGACCTTTTTTCAATAAGTCTCTTGATCAATCTTCATAATCCCTTTGCTTAAAGAAAAGGTTCATAACCTTTTGGGTAATTTACAGTAATACCCTAGAGGTTAAAGTTACAAGGTTAAAGTTACAAAAGTTTCCCTGCATTCAACTAAATTAGTTAAAACACCCATTTGAATTGACTTGTATTACTCCCTCGTTCCCAAATTATCTGTCGTTTTAGAGAAAAAATTTTGTCCCAAATTATTTGTCATTTTATGATTTCAATGCACTATTAATTACATATTTTAAGTATATAAGAGAAAAAGTAAGAGAGAGAGTGCAAAACTTGAATAACGTGTAAATAGCTAATGATGAGATAAATAAAGAATAAGGGTATTTTAAGTATATAATTTATTTTCTCCCTAAAATTGATATTATTTAATAGGTATCTTAATATGTGTGAAAACATGAAAAATGACAAATAATTTAGGACAGAGGGAGTACGAAAATCTTAACGTCAATGAAAAAGTTAATGTTTACCGAAAATTTCTATTTGGCCAACTAAATGAAATTTTCCTTTTTAATATTGCACACAAAAATTGATCTAGTATTTATTAGAAGTAATTTGTAATTTTTGCACCTAAAAAAGGTATAAGACGAGTCCAATTTGTAGCCATAAGAGTCCAACATAGTGGAAATCAAACTCACAAAACCAGGAACAAATATGGATCTAGTAGACACACTTTTATCGACCTTCAATACATTCAAGTAGTATTTTTCGCTTTTAGAATTATGTTAATAAAAGAATTTGAGTACGAACTAAGTTACTTTATATTAAATTAAATTTATTAAAATAAATAAGATGAGAGGTATATTGATTTACATCAAATCAAAATAAATTCTCGTTGAGTTTCTTTAAAAATAACTAGACAATATTCTTTTTCAATGATGATATTTTTCTAGAGTTAATTGAGAGGGGAGCTTATAAAGTTGTTTAAAAAAATAGAATCAATACTACACCATTTTAAACAAATTTGTTTTTCTTTTATTATTTTTAAAAAAAAAAAGGAAAACTGTGATATGTGAGAGGGGCACAGCCACCGGTTGTAGCGGTAATAGGGAACAAACTTTCCATATAAGGTTTGGCGTGGACTGTGGCCCAATTATTCTCCAATTTTTTCTTTTGAGAAACCCAATTATTTTCAAATTGGTCCATTCTATATTTTGTCTCTCTATATGACTTTTCTAGTAAACATCAAATATTTGATTATTGACCGAGGAAAATGGAAATATATTTATCTGGATTTCCTCTTCATTAGAACATATATCGGGCTGGCACAAATTAAAGTTGAGTTGATTAATATAGTATTTGAGTTGAAAAAATAGTTCATTTTCAAATAATAAATAAAAGGGACAATTTTTGAATTTAGAAGATGAAAGTGTTACGATGACTTTACTTGAAGGGCGATTAGTGTCATTTACCCTTTTTTTTTTTTTTTTAAATATTAAGGACTATTATGGTCACGACTGTTCAGATTGCAGCCCACCAGGGGATGAACATTTTTTTTTTTATAATGAAAATGTATTTTATTTCTCCCTAAAAGTACCTACCATATTAAATTTTATTTAATTCGTGTAAGAATCTTATTTAAGCCTATTTTTATTTTTTTATTTTTACTCACATTTTCATTCAATCAAATATTTTTCCACTCCTTTGCAATTTCAATACATGTGGGTGGACTATTCAACAAAGCATTAATCAACAATATTAAACATAACTTTTGTTACAGTATTAAATTATTAAATTTATTTAAGTGTGAATATTATCTTAAATCGTGAAAATTTTAGTTACAATGTTTAAATTATTAAATATATTTAAGTTTCTAATAAACATAAAAATATTAAATTGCTTTGAAAAAAAGCATTAATCTAATCTCATTTAGTTACAATTGAATATTGAAACAAGATTTACTTTTAACTAGGATGTGTTTATTTAAAATCAACTTAGTAATATATATATATATATATATATATATATATATATATATATATATATATATATATATATATATATATATATATATATATATATATTTTTTTTTTTTTATAACTCAGGTGTCTAAACTTACACTAGACTAATCATGGATTCTCAGAACCCTTGCCCTCGAACCTTGAAGGATGTAAATCGCAGGATGTGCCTCCACCAAGTCTCGGGATTCCACCATACTGCTGTACACTCTGCGCACAAAGGGGTCTTCACCACAAATGACTCTTAGACAGATCCATGAAAATGCTTCCATCCAAGTTTCAAATGGGATTCGAACCCCCAACCTTGCCGGACCCGATCCATTTATAACTCTCACAAAATAACCTGTTAAATATTATACCCGTCTTTAACCCATCCGGATCCAACTCGACCCGCCCATTTGCCACCCTAGCTAATTCCCTGTCAGGTAGTAATATTTGGACGACTTCAACTCTAACAGGGACTGATGATGAATTAACCCTAGAGTTTAAATTTTAATAATCAATTGTTAATGTAATTTTAAATTGAATCGGTGTGTTTGGGAGATGGATTTGGTCGAATGGGATGAGTGGCTCAGTATATGATATTTTTTAAATTCAAAAATTTTAATTTTAATTTTTTTTATAATGTGAGCCAAATTACTCGATTAGTTATCATTTAATTTGTTGGACATTTATCTTAATTTTATAGGTATAATGAAGAGGTAAAAAATATTTTACGTTAAGTTAATTTTTTTATAGATTTCAAATGGAGTCTTTATAATTATTGAAACTTTAAAGGATAAACATGTAATTTCACATAACTTCAATGGGTTGTAAGGAATTAAATAAATTATAAATTTTGATGTATTGTATGTGTGTGTGAGAGAGTATATATGTGAATTATTATCTTTTTAATTTTTACTCTGAATAACACATGGAAAATTAAAATATCATAGAAAATTTTTGTTTCATATTCTTGGTTTATAAAACTATTCATCATACACAAGTGGATTATATCAATAAGGGTTGGATGATAAACACATATGTGTAAGAGAACAAAAATTGTCCTCACATACACACTTGTCGCTCATCTAACCCCCAATCATGAATTGAATCAACCGGGGTAGACATATAATTTTCGAGACAATGTTCCTAGTTTGAGTAATTTATTTCATTTATCAAAATACAGTAAATCTCGATCCAAAAATAATTATGTGATTAAAAAAAAAGAAAATTTAAGGACGGTTAAATAAATCCGAACTAATTGGATATCGTAGTTATTATATGGGGCAGATTTAATGATTGATATTAAATTCAAAACTAACTGTCCCTCAAAAAAAAAAAAAAAAAAAAATTTAAAAACTAACTAGCTAAAGGTTGACTTTCTTTAACTCAGCTTTGACTATTCTCCAAGTTAATGTCTCTTTTGGTCAAATTAATTACAATAGACTAGATGTGAATGTGCGTTGTTTGTCCCTAAAGCCGTACGATAACTGGTCGAATTAAACATTGGTTATTTTCTAAACATTCGTGGCCTAGAATCCACTAATTTTTTTTTTTTTTTTGAGAACACAGAATCCACTAGTTTTGATGACTGCATAAATAGTACCTAAAAATCCAAAAAAGGAATTTTTATTATAAAATATTTGAAAAAATATGTGTGTGGTCGAGGTTTTTTCTCTTTATTTTCTTTTTTCTTTTTTCTTTTCTCTTCTTCTTTTCTTTTTCCTTTTCTTCATTAATAACTAAAATTCTTTTATTCGATTAAAGAAAATTGACATATTTTGTGTTGTAAATTTACAATATAAAGTTTGTTTCTATCAAAAAAATATTATTTGCATTTTTCACACATTATTTCTTCTTTAAAAATGTTTAATATTTAAATTTATTCTATAAAAAAAATACCTATCTTAATTATTTAATATATTATAGTACAAAATGACACAATGAATTTGCAAATTCACATCTTAAAAAAATAAATAAACATATAATCATAACAACACTGAACGTTTACGAAAAATACATAATACATAAAAACACCACCACTACAAGGAAAATGAAATTTATTGATAAAATATTAAATGGCATTGTTGTAATTGTTTTTTTTCATATATTTAGTGACAAGTGTAATAGCAACAAAATTTATTTTTAATGCAATAGTGAAAAATATATTTTTAAATTGTCAGTAATGGCTATTAATGACAAGTGTATGGGATTTAAGTTGTCATTATTGACAATTAGTGACAATAAATTTTGTCACTATAATTTAGTGACAACTTTTTAGTTTTCACTTTTGAGGTGTCACTAAATGTCAATAGTGTTAGTAATTTTTTTACATTTATTGTCACTAACTAATGTGTCTATGTACATCATTTTAGTGATAGTATTTAATTTTTATCACTTTGTCATTTAGTATTTTGTTACTAAAATTTAAGTTTTTTGTAGTGTATAATAAAATTTTGATAGGAACAATATATTATAAGTTCGCAACACAAAGTATATATATGTGTTTGAATTGTGTAAAAGAATCTAATCTAATTCACATTTTTGATTTTATTTTGAATTTTTTGAGGTGTATTCTTTTACGATTTTGTTGAATTGTATGATAAGTCTACTTTTTTTTCTTCATATCATTGAAACTTGAAAGCTTCAAATATGTATTCTTTCTAAATCTCTTGCATCAATTTTTGGTTATCATACTTTGTTGTAGATGAATTTTATACATACCTATATTTTAGTTTTTGTTTGATTCATATTTCGCTATTTTTTTGTGGAACTTTTTTTTGGGCGTTTTGACCTAATTTGATGATAGATAGTTTATTTGATCTTATATTATTCCTTTCCCATTTGAATTTTCATATTTTTTTTTGTAATATGTGCATTTGTCATTGATGTTTTCGTTTTAATTTTATCATATCTCATTGTATTTTGCTTTTTTATTTAATTAATTTCCTTCAATTTCAGATATATTATTTTAATTTGAATATTCATAATTTATGTTTTATTATTCATAATTTATGTCTTATATATTTTATTTCAGGTTTTATCCTTCGATTTAATGAGATTGTAGATTGATTTAATTTTATTTTAGATAATTTCATTTTTATATCTAGCCTTTTGGTTTAATTTGATGATAGATTAATTTCTTTTAATTTTAGATACATTATTTTAAATTGAATATTCATAAATTTTGTTTTATTATTTTGAACTTTTCATTGTTTTTCTTATAGATTTTATTTTGGGATTCATCTTTCGATTTAGTGAGTTTATAGATTGATTTATTTTGATTCTAGATAATTTCATTTTTATTTTCCCAAGTTTCATTAATATTTGCAGTTGTCATTAATATTGTTATAGATTTTATTTCATCTTCTTTCTTTTGGGTTTCATCTTTTGAAATAATGTGATTATAAATTGATTTGTTTTGATTTTACATTATTTCATTTTTTTTATATTCGCAAGTTCTTCTATCTCTCTTTTTTCCCACTATTTTGCATTTGTCATTATAGTATTACATCTATCTATATAAACACACATTTGAATAATAATGTTGGCTCCTATTAGTATTTTCTTTATTAATTAAATATTGAGTTGAATTAAATTTTGATTTTTTTAGCACATAGAGATTCTTTATTGATTGAATTATTTAAAAAAGTTTGCCTATTACTATAAATATATAATATAAAGTTTGTTATTTGTTTAACTTATCCATTCCAAGTTATTTGAAGTGGTCAATTTTAGATAGATGTCATATATCATACCAATTTAACAATATATTAAGTTCTACTCTTTTTATATATAATATTCTCAAGTTTTCATGAATTTTATATTGTAAGTTTAATTTGTTTTAGCCTTACAGGTCAGTACTTACATTGAAGGAAATATTATTTAATTATTTTTATCATGTAATAAGTATAAATTTTTTAAGTAGACATTTGCTTACCATAAAAGAGAAGCAATGGAAAAATCCACCATAAAATTTTATTTTTCATTGATCTTTAACTTTTTATTGGTATAATTCACGTTTCATAGAAATTTTTGGTTTACTTTATTCAAATAAAATAATCTTATTTACTGACACTCTACGTTTTATTTTTTGTGCTTTACTGTTAAAATTTGTCATTATTTACTATTATAAATTATAATTTTTATTATCATTTTCTGTTTTTCTCTTTAATTAATTATGTTTGTCCTCGACTTCATGAAGGTCAATCTTTTGTTTTACATATTTATTTTTTTTATTAAAATTCTTTTTAATTTTTTCTTATGTGGATATGACAAATGACTGCAAGCCATTATAAATATTTGTATTTAATAAATATTATTCTAAAATATGATCTTATATTAAGTAGTTTTCTTACAATAAGTAATTATTTATTTAGTAGTATTTGTAAAAGATTTTTAAGTTTTTGTTTTCACATTTGAAATATATAGATGCATAGCACGGGTCTTAAGCTAGTATTAGTTATAAGGAAGAAAAAAGAAAGAATGAAAAAGAAAATAAAAGAAGATAAAGGAAAGAAGAAAAAATAAAGAGGAAAAATGTCTGTAGAAGAATCTCCCATACATTTATCGATGTATACTCTTAAAATGTTAAATTTATAGCCTTTTCCCGAGTTAAATGGACAAAAACAATCACACATTCACACCTATGTTTATAATTGCTTTAAGAAAACATTAATCTCATTTAATTACAATTGAATATTGAAATAAGCTTTACTTATAAATAGAATGTGTTCATTTAGTATTAACTTAGTAATATACAAATTATTACTATGGCTATATGGGTCAACCCGACCCGACCCGACCCGACCCGTTTATAACCCACATAAAGCAGCCCGTTAACTACCTGATTCGTCTTTGACCCATCCGAGTCCAACTCGACCATGCAGTCCATTTGCCACGAGAGATTATTTAGTACAAACGCTGCACCACGTCATCAAGTACATGTGGTGCAGCCCACCAATACATTTTGGACATGTGGATTGATAATCCACATCACCCCATATTCTAGCCATGTTCCAAAAAAATAAGGATTAAAATAATTGTGTTCACATTGCCAGAACATGGGTGATGTGGATTATTAATCCACATGTCCCAAGTGTATTGATGGACTACACCACGTGTACTTAATGACGAGATGCAACGGTTGTACTAAATAATTTCTCATTTGCCACCCCAAGTCCCTGTCTCGTACTAATAATTGGACGACTTCAACTCTAAGAGGGCTGATAATCAATTAACCCTAGAGTTAAAAATTTAATGATCAATTGTTAATATAAGTTTAAATTGAGGTAGTGGGTGGGGAGATATGGATATGGTCAAATGGTATGAGTGGCTCAGTAATTAGATTTTTTTAATTCAATATTTTTATTTTTATTTTAATTTTCTTTTACAGTGTGAGTCAAATTAATTGATCAATTATCATCTAATTTGTTGGACATTTATAATGAAGGGGTAAAAAATATTTTACGTTAAGTTAATCTATTTATAGACTTCAAATGGTGTCATTGTAATTATTGAAATATTAAAGAATAATCATGTAATTCGCATAATTTTAAATGGCGTCTTTGTAATTTTGATGTATTGTTTGTGTGTGTGAGAGATTATATATGAAAAATATCATATTTTTAATTTTTACTATGAATAACACATGAAAAATTAAAATACCATAGAAAACTTGAGTATCAGATTCTTGATTTATAGAGATAATGTTCCTAGTTTTGTGAAATTTAATTCATTTATTAAAATACAGTAAATCATTTCAAAAAATAATTTTGTAATGCCAAATAATCGAATTACCAAATTATATGACATTCCCATATTAAAAAAAAAAAAAAAAAAAAAAAACGGATTAATGAAACGGTTAAATGAAGCCGAACTAACTGGATATCGTAGTCATTATATGGGACATATTTAATGATTGATATTAAATTCAAAACTAACTAGCTAAAGGTTGACTTTCATTACTCAACTTTGACTATTCTCCAAGTCAAATAATGTCTCTTTTGGTCAAATTAATTACAGTAGACTAGATGTGATTGTGCGTAGTTTCTCCCAAAAGCCGTACGATAATTTGTCGAATTAAGATTGGCTGTTGTCTAAATATTGGTGGCCTATAATCCATTAGGAAAACTCCTACACCTCGTGGTCATTATTTATACCAGAAATTATTTAGAGTAATTGTTGCACTATATCATCAAGTACACATGGTATAATTTATCAATACACTTAGACATATGGAGTAATAATTCATATCACTCATATTTTGGTAATGTGAACACAATTATTTAAAATCCTATTTTTAGGAACATGATTAGAATATAGGGTGATGTGAATTATCTCTCCACATATCCCAAGTGTATTGGTGAAATACGGTACCACATGTATTTGATGACGTGGTGCATCGGTTTCACTAAATAATCTCTCAAAGCCTCAACTATTGACATATGTCATCAATTATTTTACTTCTTATTTTTCTTTTCTTATTTAATATGGGAAAATATTTCTTTTTCAATTTTTTTTTAACTTTAAGGAAAATAATCTCAAATTCTCTCTTATCACGATCTGTCACGCTTTGTTAGATTAAAATTTAGTTTGCTTTATTTTGGTATAATTTATTTATAGCTATTTAATCAAACGGATTTTTTTATATAATAATAAATAACTAAAATACGTTTGACTAACCGATCAAACGAACTTTTATCGAATGAGCTCGAACTGAATATCAAATAGCTAACTTGATATTTTTAAATGTATTTTATCAAATTTTAATTTATTGAGTTGACTTGAAGCCAAACTTCAAAAGTTAATTATTAAAAGAAAAATGATGATCAAAATTCTTAGATCTGTATGACAAATTGAACTTAAATGAATTTTTATCATAGGAATTCGAGTCAAGTATCAAATAGTTTGATTTATTTTACTCTCAATTTTGTTGGAGTTTTATGTGTGAATGAAATAAATAAAAGTAAGATATGTGTGTCTATTCAATTCGAAGAGGTATCCTTTGGATCGAAACATTGTGTCCCTTTCCGAGAGGCACTTTTGTGTCTATAAATATGAGATAGAATCTGGCCAATTTTGTATCAATTTGATAGTAACATAAAGGAAAAACACTACTCTCTCTTTCTCTTACTTCCCTAAAAATATAGTCCGAAATTTTTGTTTGTTCAAGTTCGTCGTGGATTCATTATTTGTGCAAATAATGTACAACATACTGTTGTATCTTGGGAGACTACCGGGAATCAAACTGCATGCATTGTGGCAGTCTTGGAAGTATTGTCTTAAGATTGTTGGTGTCTAACAATATGTGTACTAAATATTTTGGGTTTTTTGCACTTTGCACCCCCGAAATATGGAAAATAGACACTTTGCACCCTCGAAACTTAGATTTAGCACTTTGCACCCTCGAAATATGATAAATGCAGCACTTTGCACCCTCTTTTATTTTCAAGCAAAAATTCAAGGGCAAAATAGGTAATTCAATAGTATCGGCACTTTGCACCCTCAAAACTTGAGAATTTCGCACTTTGTACCCCCAAAATAAAATTAGCACTTAACACCCTCTAATTAAGAACAAATCAGTAACTTTCACCCCCGAAACACAATAAATGGGCACTTTGCACCCCAAAATACAAAATTAACACTTAACACCCTCAAATTTAAAAAACCCAAACCCCTCGTTTTTTTCGTCAAAGTTGACTATCGGAGTGAAAAAAATTGAAGGCAAAATAGGTAATTCATTTTTTTTACTTAAATTTGCAAAATACAATTATAAATACTCAAATACTCACTCATTTCTCTCTCCATCTTTCTTTTCAACAATATAACCATAAATAACTAAATAAAGTACAAGTAAACTTCTCGAATACCCATTGTCTACTTCAACATATCAAAGACCCATAAATAATTACCTATTTTGCCTTAAAAAAAATTCACCTTAATGGTCGACTTTGTAGGAAAAAATGAGGGGTTTGAGTTTTTTTTTTTAATTTGAGGGTGTTAAGTGTTAATTTTGTATTTCGGGGTCCAAAGTGTCCATTTATTGTGTTTCGGGGGTGCAAGTTGTTAATTTATTCTTTATTAGGGAGTGTTAAATGCTAATTTTATTTTGGGGGAGCAAAGTGCCAAAGATTTACGATAGAATTACCTATTTTGCCCTTGAGTTTTTGCCTGAAAATAAACGAGGGTGCAAAGTGCTGCATTTTTCATATTTCGAGGGTGCAAAGTGCTAAATCTAAGATTTGGGGGTGCAAAGTGCCTATTTCTCATATTTCGAGGGTGCAAAGTGCAAAAAACCCAAATATTTCACCAAAAAACTCATGTTGAAGTAAGCGACTCATATGTATATTCTCGCATAATATTGTAGTTTATAATAAATTACAATTATATTACAATTATAAACTTCACAAAGTTGATCCTCTTGATCAAAATCAATTAAATGTTTTCGCAAAATATTCAATAAAATTTTAAAAAATATTCTAGTATAAAATGGGTTAGACTATAGTGTTTATTCTCTCAGAATAAATAATTTATAATTAACTCTAATTATAAACTGTAAAATATTTATGTAGAGAGTAGTATGTGCTTTGAGGGGAATGAGCTTAAATCCTAAATTTGACTAAGCTACCTCATACGGAAACCTAACCTGGCGACTGGAGATCCCACGGACCAGGTTCAATAGGACAACCAGTCTTGGCTAACTTAAAAAAAAACACTTAAGAATAACGCTATCCCATTCTTATGATGCAATAAGTGCAAGCCTACCGCGTTATTTTATAGGTTAAGCAAATGCTTTTAATGACGTCTATATATTGTCAAAACAAGTAGAGTATGGTAGGATACTCTTGATAGATGCGGTCACCTATGTTAGTGTGAGCTGGGTCGGCTCGTTGAGAATTTCTTTATATGCTGGAATTCTCTAAATCACTCGCATAACCAAGAATGTTCAGGGCCAAAATGAACACAACCGTGAACTTGAAACAAATCAGTTTAGTACTGTATTAAGTTTATTGTCTTGGTTTACACAAACAACTGACGGTTCAAGATGAAATATTTCACCGATTGGCTAAGTAAATTCGATAAGCTTTTACTAGGGAAGGTTCAAGATGAAAAATTTCACCTATCCCGATTCGGTATTATTCCTAAAGAAATTTTGACATGATATGTCTATGTGAAGGAACTCGAAGAACAATTTCATTCATGTGGGGGATTGTTGGGGTTTTATGTGTGAATGAAATAAATAAAAGTAAGAGATGTGTCTATTCGATTCGAAGAGGTACCATTTGGATCGAAACATTGTGTCCCTTTCCGAGAGGCACTTTTGTTTCTATAAATATGAGACAGAATCTGACCAATTCTGTATCAATTTGATAGTAACATAAAGGAAAAACACTACTCTCTCTTTCTCTAACTTCCCTAAAAATTTAGTCCGAAATTTTTGTTTGTTCAAGTTCGCCGTGGGTTCATTATTTGTGCAAATAATGAACAACAGATTGTTGTATCTTGGGAGACTACCGGGAATCAAATTGCATGTACTGTGGCAGTCTCGAAAATATTGTATTAAGGAAATCGCTTCGGCAAGTCTCAGTCTCACTTCATAGTTTTCGTATATTAGTTGGAGTGCTGTTTGGTTTATTTCGATACAAGTAAGTATTTCTTACTAGTTTTTACGTTGCTATTTAATCTAACTTTATTAGATTTAATATATATATATATATATATATATATATATATATATATATATATGTTAGATTATCTTTATTTGTTATATGCTGAGATTTAAATTAGAAATATTTTGACGAAATATTTAGTACACAAATTGTTAGACACTAACAAAGTTTTATCTTGCTTTTCTTCTTTTTTCTTTTTGTAGCGAAATTATACTCTAACTAGAGTTAAGATACAATAACTTTTCGAATAACTTATAATATTTATGTCCTTAAAAGTGATTGAAAAATAATAGTATAAAATTATTGATTTATGGAAGGTCGTTCAAACTTTTTTTTCTTCTTCTCAAACTAGTCTCGAACAAATTAAAATTTAATTTATTTTAAATAGCTTAAATAAACTGAATGACAATGAACAACTAATTTAATCTTACCAACAAATAATTTGAGTAAACATTTTTCAGTTTTGCATACTAGAGATAGCGTGAAATGAGAAAATCTTAGGTAAACTTTGGGGTTGGGAGTTTGAGACTAATTTCCAACAATTTCCTTGAGATGAAAAAAAAAAAAAAATAACTATTTTTCCAAGTGAAATGACAAAAAGATAAAAGAAAAATAGAAAGAAGAGAAACGAGACACATGTCAACTGCTGAGGTTATGAATAAAAAAATATGAGAAGAGCTTACGTGGTCGAATAGTCTAGGAGTAAAATCCTAGACCTGATCCAGGGAAGAATTTCCCTTTTGATGACTACATAAATATATTACCTAAAAGCCGAAAAAGGAATTTTTATTATATTTTAGTGTAATATAAATATTTGACCTTAAAATATGTGTGTGTCTACAGATTATGAAGTAAGTTTTTTTCTCCAAATTTACGTTTCTTGGACCCTCTTTTTGAATTTTCAAGTTTGCACTTCAAGATGTTATTGAACACTTGGACAGCAAGCCATATACAGCGAAGAGATATACCATCATATTAGAACCTGCCAAATCAGGAAACTCTTGCCATTACGTGGGCCAATTTTGTTCTTATTAAAGGTGGACATTACATTTTCTTGAAATACTAACGAGTCAGTTATACGTATCTAATAAACTTGAACAATATTTTTTGTTTGATAATTATTGTAGCTTGATGAGCCAAAAAATGACAAATTTATGTAAAATTATTAACACATTCGTTCTCAAATTCGATAAAGCTCATTCAAACTCACTCTTTAATAAATCAAATATAATTTTAAGCAAACTAAAATATTCAAACCATTCGTTTGACAAGATTTAGACTCGATTTCACTCCCAACTGAGAAACCATTTCCCTTTATTTATGCCCACACCGATTTGCTTAAGTCAGCTCGGTAGGTAACTACAACCCTATTTGGCTAGGTTATGGTCCAGTCCTGAGGTTCCACGAAACTGAATAAAAACACAGCCAGATGAAGTTTGAGTATAAGTTTCCCGAAACTCAGGTTTCAATTTCAAACCTATAAAACACAATAATTTGACGCATATTACACATTCTTTCTCTATAAATTACATTGGTTTGACATCTACCATCTATTTTTTCCATCCAAACCCCAACATTGGTTTGTCCAGTCTCGATTTTTCACGAAACTGAACAAAAACACAGCCAAATGAAGTCTGAGTATAAGTTTCACAAAACTCAGGTTTCAAATTCAAACCTATAAAACACAATAATTTGACAAATATTACACATTCTTTTTCTATAAATTACATTGGTTTGACATCTTACCATCTACTTTTTTCATCCAAACCCCAACATATAAACTCAATCAAAACATGTTTCTTCACAAAACCAAAATCCAGCGAGACTGAGCCAAAACTTAACCAAACTTACCCGTAGCCTGTTTGTTTGGAATTTCCCAAAATTATTTCATGTTTGAGAAATGCTAAACAAGCACGTTTTCTATCTTCTGAAATAGATTTTCATCTCTCAATTATCTATAACTACTCTCTCAAAAGTCAACAGGTGATTGGTCTAGTAGAAGGGACTAATCACTATAAAATAGCGGACCCAGGTTCGAATCCTTGTTGGGAGAGGTACCTACATTAATGTGTCCAACCCGCTTCGAAAGAGATTAAACCATTGAGAAACCAAAAAAAAAAGAAAAAAAAAATGTGAAACAAACAATAATATTCTTAATTTCTAAGCAAAACCTATACAAACTCTACTATATATGATTTGACATAAAATAACTTATATCTTACACAATTTATCTTACATAACAAACATGATTTGACATAAAGTCTTATACATCTTACACTTACAACTTAACATCTTATACTTAGAACTTAACTCTTCCAAAAAGACCTACACCTTCTTTATTTCCCAAAATCACTCTCTCAAAACTCAAACAAACTATATTATGCAAATCAAGATTATTTTACAAACCCTTACTACTTTCCCAAAAACTTTTCGAGGTGCCTCAAACACATAAATTGATAACATCTCCGAACAAGAATTCAAATCCAGTACTCTCACATTTATCATTAATTCAAGAGTGGAGTCCCTTTTCACCATACTTCAATCTTCCACAGATAAGCTTTTCTTCACGCAACCATGCATCAAATTATTCAAAAGAAATCTCGTCTCAGGTGAGAAAATCTCTTTCGTTTTCTTGTTAATGATCAGTGCTTTACTCGAAATTAGTTTTGACGAAATCTAACACTGATTATGTGAGGTTGAGTAACCTAGTATTCATTTTCCAATTTTATTGTTATATTTCCCAAAAATTAAATACAAGTGCGAAGGACGCTTTTAAACTGAAACATTTAGATAATTACTGCATTGAATCAATGGTTACTCGTTTCCGGCGGATCTAGACCATTTATATTGGGGGGGGGGGGGGGGGGGGGGCGAAGAATTCTTGACAAGGGGGATATAGTCACTCCCCCGAAATTTTGATTTTTTTTAATATAGTAATGGTGTATGAAAAAAAAAATTCAATAAATTAGTCAAGTATGAAATTTTCGTCCAAAATATAATGTTAATCCAATTAATATCACACAATTCACTCTAATAATAACCCACTCTATGCAAAGTTCAATTTTTCTCTACTCTCAACATCTTCAAATGAGTTCTCTTTTCTTGAGCTCTCGACCCTTTTCAATGAGCTTGAAAATTATATTAGGGATGTTCGATAAAGTGATGATTTTTCTAGATTGAAAGAGATTTATGATCTTGCTAAGAAGATGGTTGCAACCAAAAGATATGTTGCATTCTCGATGGTTTACACAAACTTGTGACATTGACGCTTATTCTACCCGTTGCAACCACATCAGTGAAGAGAGCTTTTTGGGCTAAGAAGATAGTAAATAATCGATTTCGTAACCGAATGGGTGATCAATGGCTAAAAGATTTCTTTTGTCCAAAACCAGAGGCGGACGGACACAGGGACAAGGGGGGATATAGCCCCTCCCCCCGAAATTTTGATTTTTTTAAATATAGTAATGGTGTATGAAAAAAAAAAATTCAATAAATAAGCCCAATATGAAATTTTCATCCCAAATATAATCTTAGTCCAATTAATATCATACATTTCACTTTAATAATAACCCACTCTATGAAAAGTTGAAGGGTAAACACCATATTTGGTCCCTCTTATCATTAACTTTTTACAGAGTGGTCCCTCTTATGTTTTTATCCCCAGTTTAGTCCCTACTATGTATTATTTGTTCCACTTTAGTCCTTTTCAGGTGTTCCAAGGCAGTTCCGATAACATGTGATATGCTCATAAGGGCAATTCGTCATTTCAAGTAAACTAACATGGATATTTTCGTCTTTCTAATCATTTGAAAAAAATTAAAGATTTAATCTCTTCCAAACTAGGCTTTCATTCCAGTCCAACTTAATCGTCCATTTCGTTCCAAACTAAAGTTTTCTCCCAAAATCTTCTTCAAATACCAAAATAGCTCACCAATTAAACAATATCTCAAATGGTCTCAATAGCGAACGGACGAAAATGCCCTAAAAAATATTCATATGCATGTCACGTGTTATCAGAACCATCTGATAAGGACTAAAGTGAAACACATAATCATAGTAGGGACTAAAGTGAAATAAATAATTCATAGTAGGGACTAAAGTGAGAAAAAAATAAGAGGGACCACTCTGTAAAAAGTTAATGATAAGAGGGACCAAAAGTGGTATTTACCCAAAGTTCAATTTTTCTCTACTATCAACATCTCCAAATGAGTTCTCTTTTCTTGAGCTCTTGACCCTTCCCAATCAACTTAAAAATTATATTAGGGATGTTCGATCAAGTGATGATTTTCTAGATTGAAAGGAATTTATGATCTTACTAAGAAGATGGTTGCAACTAAAAGATACGTTGCATTCTCGATGGTTTACACAAACTTGTGACATTGACACTTATTCTACCCGTTGCAACCGCATCAGTGGAGAGAGCTTCTTCGGCTAAGAAGATAGTAAAGAATCGACTTCGTAACCGAATGGACGATCAATGTCTAAATGACAGTTATTTTGTCTTTATTGAGAAAGACATATTTAGTAGTGTTGGATAAGGATGAAGATGAAGGCACTAAAGGAAGGTTGATAAGGGAGGTTTTGATGCATTCCAAAACTTCATATTTGGCTAAGTATGGAGTAACTTAGCTGATAAACTTATCAAGGAATTTTGACTAAGTAACGAAGACATCAGAAGAGTCAAAGTTTCAAGGTCCAACACTTCTGATCTGCTGAAGTGAAGTTATCAGATTGGTGAAGATCAGCCGACTCAAATCAGATTTGTTCAAGTTTGAGATCAGCCAAGTTCGCCATCAGACTTATACTTTCGACAGCTAAGTGAAGAAGATCATTAAGTGTTCCCAATGGTAATAAATGCCCCTTGAAGTAATAAATGCTGAAGTACAAGGTTATTAAAGACAAATGATTGAAGAAATGCTTCGCATCAGCTGGGTGCATTTAATGCTGCCTGCAGAATAGTACTGTTCACAGTACGGACAGACTGCAAAAGAGCCGTTCGCGGATTTTAAGGACCAGTACTCGAGGAATTTGAATCTTGTCTCTCTTCAACGGACACTTTTCAATCCTCAAGTATAAATAGCTGAAAGAGACGAAGAAGAAACAAGCAACACAATCTCTGAGAAATTTTCGAAGCAAAATTCTCTAAGTCTCAAGAACAGCTCACTCATCAGCTGAGTCATTTGTTGACGAAAGCAGAGTTGAAGAACAAAGAAAAATACATCTTCTGAGTGATTTTGTAATCAAGAGTGTTGTGAGAAGTAGATATCCGTCTTAGTGAGTGATATTACTTCAGAGAAGTAGGATCTCTTTGTGATTTCTTACTGCGAACTTACGGCCTGTTCATTTGTTGTAAGGCGTAAGCAGAGTATACTGATTACTGTGTGTTTTTAGTATAACCCAAGATCTTTGTGACTTGGAAGAGTGGACTAAAGGATATTCAAATCCATATAACCACTATAAAAATCACCTGTGTTTTTACATTGCTTTTAAACCTGCATGTTTTCTGTTTGCATAAAAACACGTTAAGTTAACTGTTTGGAAAAGAGATAAAAAGGAGTTTATAAAACTGGGGAACATTTTCCAAACTGCTAAGATTACTTGTGAAAAACACTTTGAAAATCCGCTGCAAGTACTCTAAGTATTAAAACTGATTTTAACAAAATCAGCTAAGTAACAATCAGACGAGTGGTCAACAAGGCTGTTCAAAGATTTGTTCGCGAACAGAATTGTAACTAACTAATCTGATCAGCTTAGTCTGTTCAGTTAGAGTAAAAGTTTTAAAGTTAAATTTGAAGAAAATTTTTAAAGAGGTTTATTCACCCCCCCTCTAAACCTCTTCTGACCACTTGGGACCAACAAGTGGTATCAGAGCAGGTGGTTCATTTGAATCAGCTGCCTGATCAACGAGCTTGATCCAAGTGTTTTTCAAAGGTTTTCAAAACTTTTTCAAAAGAGCATCTTTTTGAAAAATCAAAACTTTTTGAAAAATGGATTGTATCAGCCATGTTCCCCACATTGTTGGTATGTCTTTTGAGGACTGGAAGATCAGAATGGAAATCTTTCTAGCCGCTTATAATGACAACATGTACACATGTATCATTAAAGGTCCATTCAAATTCACCAAGACCATTATAGTTGACGAAGCTGAACTGGTGGTGGAAAAAGACTTAACAGAGATGACAGCCGAAGAGATAAAGCTGTTTAATCTGGATAAAGTTGGGAGATTCATCATGACTAAAGCCCTAGACAATGATCGGTTTGACAAGGTCAAACATTGCAAGACTGCAAAGGAGATGTGGGCCAAAGTCAGAGACATGAGCGAAGGAAATGATGCAATAAAGGAGCATCAGCTCAGTGTTGCCTTGGAGAAGCTGGACAACTTCAAAATGAAATCTGGAGAGACCAATGATCAAATGGATACCAGGTTTACCAGAACATTGAATGAAGTTCTAAAGCTGGGAAAGACCTTCACTGACAAGGAGATCACCGTCGGAGTTCTGAAGGCTCTGCCTCCCAAGTTCAACATGAAAGTGACAGCAATGGAAGAGTCAAGAGATCTGGGAAAGATTTCTCTTACAGAGCTGTTCTCTGTACTCAAGGCATTCGAGTATAAACTGCCTAGGATGGGTATTGAAGAAACCTCAACTTCAGGACCCACAGCTGCCTTAGTCGCTGCTGAAAACACCAGAAGACCAGCACATAGAAGTCAAGATGTGGACTCATCTGATGAAGCATCACTACTCAACAAAAAGGAGTACACTGCTGGAGATGTAGCATTATTGATGAACAACTTCAAGAAGTTCTATAAGAGAAAGATGAAAAACAAATACAATCATGCTGCTTCTACTTCTAAACCTAACTCTTCTTCTCAAGAAAAAGATGATTATAAAGCAAAACTAATGTGTTATAACTGCAGGAAATTGGGACATTTCATCAGAGATTGTCCATATCCAAAAGCAGAGAAATACACCGAGGAAGAGAAGAGAATCAGAAAGGAAAGAAAGCATCAAAGAGGGAAAGCAATGGTAGCTGAAGCAGAAAAGCTTGCTGCTGTCTACTCATCTGATTCAGATTCAGACACGTCTGATGAAGAATCTTCTGATGAAGAGAAACCTGCTCTCCTCTGCCTGATGGCTAAGGAATCTGATGACTCAGAGGATGAGGTTACTCCTCAAGATAATGAACTATTTAATTCTCTAGAGCAAATGATGTTGAATAATACTACTATTGCTGGAGAATTTGTTAAGCTTAAGGAAGAGATGAACTTGCTAAAAGAGCAAAATAACTCACTGAAACTTAAAGCTGAAAAGCCTAAAGAATCAGCTGAGTATAAACAGCTTGAGCAAGAGCATGAATCTCTGAAAGCTGAATGTGAGGTTTATAAAGGAAAAATCATGGAACTTGAGAAAATTATTGAGTCTCATGATAAGTCAACTGTTGCATCCATGCATACATCTAGTAAACAGGAGACACCTTTAGAAAAGGATAAAATAGAATTGAATCATACTGAAAAATTCATTTCTGCTGACAATAGTAAGGTCATTCTGTATGTTCAAACTTCTAAACCTACCTCATCTGAGAAAGTGGTAAATGAGAAGAAATCTCCTAAGGCTAAAAAGAGCAAAGAGCCTAGCGTAGGAAAACAGACTAGTAAACCCAAACAGAAGAGTCCTAGGAAGTCTTCTGATAAGGTTAAAACTAATCAGACTAGTGAGAAAACTAAGTCGTCTGTCAATGAGCAAGCTGTAAGTAAACCAAAGAAGCATAAGAACAAGAAAAATCAAAATGCTTGGTATGAAAATGAGTCATATTATGTGCAACCTGCTGCATATCATCCTATGTATCATGCACCTCAATTTCCTAGTTACTATGCACCTTACCCTGCTCATCCAATGCATGCATATCCTGCTTATCATGCACCTTACCCTGCTTATGAACACTATTCTTATCATACTGATCATCAACATGACTTATCTGATAATTATGATAAAAATGAAACTGTTCATGCTCCTGTCAAAACTCAGAAGCTTAAGAAGCCTAAAACATCAACATCTTGGGTTGTCAAAGGTGGAACTAATCCTTCAGGACCCTCTCAATAAGGGTACCTAAAATAATTTTATTTTTGTTTTGTAGGTTAGGATTAGGAGTAGGAGTAAAGTAGAGAAGATTTGGTACTTGGACAGTGGATGTTCAAGACACATGTGTGGAAACATACATGAGCTGACTGATGCAGTTGCTGTGGATGGTCCAAATGTTACATTTGGGGACAGCAAAGAAGGCAAGATTAAAGCTAAAAGAAGATTAATCAGAGAAAACATAGAGATATCTGACGTCTCATATGTCAAAGGCCTCAAATATAATCTGCTGAGCATAAGTCAATTTTGTGACAAAGGATATTCAGTCATCTTCTCGACAGATAAGTGCTACGTTGAACAGATTGGTACAAAGAAGGTAATCTTATCTGGAAAGAGACAAGGGAATGTCTACATAGTCGACTGAAATTCTGCTGACAAGAATTCAAGTGTTTGTTTGGTGGCTTCTACACCAAGTGAAGTTAGTTGGCTATGGCACAAAAGGATGAATCACTTAAACTTCAAGACCATCAACAGATTAATCAAGAATGATTTGGTAGAAGGGATTCCAAAAACAGTCATGAGCAAAGACAAGCTCTGTGACGCATGTCAGAAGGGTAAACAAATCAAGTCATCATTCAAAAGCAAGAAGCATCAATCTTCTGGAAGGATATTGGAGCTACTACATATGGACTTATTTGGACCCATTGATCCAGTCAGTAATGGTGGAAAGAAATACTTCCTAGCTGTTGTGGATGATTACTCAAGATATACTTGGGTGATTTTCATGAAGAAGAAAAGTGAAACCAAGGAACATCTTACTAATCTGATGGAACTGATCCAGAATGAGAAGAGTATCAAAATTTTAAAGATCAGATCAGATAGAGGGACAGAGTTTACAAACTCTACTGTTGAAGAGTATTGTAATATCAAAGGAATACATCATGAGTATTCAGCTGCTAGAACCCCTCAACAGAATGGTGTTGCTGAAAGGAGAAACATAACACTAAAGGAAGCTGTCAGGACCATGATAGCTGAAGCTAAGCTGCCACAAAGATTTTGGGCAGAAGCAACAAATACAGCATGTTTTACCCAAAACAGATGTATGATCAACAAAAATCAGAACAAGACTCCATATGAAGTTTGGAACAACAGAAAACCAAACATTCATTACTTTAAGATTTTTGGTTGTAAATGTTTTGTATTGAATAATGGGAAAAATCACCTTACTGCTTTTGCAGAAAAGGCTGATGAAGCTGTTTTTGTAGGATACTCTACTGTTAGTAAAACCTATAGAGTTTTCAATAAAAGAACATTACTAATAGAAGAATCTATCCATGTAGTATTTGATGAGCCAAGTCAATCTTCTGAAAAGAATCAAAATGTTAACCAAGATCTGTCTACTGATTTACAGAAGTTGAATGTTGGAAATAATGAAGAATATGTTCCCATCATACTACCTGATCTCAACCAAGCTGATAACTCAAGTGCTGTTCAAAATCACAGTGCTGATTGTCTAACAGACGAGTTGCAAACAGCTGACAGACCAGAGACTGTTCAACAGACTGCAAACGTTCAACAGACTACTACTGGATCTCCAACAGTAGTGTTGCAAGATCAAGACAAAGGACAACATTATGATTTGTAACCTGATCTCAGATGGCTCAGAAATCACCCACCAGAGTTAGTGATTGGTGATCCATTAGATAGAGTGAAAACAAGAAGAGCTGCTGCACAAGATGCCATGTTTGTCACCTTTCTATCTCAAATAGAGCCTAAACAAATTGAAAAAGCTCTCAATGATTCCTTCTGGATAGAAACTATGCAAGAAGAGTTGAATCAATTTGAAAGGAATGAAGTCTGGTACTTAGTTCCTAGACCAAGTCATCAAAGAGTCATTGGCACTAAATGGGTTTTCAGAAATAAGATGAATGAAGATGGTGTTGTCACCAGAAACAAAGCAAGATTAGTGGCCAAAGGTTATTGTCAAGAAGAAGGAATTGACTTTGATGAAACTTTTGCACCAGTAGCAAGACTTGAAGCAATCAGACTGTTTCTAGCCTATGCTGCTTACAAGAACTTCACTGTCTATCAGATGGATGTGAAGTCTGCTTTTCTCAATGGAGAACTGCAAGAAGAAGTGTATGTTGAACAACCTCCTGGATTTGAAGTCTATCAAGAAGAGGACAAAGTATATCGTCTGAAGAAAGCCCTCTATGGACTGAAACAGGCTCCAAGAGCTTGGTATGACACTCTATCTGACTTTCTTTAAATTAAAGGATTTCATAAAGGTAAGGTAGATAAAACCTTGTTCACAATTGAATGGGAGAATCATATATTAATTGTGCAAATATATGTGGACGATATTATTTTTGGTTCAACTAACCAACAGATGTGTGATAAGTTCTCCAAGCTGATGCAGAATAAGTTTGAAATGAGCATGATGGGTGAACTTAATTATTTTCTTGGTTTACAAGTCAAACAGTTGCCTGGTGGAATCTTTATAAATCAAGCTAAATACACAAGAGATCTGTTCAAGAAGTTTGGTATGGAAACTAGCTCTACTGCTACTATTCCTATGTCTACAAATCTTCGTTTGGATAAAGATGAAGATGGCAAATCAGTGGACATAACCAAATATAGAGGCATTATAGGGTCACTGTTATATCTAACAGCAAGCAGACCTGACATAATGTATTCAGTTGGAGTCTGTGCAAGATTTCAATCAAACCCCAAGGAATCTCATCTCTTAGCTGCCAAGAGGATATTGAAATATGTTAAAGGCACTCAAGAGTTGGGATTATGGTATCCTAGAGAATCTGGATTTGAACTCATTGGTTATTCAGATTCAGACCTTGCTGGCTGCAAAATTGACAGAAAAAGCACAACAGGTGCCTGTCAGTTCTTAGGTAGTCGTCTGATCTCATGGATGAGTAAGAAACAAACTTCAGTTTCTATATCTACTGCTGAAGCTGAATATATAGCTGCTGGAGCTTGCTGTGCACAAATACTTTGGTTGAAGCATCAACTAGAAGACTACAACATCAAAATCAGTGGAATTCCAATCTACTGTGACAATACAAGTGCAATATCACTTACTCAGAATACTACAAGTCACTCAAGGACTAAACATATAGAGATCAAGCATCACTTCGTTAGAGATCATGTGGAAAAAGGCAATGTTATGATAGAGTATGTTCATACTGACAATCAGATTGCTGATATTTTCACTAAACCTTTAAATGAAGTAAGGTTTTCAACTCTAAGAGCTGAGCTAGGACTACTTAATTTAGATGCATAAGCTGAGGGGGAACTCATCAGAAGACTGGAGTTCAACAGCTTACTCATCACTATTATCTTCAAGAATTAACTTTCAACAGACTAGTTAACTTATGAATTCTTAAACTCAGGGGGAACGTGTAAGACTAGCGGTACTTCTGAATTAAAGAACAAATTTGTTAATGTCAGTTAGTTGAAGTTATGTTTTCATCAGAAGACTCAACTATTGAAGAATGAAGTTATATTATCTAGCTGGATTGACAAACAGCTGAGGAAGGTTATCAGCTATTGGCATTCTCTGATAACAACTGTGTCATCAGGACACTAGTCCATCAGATAAGTATTTATGTTACTCATCTGATTACTTAAATAAAAGCGAACTATTTAAAACGCTCTATTCAAAATACGCTTTTATAAGTAACTGTTGGGCGGTACACATTCCCGCTCCTCGTTAAATATCTTTTAAATTTGAAAGGTCGTAACTGACGCCGCACGATCAGCACTGACAGAAAACGGATCTAACGGTTGGCGGATATCACGGAAACCGACATACCTCCAACTCTATAAATCCCCATCTGATCAGTCGAGTCGTTCTTTACGAACCCTAAACTTTCAAAAGTACTTGTGAGAAATTTGAGCAAGTTTTCTGCAAAATCTTTTCGTTTTTCTCTCTAATCTCTACAGATCTACAATGGCTGCTGAAGGTATGTATCTTGTGTATGATTCCTACTACAATTCTGGAACAAAACTGATGAAGGAACTTCTGGAGAAGTTCAAATCTGCAACATTGGTGAATTTCATGGAATATCATGAAGGAGTAATCTGGACTGACCAGGTTATGGAATACTACAGTACGGCCAAAGTTGATTTCGATAAGTTGGAGATTACTGCTACAGTTGGTGACAAATCTGTTGTCATCACTCCTACCGTTCTTCACGAACAATTTGGGCTTCGTAACAGTGGACGTCATGATGTCACTGTGTTAACTGAAGCAAAACACCAAGAGTTTTGGGCGATCTGCGCCAAGGAAGGAGAAATACTGTCTGGGAATATCAGGAAGAAACAGCTGAAGGACGAGTATCAGCGGATGGCTGATATGGTGTCTAAGTTGTTGGAAAACTGCACTTTTTCTCTTGATGCTGTTACTATGAAGAGATTCAGCATCATGGCTGCCATTTATTATGGATTAGAGGTCAACTGGTCCATGATCGTCTGGTACATCTTCGCTGAGTTCTTTGAAGTGAAGAAAGGAAAAGAACCTCACACCAACCACAGGATCACTCTCAGTTATCTGCTGTTCAAACTGGGATGTGTTATGAAAAATGGCAAGGAAATCAACAAGTCCAAAGCCATGAACAAATATCTGCCTGTTCAAAAGAGGAAGGCTGATGAGCCAGAGGCTGGAGATGAGGAACCAAAAGAGGTTCCTGCCAAAAGGCAAAGGAAACTGGTCAAGACTGCTGATTTAGCTGTTGAGTCCAGAAAGAAGAAGGCTGCTGATAAGCCTAAGGAAAAGGTTTCAAAGAAGATGGAGAAAGTGACTTCTGCTGTTGAAGCCACTAAAGTTATTGAAAATATCATTGCTGATGTAAGGACTGGATCCCCTGCAACACCATCTAGAACTCCATCAGCAGAGAAGCCTGCTGAGAATGTCTCTTACAGAACAAGGAGTCAAATGAAGGACACTGCTACTTCAAGGCCTATTCAGGGTCTGACAAAGAAGTCAGCAAGAAAGAAGATGACATTTTTGGAAAAGGACACTGAGTTGGTGGACTTAGTGAGATCAAGTCCAGAGTCTGCTGAAAGACCAGTTGAAGCTGTTGAAGCTTCTACTGCTGACAAAGCTGATGAGCAACAGACTATTCAAACAGCACCAACTGTTGAGGCTGCCCAACCTCAAGAATATCCAGATGTTCAAATCATACATCCTATAGCTGCTGCTCCCATCTCATCTGCTGGTCCAGCACCTGCTCCAGTTGATAAAGGTAAAAGAAAGATAGTGCTAAGGAAAAAGAAGAAAATTTCCAAAGCTGATAAGAAAGCAAGAGAGGAAGCTGAACAGAGGAAGCAAGATGAAGAGGAAGAGAAGAAGGCACTAGAGCTAAGCAAGGCTCAAGCTGCTAAGGATGAGGCAAGGAGAAAGATGTCTGAAGCTGAAAGACAAGCTGCAGAGGCTGCTGAACTAGCAATGGTTATTGAGAAGAGCAAAATTGATGCCTATGGTCCTATCCATGGAGGTGGTATCAAGATAAATGAGCCCGCCAAGGCTGAAGGAGAAGAAGAACCTCCTAAACCAAAAATGCCTGCTGCTGCAGCAAAACCAAAGGAAAAGTTTGAGATTAAGAAAGCTTTCAAGATCATATACAACAACAAAGAGCTTTTCCAAAAGTTTGAAAAATCCTTAGCCTACTACAACCAGAAGTTAATGCTGAAGACCATGTTCACTCAAGAAAAGCCTAGATATATCAGATGGAGAGACAATAGGCTGAACAGGTCCATCATTGAACTTCAGAATCTGAAGGAATTAGTTGCTGAAGAAAAATGGGTTCTACAGTGGCTAAAGACAGATTCTATCCAAAAAGCTTTGGATCCTCATTATGTTAAGGATGCTATGCATCACTATGTTGGGATTCGGTAAGATAAACAGCCCTAGGCACAGCGGAATATAAAATTTTTAGGACCTCTTACGGAATCTTGCCAGGATACTACTCTAGTCGTATATATATGAATAAATAAAACGATAGTATAAGTTTGCACGTTATACCTATCTCCTTGCAAATCCAAGTTGGCAGTCAGCAAAACGAACTCTGAATTTCTCCTCAGCCAAATCGACCCAAGCTCTGCAGTAGCGCCCCACGTGTTGCGCCTCTACGGGTTGATACACCACAATTACACGAAAAATAATAAATCTTGATCAGCTAGAACACAAGATATATTATGATCTAGGATTTAGGAACGATTTTGGAACAAAGTCGAAAACGAAAAATTCTTCCAAAAGGAAGACAGGGTTCGGTCGACTATTACTGGGAGAGGGGAGAGAGAATTTTTGCTCTTGCTCAAATTTTGCTTATTGAGTTGTGTGAAAAATAACTACAAGATAGCTACTTATAGTTATCTCCCTAACCTAGTCCTATTAGGACTAGGGCTCTTCTCTCCTACATGGGCCATGACCCTCTTTAATTGGAAGACCAAGTCTTCTAATTAATTCATGGCCCAGTTAATTAATTTGACCAGGCTTTATTTAATTTCCCAATTAAATAGCCCAATTAATTAACTTAATATCCCATTTAATTAAATCAGACTCTAAGTCTATTTAATTAAAATCTTTTCCAATTAATTAAATCCAACTTAATTAATTAATCCACAAATTAAATTCCAATTTAATTTATGATCCTGATCCAATTCCAATTGGATCCCACTTTGTTCCAATTTGGGTCGACCCAGTCGACCCACCCATAATAATTGACCCAGTCGATTATTTACCCAGTCGACCCAGTCGACTCGGTCGTTCTATTTCCTCGCTTTCGCTTCATGTGTATTGTGTATGCCCCCGTAGGTTCACCACATAATTGGCCGTGGGTTATAATTAAATATTATTTAATTATTCGAGTAAGATTTACTCTAAATCAATCGAACACTCTGTCGATTGATCATTCCAAAATTAGCACCCCTGCCAATTTGGGAATTCTCCCACACTCCACGGTCGATGTCCAGCCACAAGCCCATGGAGCCCAATCACTGGTGAATTAATTCAGTGAACCTTTTATCTCATTTACAATTTCCGTATACGCCATAATCTCTCCATCGATCAATCTCCCAGTCGAGACTTAAGGGTATGGTCTTTCATCGGTTTCCCTTTTCTTTTGTCTTGACCTTATGCATTCTGGTCTCGAAATAATTCTCTTTGACTTAACCTTTATGAGCTACTTACATAAAGCCGTCAGATACCTCGGCCGAGGATTTTACCAGAATTAATTTCTCACAGAAATTCATAGGAGAATATCCCAACCTATCAAGTCGGGTCAATGGATCCTTTGTTGATGATATGAATTTGCATACGAGTTCCTCTATACCCAATATGAGTCCACAGAGACTTTCTGGCGATCTCCAGTCAGTCGGGACTCATATCAAAGCATAGACGTTCTCGCACCAGATAAACCCTATCATCTCAAGTAGTTAGGGATCGTTCCTCGTATACTATTGTAAATTGGAATAACTTCAACCCCGATATGCGACTACCGCTTCCATGGTGAGTTATTTCCTAATTGGGGTATTCAGTGCGCTTGCCATCCCAGCAAGCCACCCACTTATGTGTATCGACTATCCCAGTCACGCTCGTGGACCCCAGCGTTCTCCAGTTCATCGGAGTATACACAATAGTGAGAGTCTAACCGAATCCAACGATGTCCTATCTCGATTGGATTCTACGACTCTTGAATATGTTCTAGATCACGGCCTTGGAGATCAGTCCACGGGTTGTCCCATAGCCCTGTGATCTAAGGACTTCTATCCTTATGCGTAGATAATTATTACATAAGATAAAGTTGACCATATATATAAATGCATTTATTAATCCAATCGAATGGTCCTTTCAATTAAATGCAGCCAAATAGTTGGCTTGCAGGACACTATTCTATCAATCTCCCACTTGTACTAAAGCCAACTTTTCATACTTCTGATTCCCATCTTAGACAGATGTTTTCGGATGCCTTTGAGGCAATGGCTTAGACAGCGGGTCCGTCGTATTATCCCTTGAGGTGACACGTTCCATCTTTATGTCTCCTCTACCAATGATATAACATATCAAATGGTATCGTCTTAGTTCGTGCTTGGATTCTGATGAGATCTCGACTCCTTCGCTTGTGAAATAGCTCCATTATTATCACAGAAGATAGTAATGGCTCGACAATGCTAGGTATCACATCCAATTCCTGGATGAAGTTTTTCATCCAAACACCTTCCTTTGCTGCTTCACTCGCGGCAATGTATTCTGTCTCGGTGGTTGAATCTGCGGTAGTGTCTTGCTTGGAGCTCTTCCAGCTTACCGCACCACCATTGAGACAGAGCACGTATCCAGATGTCGACTTGAAGTCGTCTACATCACATTGGAAGCTAGAATCAGTATAGCCTTCCAAGTTCAATTCTCCTCCACCGTATACCAAGAACAATTCCTTAGTCCTTCTCAGGTACTTCAGAATTGCCTTTACGGCTATCCAGTCCTGCTCACCTGGATCAGACTGGTAGCAACTTGTAACGCTTAAAGCGTATGCTACGTCTGGTCTAGTACACATCATACCATGCATTATGCTTCCTATCGCGGATGCATATGGTATTCGAGACATATTGCTTCTCTCTTCAGGCGTCTTTGGGGCCATAGACTTAGAGAGTGCAATCCCATGTCTCACTGGAAGCAATCCTCTCTTGGATTCTTCCATATTAAATCTTTTCAAGATTTTATCTATGTACTGGGATTGGGAGATGCCCAGCAGTCCTTTTGATCTATTTTAGTAGATCCTTGTACCTAGTACAAAGGATGCTTCTCCCAAATCCTTCATTGAGAATTGTGTAGATAACCATCATTTAGTTTCGGACAACACTTTCACATTCCAATGAGAAGAATGTCATCAAGGTAAAGCACCAAAAATTCAACTGTACTCCCACTGATCTTCTTGTACACGCAAGGTTCGAACATGTTTTTGATGAATCCAAAAGTTTGGATTGTCTCATCGAAACGAATGTTCCAACTTCGGGAAACTTGCTTCAGTCCATAAATGGACCTCTGGAGTTTGCACACCTTGTGTTCATCTCCTTTGGATGTATGTCCTTTTTGGTTGCTCCATGTAGATCTCCTTGTCAATGTCCCCATTGAGAAAGGCAGTCTTTACATCCATCTACCATATCTCGTAGTTATACCACGCAGCTATGGCCAGCAAGATTGGAATGGATTTAGGCATTGCGACAGGCGAGAAGGTCTCCTCAAAGTCGATGTCTGGCTTTTGAGTGTATCCTTTTGCCACTAATCGCGCCTTGTAGGTTATTACCTCTCCTTCACTCCAAGCTTTCGCTTATAGATCCACTTGCAACCCACGGGAGCTACTCCCACTGGTGTATCTACCAAGGCCCAGACCTTGTTCGAGTGCATGGAGTCCAATTCGAATTCCATGGCTTCACGCCACTTTCCCGAGTCTATGCCTAGCATAGCCTCTTCGTAAGTCCTTGGGTCGGTTAGAGACTGTCTAGTCTCACGCAGCAGACCGTAGTACCTCTCGGGTTCTCTGCGTTGTCTTTCTGACTTACGAAGTACCGGTGTACTTTCTGGTGCACTTTCATGCTCATGTTCTCCCACTGCCTGTGGTGATGGGTCTGCTTGATCGACCTCGTTGGTCCTTTCAGCTTCAGTGACCTCATCTAGTTCTACGTTGTGTTCCTTCTTGCCTAGCAAGAAATCCTTCTCCAAGAAGTGTGCGTTCCTTGAGACAAACGTAGTTTATCTTGTAGGATCGTAGAACTTGTATCCTATAGAGTTTTCTGGATACCCCACGAATTGCATAAGATGGACTTTACGTCCAACTTATCTCCCACCAGCTTATTCACATAAGCGGGAGACCCCATATGCGCATGAATGCATATGAAGGTACAATACCAAAACTCATATCACGTGATATGTTTTGGATCTGGCTTCTGAGATACTTAGCTCAGTATCTTTGATTTTCTCGATCAAGTTTCATTTGTTTGAATAAGGAATTTCATGTAAGATTTCTTAATGGACATTTACATGTCTAGAATGCTTGACAACATACAACGTTTCAAGCGGGTCTTACATTTCGAGAATCTAATTCTCTATCAAATAATCAATGGCTTACTGCCTATGCATGTTTGATTTTGAATCGATCCAAATCTCTTACATGCTTTCATTGATTAGGCTCTCTTCTTTTATTCCAAAAGTAATTTGGATTTGTACATCACAACGTACTTTTACCCATGAGGGTACTAGAGACGCCTTATCTCCCACTAATGCTTTAGTGTTTCTACACACTTATAAATGGATTAAATCCATTGCAATTGTTTATGCCTCTTGGTTGCCTAGCAACCAACTACTAAATCTAATTTCCATTAAGCAAGATTCGAAAGTCGGTTACTATGTACAGCATCCCAGTCAAGCTCGACCCAGTCGAGCTCAGTCTTTGAATCTTTTAATTCGGAAATATGTTTTAGTATTCGTGTATCGCCTTTCGGTTTTTACAACGACTCAAGTGTGTGAAATCTTGATTATTTATAATTTATTGACTATGCATATTTTATTTAGTCGATATATGAGTATCCATACTCATTTGCTTATGTACACCTTTTGCGTATAAATCTTATAGCGCAATCAGTTCCAACCATTATGGAACTATCACATCCCTTAAGACAAGGGATGGTATAAGCAAATTCCAATGATCTAAATAATTCATGGCTTTAGATGCATTGAATGCATCAATGAGTGCTTCATCGGGCATCCAACACCCTTATGCATTACTTTAACCATAAGGTTAAGTTCAATAAAATTTAATCATCCCTTATGGGATGAATAGGTTCAATTCCTTCTTTCCCTTGATCTTAATCATGGAAGAACCATTTTGATTGACTTTATAACTTATCATCCTTACAGAAAAACCTCCAAGGTTATTTCCCTTCAGAGAGGATACATTCCTCTTCTTCCATCTCTCGAGCCTTTTGAGGCCTTTTCACAAGATGTTACTTCCCATTCATGGGAGACTTCATGTTTGCCTTCAAGAAAATTTGGGCTTGAGAACCATCCTCAACCCTCTGGTGAAACTTATCACTTTTCTTATTTGAAGAGTAACTTCGAAAAAGGCAGCTTGGTGAAACATATCACCATTCCAGTCGAAGTGTAACTTCGAAAGGAAAAACAATGAAATCTTTGTAAGGAGATTAGTCCTTGCTTGGACTCGAGAATAATTTCTCAAGTTTCGAAGTCATTCAAAATTCATTTGGGTTCAGTCAATTTATTTGATTCAAGTTTGATGGTAAATATTCATGGATACATAACTTATGATAAACTATCATAAACATGACGATAAATACGCGGCAGATTAATATCAATGCATAATTTACAAACATGGTTTTCATTTGTAAATTACTCCCACTATTTTTGTCGAATACTTATGCCCCCACATAAGGTTCGAGAAACAAAAATTTCCTAATGGGCTCAAGGCCCAAATGCAATCGCTCAGTACCCACGACTCGTTGGCCATACCAATCGATCCACTTGGTGGGCGATCACGTCGTCGGTTAACCATCCCAGCTAACCCTTGAGTTCATTCAGCCTCGGTTTTCGTTATGGACCCACGACTCGTGAGACATCCATACTTACTCGCGTTAAATCATATCCAATACTCGTGAAGAGAAATAGTTCAATCCTAGACGCCCCACGACTCGTGAGACAGCGCCTAGAACCTTGCTATCCCCTCCCTTGGCACTAAATTGTGCATCGAGGCAATAGACATATCATCTTCCTATAGCTCGACCCACGACTCGTGAGACATCGAGATATATTTGTACAATATGCCTAAGACCTAGTAATTGGATAGGCTCGGACCATAGACACCATTCATATGCGCCCGTTAATCGATTTAATATTCTAATTGAGTTTTTAAGTTCAATTGGAGGTTTTAAAATTTTCTTCGTGCGAGGTCTCATCAGATTATGCTTTATCTTGTTTACGTGATCTATTCTAAGCATGCAAGACATACATCAAAGAATAATAGTAAACATATATCACCTAGCATTGCACATATGATTGGTCGATTGCCCATCCTATGCGATCCATCACGAGCCACATGATGGACCAATTGGTCAGTCTAGGGTGGAAATTAAATGTCCTAACTATTACAATTTTCAAACCCATACATCATGGGCCTTCTTGTAATATCCACCTTGATTGGGCCTCCATGTAATGAATTGGGCCTCCATGTGGATCTCCAAGTCTTCATGAGGTCTTCTCGGCTCCAAGCCTAATCTAAGCCTAGCTTATAAATTTAAATGGCCCTATTCTATTACATTCGTTTGCGCAAGCAAGGGCACCAATCAGGCCCATTTAATTACAACCCATAAAATAAATAAACCAAAACTACATAGGGCTTAAGGGCAAAATCGACCAATTCACATATTCACTCAAGAACATGCATAAATTCACATAAGGGCATAAATGTAAATTTACCGGCTCCTTTAATTTTAATTCACAAAAATTATCCAAGTTAATTTAATTTTGAATTAACAATTAACCTCTAAGATTAATTAGCTCTTACTTGAGCTCTAAGTAATCTACAAACTTATCTTGATTAAATTGGTTAATTAAGGTAATCTAAATCTCTAAGATTCTTACCTTATCCAAAACTCTAAGTTTCCCAAATATTCCCAAATCTCCAAGATTCTCAAGATAATACTATTTTGAATAGATTAGTTAACTAAGGTAGTGTCCTAATCCACCAAGATTTCTACCTTATCCAAAACTCCAAGGTTCCTAATTTAATAAGATCTCTAAGATCTTTAATCTTGGTAACTTACTAGAAGAGATTAATTTTAATTAAATCTCTTCTTACAATTGAAACTCTAAGTTTCCTTGTTTAATTAGACCTCTAAGATCAATCCAAGATTCACCAAGATTTCATAACAACCATATCTCCAAGATTTTGTTCAAGATTATCCAAAATTCTGCCACAAAAATTTTGATCCACCATGTCATGGCCGTAACTCGTTGGCTTCAAATTTACAAGAATCCAACAATTTGCAATTTACTAAACCAAATTGCAATACATGGTGTTGCTTAAAACCTTATGTAACATTTGCCAAATTAAAACATCATGGTCACGTTAATTGTGACTACAAAAGAAATCAAAGAATTGTGCCGAGCACTAAGGTCGAGTTTAATTCTCACCAAGAGAATAAATTTCGATCGAATTACTTTGTTTTCTTTTTGTTTTGTTTTAATTTGTGTTTGATTACTTAATAAATTAAAATCAACAATTTTAATTAATTCAATCCAAAATAAAAATTAACAGGATAAAATTTTCGAATCAAAATTTTACATTAACTCTAAGTTAACAGATCTTCGTTCTAAAACATATACAGTTAAAGAACTAGCCATACATAAATCAAACATATGATTTAAATCACATAATTTGCAAATTCATATATATACAAAGCCTAGAGTTGGCTCTGATACCACTGTTGGGATTCGGTAAGATAAACAGCCCTAGGCACAGCGGAATATAAAATTTTTAGGACCTCTTACGGAATCTTGCCAGGATACTACTCTAGTCGTATATATATGAATAAATAAAACGATAGTATAAGTTTGCACGTTATACCTATCTCCTTGCAAATCCAAGTTGGCAGTCAGCAAAACGAACTCTGAATTTCTCCTCAGCCAAATCGACCCAAGCTCTGCAGTAGCGCCCCACGTGTTGCGCCTCTACGGGTTGATACACCACAATTACACGAAAAATAATAAATCTTGATCAGCTAGAACACAAGATATATTATGATCTAGGATTTAGGAACGATTTTGGAACAAAGTCGAAAACGAAAAATTCTTCCAAAAGGAAGACAGGGTTCGGTCGACTATTACTGGGAGAGGGGAGAGAGAATTTTTGCTCTTGCTCAAATTTTGCTTATTGAGTTGTGTGAAAAATAACTACAAGATAGCTACTTATAGTTATCTCCCTAACCTAGTCCTATTAGGACTAGGGCTCTTCTCTCCTACATGGGCCATGACCCTCTTTAATTGGAAGACCAAGTCTTCTAATTAATTCATGGCCCAGTTAATTAATTTGACCAGGCTTTATTTAATTTCCCAATTAAATAGCCCAATTAATTAACTTAATATCCCATTTAATTAAATCAGACTCTAAGTCTATTTAATTAAAATCTTTTCCAATTAATTAAATCCAACTTAATTAATTAATCCACAAATTAAATTCCAATTTAATTTATGATCCTGATCCAATTCCAATTGGATCCCACTTTGTTCCAATTTGGGTCGACCCAGTCGACCCACCCATAATAATTGACCCAGTCGATTATTTACCCAGTCGACCCAGTCGACTCGGTCGTTCTATTTCCTCGCTTTCGCTTCATGTGTATTGTGTATGCCCCCGTAGGTTCACCACATAATTGGCCGTGGGTTATAATTAAATATTATTTAATTATTCGAGTAAGATTTACTCTAAATCAATCGAACACTCTGTCGATTGATCATTCCAAAATTAGCACCCCTGCCAATTTGGGAATTCTCCCACACTCCACGGTCGATGTCCAGCCACAAGCCCATGGAGCCCAATCACTGGTGAATTAATTCAGTGAACCTTTTATCTCATTTACAATTTCCGTATACGCCATAATCTCTCCATCGATCAATCTCCCAGTCGAGACTTAAGGGTATGGTCTTTCATCGGTTTCCCTTTTCTTTTGTCTTGACCTTATGCATTCTGGTCTCGAAATAATTCTCTTTGACTTAACCTTTATGAGCTACTTACATAAAGCCGTCAGATACCTCGGCCGAGGATTTTACCAGAATTAATTTCTCACAGAAATTCATAGGAGAATATCCCAACCTATCAAGTCGGGTCAATGGATCCTTTGTTGATGATATGAATTTGCATACGAGTTCCTCTATACCCAATATGAGTCCACAGAGACTTTCTGGCGATCTCCAGTCAGTCGGGACTCATATCAAAGCATAGACGTTCTCGCACCAGATAAACCCTATCATCTCAAGTAGTTAGGGATCGTTCCTCGTATACTATTGTAAATTGGAATAACTTCAACCCCGATATGCGACTACCGCTTCCATGGTGAGTTATTTCCTAATTGGGGTATTCAGTGCGCTTGCCATCCCAGCAAGCCACCCACTTATGTGTATCGACTATCCCAGTCACGCTCGTGGACCCCAGCGTTCTCCAGTTCATCGGAGTATACACAATAGTGAGAGTCTAACCGAATCCAACGATGTCCTATCTCGATTGGATTCTACGACTCTTGAATATGTTCTAGATCACGGCCTTGGAGATCAGTCCACGGGTTGTCCCATAGCCCTGTGATCTAAGGACTTCTATCCTTATGCGTAGATAATTATTACATAAGATAAAGTTGACCATATATATAAATGCATTTATTAATCCAATCGAATGGTCCTTTCAATTAAATGCAGCCAAATAGTTGGCTTGCAGGACACTATTCTATCACACTATGCCAGGGAATTTGCCTATGAGGAAGCCAAACTGATTCAAAGTACCTTGCCTGAGAAAAGAAAGAAGACTGACGATGTTGAAGAAAGGGCTGTGAAGATTGCCATTATCACTGCTCTGAATAAGTGGGCAGAAAAGTCCAGATATCAGCAAGGGCATTCAAGTGAACTCCCACAACTGCCAAGTATTCAACATGTTATTTTTGGAAGGGAAATGAAAGATTTTTATGAAGTGCCAGAGGGTAACAATGCCTTTGTCAACCCTTGGATCATTGTGAGGTAAATTCGTCAGACGACATGCTTCAATGATGATGGCACCATAACTAATCTGTTTTATGATGACGTGACTGATGAACACAAAACTGCGGCCAAGCCTGCTGACAAGTCTGCTGATCAGACTGCGGACAAGCCTGACGACAAGTCTGCTGAACAGGTTGAAAACAAGTCTGCTGATCAGATTGCTGATGAGTCTGCTGACCAAGCTGAAGACAAGTCTACTGAAAAGGCTGTTGACGAACCCTTAGCTATTGAGTGGAATGCTAAGGATGCTGAAGATCATCAGGACGAAAAGATGGAAGATATTCCTGTCCACCAGGAGACTGAAGAAAAGGATGAAGCTGCTGCTTCTGCTTCATCAAGTGATGAACACTCATCACTGATGGAAGCTTTCCAGATGTTAATGGAGAATTCTTTAAAGGAACTGGAAGAGAAGCATCAACAGCAGCTGATGAAGGTCAAGGAGGAGCTGAAGACTGAACTTAAAGCAGAACTGGGAGAATCAAACAGACTTCAGCTGGAAACTGTTCAAGGATCAACAGCAGAGATTATCAAGAAAGAAATTAACAGTATTCCTATTCCTCAAGATCATTCTTTGCAGTTAGTGAACAGCTTATCTGATATGAACAGAAATGTGGAGGATGTGAAAGGTGATGTAAATCATCTTCATGCTGCCCTTCAAAGAGCTGAACACAAGATCGCTGATCTGACTGCAACCTTCATAAAAGTCAGTGAAGAAGAGAAGGAAATCAATCTAGGGATGTTGCAAGAAGTGGCAAAGGCTTCACAGGAAGTCCAGAATGAAATTGCAACTATCAACCTTAACATTGACTACTTCAATGATAAGACTGACGTCATCAGCACTGATATTCATCATCTCACAGCAAGTCATGATGTTGTCAATCAGAATCTAAAGGCTTTGTGTGCTGGAGTAAAGATTCCAACAGTTGCTCTCAACCCTGCTGTTGCACCTTCTAATGTCATCAAGGTTGATGATGACAAAAAGGGGGAAGATAAAAGGGAAGAACCAGCTAAGGAGGAAGAACCAGTTAAGGAAACTGCTGCTGCAACTATTGAAGCCAAGGAAACTGAAGACACAACTGACAAGACTGAAAAGCTTGGAAAGGTAGAAGAAGAAGGAAAGACTGAAAAAGAAACTACCAAGTACAAGAACACTTAATCGGCCAAGAGAGCAATGGAGCTGATTAAAGAGCAGCAACTCAAAGAAAAGATGGAAGCTGCCAAAGCAATCTTGGAAGAAGAAGCTGATGATGAAGAAGATGACGAAGAGTCATCTTATGAATACGAAGAAGTGCTTGAAGGATCAGATGAAGAAACTGATAGTTAGAAATTATAAACTCATTGTAATCAGTTTACTTTATCTACTTCTTCAGAAATCTCATCTGATGAACTTGCACTGTAATACTCTTCAAATATCAATATAAAGACAAGTTCACTCCAACATACTATTTTCTATCTCAGAAAATTTTTGAGGATTACATTCTTTAGTTTAGGTATTCAACAGGTACTTAGCTGAAGTTTTGTCATCATCAAAAAGGGGGAAATTGTTGGATAATGATGAAGATGAAGGCACTAAAGGAAGGTTGATAAGGGAGGTTTTGATGCATTCCAAAACTTCATATTTGGCTAAGTATGGAGTAACTTAGCTGATAAACTTATCAAGGAATTTTGACTAAGTAACGAAGACATCAGAAGAGTCAAAGTTTCAAGGTCCAACACTTCTGATCTGCTGAAGTGAAGTTATCAGACTGGTGAAGATCAGCCGACTCAAATCAGATTTGTTCAAGTTTGAGATCAGCCAAGTTCGCCATCAGACTTATACTTTCGACAGCTAAGTGAAGAAGATCATTAAGTGTTCCCAACGGTAATAAATGCCCCTTGAAGTAATAAATGCTGAAGTACAAGGTTATTAAAGACAAATGATTGAAGAAATGCTTCGCATCAGCTGGGTGCATTTAATGCTGCCTGCAGAATAGTACTGTTCACAGTACGGACAGACTGCAAAAGAGCCGTTCGCGGATTTTAAGGACCAGTACTCGAGGAATTTGAATCTTATCTCTCTTCAACGGACACTTTTCAATCCTCAAGTATAAATAGCTGAAAGAGACGAAGAAGAAACAAGCAACACAATCTCTGAGAAATTTTCGAAGCAAAATTCTCTAAGTCTCAAGAACAGCTCACTCATCAGCTGAGTCATTTGTTGACGAAAGCAGAGTTGAAGAACAAAGAAAAATACATCTTCTGAGTGATTTTGTAATCAAGAGTGTTGTGAGAAGTAGATATCCGTCTTAGTGAGTGATATTACTTCAGAGAAGTAGGATCTCTTTGTGATTTCTTACTGCGAACTTACGGCCTGTTCATTTGTTGTAAGGCGTAAGCAGAGTATACTGATTACTGTGTGTTTTTAGTATAACCCAAGATTTTTGTGACTTGGAAGAGTGGACTAAAGGATATTCAAATCCATATAACCACTATAAAAATCACCTGTGTTTTTACATTGCTTTTAAACCTGCATGTTTTCTGTTTGCATAAAAACACGTTAAGTTAACTGTTTGGAAAAGAGATAAAAAGGAGTTTATAAAACTGGGGAACATTTTCCAAACTGCTAAGATTACTTGTGAAAAACACTTTGAAAATCCGCTGCAAGTACTCTAAGTATTAAAACTGATTTTAACAAAATCAGCTAAGTAACAATCAGACGAGTGGTCAACAAGGCTGTTCAAAGATTTGTTCGCGAACAAAATTGTAATTAACTAATCTGATCAGCTTTGTCTGTTCAGTTATAGTAAAAGTTTTAAAGTTAAATTTGAAGAAAATTTTTAAAGAGGTTTATTCACCCCCCCTCTAAACCTCTTCTGACCACTTGGGACCAACAAGTAGTATTTCAAACGATGCTATCATGGACCGATTTCAAAAGATGAAAAACCGTCGTGGTCAATTATTAAAGTAAATATGTAGATATTTTGGGTTCTTTTGAAACTATATTGAGGTATCATATGTAATTAAAATATCTCGTGGGGTTTATTTTTGTCAAACTTTACCTCCCCATTTTATACTGCGTCATATATTTTCTCTTGAATAATAAAAATTTTAAGTTTAACTATTTGAATATTTTTTGGGTTATAATATATTTAAAAATAGCATTATAAAGTTGTGCATGTTGGAGTTTTTATGAATATATCCATTTGGTTTGAGCCCATTTGGATTGAGCCCATAAAAACATAAGTATGAATGAAATTAAGGAAAAAATACGCTATCCTACATTGAGTTTGAGAGTAATTAACCAGTTATATAGCAAAAAAATGGTATAAGGGTAGGGCCCCTTGGGGTACCAAAGATTTTAAAGGGGTGATGACCTAGTTGATTAAAGGTACCCCACGCGAGCGTGCTGCCGTTGCTGTCAGTCCGTTCGACCGGCTCGGTCACGGGTTACGAGCTCGGGCTTTGGGCTACAAAATATATATTTTTTAGAGAAAAATTAATTAATTTGTTGACCCAAATACTAAAGCTCAATTATTACTAAAGCCTAACGATAGATCCGACAACCGAACAGGATCCGCATACAATCCGGTTCGACAGGGAAAGATCCGCGCGCCCCTTTCATGTAAAGTGGTGTGTTGGTTCGGTTCAAACCAAACCGTTTGTACCTTTTCGGTTCAAACCTAACCGTTTGTGCCTTTTCGGACCAACTGGTCATATACGAATGGACATACCTTTTAAAACCAGCCTTTCAATTGGGTATAAATAAGAGAAGAATCTGGCCCCGAAAAATATAAGCACATAAGCAAATTACTCTCTCTTTCTTTTATCTCTTCTTCACTTAAAATATTTGTCAAAGTTCGCAGTGGGTTCTTTGTTCGTGCAAACAAGGAGCATCAGACTGTTGTATCTTGGAAGACTACTGGGGTTCGACTGTGTGCACCATAGACATCCCGAAAATATTGTCTTAAGGATGTTGCTTCCGCAGCCTCAGTCTTACTACACTTTATTTCTTTATTTTCGGTACTAATCCAGTGAGTTTAATTTGATTATCATATTTGCAAGTTAAAATAATTTCTATACGTCTCTTGCTATTCAATCTTTATAAATTAAACTAGACTTCTTTTGAAACATTTTTAATACTGTTTTCGTAATTAAATTATCTTTATACATTTCCGTTCATATATGTAATTAGTATAATTACATATGAAACTTTGATTATTTTATCAAATTATATTAACTTTGAAACTTTGATTATTTTATCAAACAAAGTTACCGCATTCTTTAAAAATTCAAGTTGTAACACCAATTATATTTGATTACGTTTCTGATATTTAAAATCTTGAATATAGTAATATAAATACACTATATTAGTTTAGTTTTACTATACTCAATTACAGTTCTTAAAAAAAAAAAAAAAACTATACTCAATTATAAATATAGTTTATAGTTAATTACTTCCTCCATTCCACAATATATGTCTTTTTAGAGAGAAAAAAAAATTTCACAATACATGTCACTTTAGGAATTCAAAATATACTTAAATGCTATTTTGACATTTTTACCCTTCTTCATTAAAATTGGAATCCTAAATATATTTAATTTCTCCCAATTTTCAATGGGAAATAGAGAGATGGATTATGGAAAATTACAAAATATTTAATTGTTTCTCAAGGATAATTTTATCCAATTACACTTTTATTTTCCTAAAATTTAAAACATTAATTAATTCCTTAATCCTTATAAAAAAATCTTAAACGAAATGTAATATGAAATGGAGGAGAATATTATGTAATGCTAAACACCAACAGCGCATAACACACCACTCTCCTAATATGCATGTCCCATGACACGTGTGAGAAATTTCTAAATTTTCCTTTTGGAATAAGAAATGATGAAGTTGAAAGAGTTTTAGTCCTTGACATTAAATGAGCATTTACATGTGTTCTACAAATAATTCAATGCCAGCTGGTTGTGAGCTTTATGGCTAATTTACAATTTTCAATCTGCAGGAACACAAAATCCTAGTCAACCTTGCTGTTCTTTTAGAAAATGAAGGAATCAGTGCATTTCGCTTTGATTTTTCTGGAAACGGATAAGGTTTTAAAATGGCATATAAGTCTTCTAATTGTCATTTTTTGTCGACTTAACAAAAGGCTGGACGGTCATTATTTGTTTGTTGGAGTTCACATGTTGCAATCCGTAAGGTTGGATTTTAATATATCATGTGTTGAAATTGTTTTACCCACACATTAAGTCCGTTCATACGTGAAGGGAGAGTATTGAGACTAAATATCCCACAATGATTGAAAATCATAGTCAAGTTTGTTGTTAATTTGTTTAAAACAATCTGTGTATATAAAATATTATAAAATACTTTATATATCTAAGTAGTATGATTATAATAAATTATCCTCACAAAATAATTATTTATAATTAACTCTAATTATAAATCTTAATATAGTTTATTCTCGCAGATCAAACAAAATCAGAATTTAATAACAGCGTATTTACTGAAATAATTCTGAAACGAAAATGATCGATTGAGGCTTGCTAATGCAATGTCCTTAAGACAACATTTCTAGGTTGTTAAAGGTGCAACAGTTCGTCCCAGTAGTCTCCCAAAATACAACAGTTGGATACTTGTTTCTTTGAACAAAGAACAATTCCACAACGAACTTTAACAAACAGGAATATTGAAGAATAGAGAGAGAAGAAAGATAAGATTCTGCTTTATTACTAGAAAACGGAATGAAAGAATTGGCCAGATTCTCCATCTAATTAAAGCAGCAGAAAGGGTGTTCTTGAAAGACATATTTGTTCGACTTTAAACCAAAAATAACTTTTGGTCCGAACAGGTGCAATCAGTTCGAACCGACACACTTATTCATTTAAAAAGAGGCACACGGATCTAAGAAAGAAAACGGGTTAGTCGCGGATCTAATCGGATCAAACAGATCTGCTACGTGGATCTATTTGATATAGATTAATTTTTGGGCTTTTAAGTTTTGGGTCAAAACATTAATTAAATTTTGTCCAAAATGATAATATTTTGTTGAAGTCAAATCCCAATCTCAAATCCACAACCAAACCCAACCCAAGCCTGAGACCGGACTGGACTGGACCGTGTTGTGCCGGCCGGCCAGTCGGTCGGACAGCGGCAGATGCGCATGTGGTGAAACCATGATCATGCATGTCTTCTCTCCTCATAAAACTTGGTACACCCAAGAGACCCAATCCTTATCCAAATTTTTGCATTATAAGTAGCAAAAATTTCTTCATTTTTTTCCATGTGGTTGTTGAGATTCAGTAAGACAAACAACCCTTCAGACAACGAAATATAAATTTTTTAAGGATCTTTTAGATGATCTTGCCAGTATACAATCTGGATGTATATATATGAACATTAATACAACGAAGATAAAACTTTAAGTATAAAGTCTTACCTATCTCCTAGCAAATCCAAGCCTAGCAAAAGTGTAGCCACGTTTCCTCCTTTCCTTTTTGCACCTTTGATCCCAATGTTAGTTTAGCGCCCCACGTGTTGCGCCTCTACGAGTTAATACACCACAATATCACGAAAACCTTAATATTTCTAAGCGGCTAGAACATATAAACTATCAAGATCTAAACTAGAGAACAAAATGGGGTTTTTTGTAATTTGCACCCCCGAAATATGGGAAATAGGCACTTTGCACCCTCGAAACTTAGATTTAGCACTTTGCACCCTCTTTTATATTTAGGAAAAAACTCAAGGACAAAATAGGTAATTCAATTATAAATCTTTGGCAGTTTGCACCTCCAAAACTTAAGAAATTGACACTTTGCACCTCCAAAATAAAATTAACTCTTATCACCCTCGAATTATGATTTAACCGAATTTCGTAGGATTAGATTAAATCAATAATAATAGTTTAGGGTATAATTATATGAAGATTATAGGGCATAGTTACTTTATTCCGGATGGATCAATCTCCAGGAAGAACAATTACGCAATGACGTTAATAAATAAAGTAATGATCAATAAGTATAGCAAAAGCTCTTGTATTAGATTAATCTCAGATTGCCCAAGTATGTAGGCGTAAGCTCTGATGTTGCGTGTGTAATACAACGATGAATCTAGGTATTTATATGTTACAAACCTTAGCCATACAAGGAAACATAATCCTATTAGGACTCGGGACACTTATCCTCCTTCAGTTCGGATTGCAGCCTGGTCGCCGTGGAGAGTCGTCTCTAATCGGGTCGAACCGTTATAGTGCATGAGCTATATGGTCGGGCCGACCTCATATGCTTAACTCGATCCGAATATCATAAGGGGTATAAAATAGCCCCCATCAAATTAAGAACAAATTAGCAACTTGCACCCCAAAAACACAATAAATGGACACTTTGCACCCCGAAACACATAATTAACACTTAAGACCCTCAAATTTAAAAAAAACTCAAACCCCTCATTTTTTCTGACAAAGTTGACCATCGGGTGAAAACAAATCTAAGGCAAAATAGGTAAGTTTCCGATCCGATTGAACAACCTACTTTTATATACACATATACAAATTAAATACCATGTATTTGGAATGATTATATCACATAACAAATTAACAACCATGACTTATAGCTTGTACAAATTAAACGTGCTATGCAAAATAATTGAATAAGTAAAACTTGGTAAGTTCAACTTTGCCTTATATCTTTTCAACCTGATGGTCGACTTTGCCGGAGAAAAAGAGGGGTTTGAGTTTTTTTTTTTTTTTTTTTTTTTTTTTTTTTTTTTTTAAATTTGAGGGTGTTAAGTGTTAATTTTGTGTTTCGGGGTACAAACTGTCAATTTATTTTGTTTCGGGGGTGCAAGTTGTTGATTTATTCTTAATTTGAGGGTGATAAGCGCTAATTTTATTTTGGGGGTGCAAAGTGCCAATTTCTTAAGTTTCGGGGGTGCAATGAGCCAAAGATTTATAGTTGAATTACCTATTTTGCCCTTGAGTTTTTGCTTGAAAATAAAAGTGGGTGCAAAGTGCTGTATTTTTCATATTTTGAGGGTTCAAAGTGCTAAATCTAAGTTTCGAGGGTGCAAAGTGCCTATTTCTTATGTTTCGGGGGTGCAAAGTGCAAAAAACCCAACAAAATGAGCAAAATCGAAAACTCCTCTAGTGAGAGAAAGAGAGAGAGAGAGGAGAGAGAGTGATTTTTCAAGACTTAATTTTCTCTTGTGAGTATATCTCTTATGTGTGTAAAGTACCGAGATAGATTAAAAGGATTGTCACAGTACATAGATAAAATACTGAAGAGATTCCGTATGGAAGAATTCAAGAGAGGATTGCTTCCGATGAGACATGAAATTTCACTCTCTAAGTCTATGGCCCCAAAGACGCCTGAAGAGAGAAGCAATATGTCTCAAGTACCATATGCATCCGCCATAGGAAGCATAATGTATGGTATGTTATGTATTAGACCAGATGTAGCATACGCTTTAAGCGGTACAAGTTGCTATCTGTCTGATCCAGGTGAGCAGCACTAGATAGCCGTAAAGGCAATTCTGAAGTACCTGAGAAGGACTAAGGATTTGTTTGAATTTTCGATTCTTCAAGGTTTTGTAAGTTTAATAATTTTGAGTAATTTATTCTTCTTCATCTATTTTCATCAACTTTTATGTTAATACAATTGTTTTATTAGTTTTCATATAGATCTAGTCAAGCTCTTTTTATGTGAAAATCTTTATGATATAATTATATTGATATAAGTCTTTCGTTTTATGGGTAGTCTTTTAATGCAATATGCTTTGGTATATAGTATGTTTTTGATTTCTCATAAGATGATATTTTGTGCCAACTCTAAAAGCAAGAAAATTATTTACTCAAATACATTAGAAATCATGTGTTTTTCAATTCTTTATTTTCCGATTGATTGTTTGGGATGTGAAACTTTCAATTGAATAATTTTATAAATCAATCCAAATAAGTGAACGAAGCATATAAAGGATTCTTGACATCTTACCGTTTTAATTATCGTATTTTTCAACAACCAAAATTTCACTTTTCTTTAAGTTTTCTTAAACTCGAATCGCTTCGTTAATTTAGTTTGTTTATACTACTTTGTATACTAACGGTTTTAGCTTATTTTAGTTATCTCCTCGTGGATACGACAGCCCAATCTGTTCTACATCGATCGCTTTGTTTCGACAAGTTTGGACGTAATCAAATTTTGGCGCCGTTGCCGGGGAGGTACAACAAGTAAGCATCATAAGTAGTTATTTAGCAAACGAGGTAAGTAAACTTTATTTTATTCAAATTTTGTTCTCTTAGGTAATTGTATGAAGTTTCGTACTATTTCTATTTATTAGTTAATTGATTAGTTTTATTCAAAAAAAAAAAAACAAAAAAAAAAAAAAAAAAAAGAAAAAGAAAAAGAAAAAGAAAAACGCCAAAGAAAAATAAAAAAGTTGTTTTGTTTTTATGTTTGTAACTCGATCTTCTAATCAAGTTGAATTGCAGGTACGATCCATAAATTGAGAAAACTTTGCACATGTTAAGGAATGAACTCAGGGAAAGCACTGAGGGAATCAATACAACTTCTCAAGATTTAAGTGAATCTTGGTCAAGCATTGCATTAACCGATACACCTACCACCATGGACCCACTTGAAAATAACCATGCACGTTCCTTAAGGGAATACCTACACCCAAACCGCACAGCCACTCCCTCATGCATCATGTTTCCCGCAAATACCCCACAAATAGATTTCAAACCTGGATTGATCCAACTCTTACCAACCTTTCATGGCATGGATAGTGAGAATCCTTACTTACACATTAGGGAATTCGAGGAGGTCGTCGTCACTTTTAGTAGTCAATCCAATGTCGTAGAGTCAATTAGGTGGAAATTCTTCCCTTTCTCCCTAAAAGACAAAGCAAAAGGTTGGTTGTATTCTTTGAGACCTAGATCTATAGGTACATGGGCAGAAATGACCGAAGCCTTTTTCAACAAATACTTTCCCCAACATAAGACCAACAACCTTAAGAGACAAATCTCTATCTTTTCCCAAAAAGATAATGAAACTTTATACCAAGCTTGGGAAAGGTTCAAGGAATTGTTGAATATGTGTCCGCACCATAGGTATGAAAATTGGCGTATTGTTAGTTATTTTTATGAGGGACTTACATCTAGGGAGAGTCAATTTATTGAAATGATGTGTAATGGGGAGTTCCTTGAAAAGGATCCTGATGAGGCCATAGATTACCTAAATGACATAGCCGAGAAACCTCACACCTGGACTGGACCTAGTACTACCGATGGTACTAGTAGAACAAAAACTAGTAGAATTTACTATCTTAAAGAAGAAGACAACCTTAGAGCATAAGTTGAAGCATTGACTAACAAATTAAAAGCTTTAGAAACAAAAGATAGTAAAAAACATCGACCAGTTGCAAGGGTAGAGTCACAAGATAGTTGTTTCATTTGTGGTGGGGTAGATCATTTAGTTCAAGTATGTCCTACAATTGGTGAGATGAGAGAGGTTTACGAAGAACAATGTAATGCCTTAGGAACATATAGGAAACCTTTTTCAACTTATTCTGAGATGTACAATCCTAGTTGGAGAAATCACCCTAACTTTAGTTGGAAATCCGAGGGACACCTAGAACTTACCCTGCACCTCAAAATAATGCTCACCAAAATAGGAATCCTTTAGAGGACACACTTCAAGCATTTATTGAGTCACAAAGTAAGACTAATAAAAAGGTAGAAGCCATAATAACTCAGATTGTGGAAGAGAACAAAGAGATAAAAAATCAATTTGGTAAGCTAACTAGTGCTCTTACTATACAAGAACGAGGCAAGTTCCCTTCCCAACCACAATATAATCCTAAAGGGCAACATAAGGTAGAATCTTCCGAATCACATAACATCAAAGATATCAATGCCATCACCACTCGTAGCGGTAAAGTCATAGAGGGACCAACTTTACCTAGTCCGCCAAACGACCCCCCTAAGGAAGTAAAGCAGAAAGCCTTGGTCCATATCCCTTTCCCTCAAGCACTAAAATTGGAAAAAATACCAGAAAATCATGGTGAAATTCTTGAACATTTGAAACAAGTCAAAATTAATTTGCCTTTGTTACATGTTATCAGGCAGGTACCTTCGTATGCAAAGATGATTAAGGATTTGTGTACTGAGAAAAGAAAACACAATGTCAAGAAAACCACATTTTTGACCGAGCAAGTAAGTGCAGTGATTGAGCAAAATGTACCACCTAAATATAAAGATCATGGGTGTCCCACAGTAACCTGTCAGATTGGTCCACATGAGCTTAGTCAAGCCTTATTAGACCTTGGAGCAAGTGTAAACCTTATGACATACTCAGTTTACTTGCAACTTGGCCGTGGAGAGATCAAGCCTACATCTGTTGTTTTGCAACTAGCTGACCGAACCATTCGTAGACCCAAAGGAATAGTCGAGGATGTTTTGCTTCAAATTGACAAATTCTATTATCCTGTTGATTTCTTGGTTTTAGATACTCAATCTGTGGTCAATATGGAGTCTAAGATACCATTGATCCGAGGTAGACCTTTCCTTGCTACAACAAATGCTCTCATCAATTGTAGGAATGGTCTCATGAAGCTTACATTTGGTAATATGACACTGTAAGTCAATGTATTCCATGTTGGGAAGCAACTACAAGATGAAGATGAGTGTCACCATACATATATGATAGACTCATTGGTGTCAGAAACATTCGAAAGGGAAAATTCTAAACCTTTTAAATTATCTCCTTTGTGATTCTAATTTTGATTACTCTCTTAACTATGTTAATTGTTTTAACTCATCTGATATTTTTAATGAAACAAGGGTGAAAGAAAAGAGGTTTTGGCACGCGCATTTCAAGGATCTTTCAAAAGGAAGAAGAAAACCAAAGACATCTTCCGTTCAAACATTGACACTAGCTCATGACAAGCATACCATTCGGAAGAAATTTGACCTTGAAAAGTTGAGATCATGATGGACTGGTCCGTTTATTGTGAAACAAGGCTTGCCCAATGGTTCCATAAAAGTTGAAGATTCTAAAGATGGAAGACTTTTTCGTGTGAATGGCAAACGATTAAAGCAAATTGTGGAGAGGGTAGATGAACGTGAGGAGATTGCACTGGCATCTCCTATCTACCATTGATCAGGTTTTATCTTTCCATTATGTACTATAGTTTTATTTTCCCTTTTTCATTCTTTTTTGTGTGTTTTGTTTTTTTTTCCGTTTTGTGTTTTAAGATCATCTCTAGCTTAACCTACATCATTCAAGTACTAGCCATTTGTCTCTTGTATTATCTGCATTCATATTATAGTGACAATGAGGACACTGTCATATTTAGGTTTGGGGTGGTAGTTTTCGGAGAGAAAGATTTTTTTTTTAAAGAAAGATTAGTTTATTGCTTTTATATTAGCGATTCTCTTGAAAATGGGCTATAAGTTATGTATGAAAAGATTGATTTGAGATGTTAGATTTGCTGTTTAGGTATGATTTCATCGTATAAAGTCTTAGTCATTTTTTCTATCTTTATTATTAGAAAGTGGCTTCCAAAATAATTTTCAAAAGCACATTACTAAGCTTGTGGTAAGATGGATGTTTGTTGCATGTAGCCTAGAAATTTTCCAAGTTAAAGTTCTTTTTTCTATACTCACACATCTTTTGTGAGTGAGTGGAGATGTTGAGAAAACAACTTATGAACTTATATTGCTCTTTTGAATTGGTTAATTGCTATTTAGAGTAACATTCCTAAAGAAAAACAAAAGAGATGGATGATATTGGTCAAGAGTAAACTATCTTCATGAGCCATGAAAAAAAGAAAAGAAAAAGAAAAGAAAATAAATAAAAAAGAAAAGGAAAGAAATAAAAAGTGAAAAAAAAGAGAAAAGAGAGAAAAGTTCTTAGTTTTCGTCATTATAGAAGACGAATCTTTATATGGCTCTATAGTATGTATCGACCAATTGAAATCCTGAAGCTAAATTGTGAAAGAATGTGACCTCTAGATAGTTATGTTTCCTATCTTTGGATCAATGTTTGTTTGTATGCTTGTCCGCAAAAATATGGCCTATTTCTTTGAGTGACTATCTGTTTTCCAACTCCATGAGTGAAATCCTTGACCTAAAAACTTAAACACTTTACCTGTAAGGAAATGGAGTTGATACTTTACTTGGTAAATATTCGAAAGCTATGTGTATTGTGGTTTGTGGTATGAAGGTTTTGTCTTAGTATTCACACACACACATTTTGGTAGTTATGATCGAACTAATCTTGATAGCGATTGTGATATTTGACTAGCTCTTTGATTGAAGTACTTGGATAGTTTATCTTATTTCTTCTCAGTTTTGTTCATCATGCTTATATCTTATTTGCGCTTGAATTGCTAGAGACTAGTAATAAGCTGGTTGTGGGTTGTGATTAGTGCTTGAAAATGCACTCAAGTTTTTCTTATTTCCTAAATAAATCAAGTGTTAATTTGATATTTTCATGAAATTAATAGAAATTATTGTGATTAGAAAATATTGAGTTTTGATTTGTTTTTGTAGGAAAATAAAATATGAACCCCGGAATATTTACTTTTCCAAATTGTACAAGTATCAAAGGTATTATTTGAAACAAGGAAAGGTTCAAGGAAGTCAATTAGTGCAAGGACAACAAATAAGGAATCTGCCAGAAATATTGTTGCTCCTTAAAAGGACGATAACTCTAGTTAGGAAACTCCTATTAAGCTGAATTTTGGATATGTTGTAGAGGAAGGAGTTAGCTACGTTATGGACTTTACGTATCTGGATTTGGAATTCGGAGCACAAAGATATATGTTTTTCAAATATGTCGCGCATAGCAGCATTTACTATCCGCGGAATTGCGATTTTTGTCCTAAAGTGATTAGGAAACTTACCTAAATCCTTTACATACGAGGATTGAGCCTCCTAAACATCTTCCTACTCAATTTCTACCTCCTAAGCATTCTCTTACTTGGATTAGGGCTCTTTAGCACCTATATATTGTCCTAGAATCACACATCTTGAAACACACAATTCTTAGTCTTAGTTACAATTCTATCTCAAATCATTATCATATATTCTCTCTAGAACTTGTGATAATGATTAGAAAATTAGGCTAAGAGTTATTTGGTGAGGTTAGAGATGAACTTATATGCGTAATGATCTTATTTGGATTTTCGATTCTTCAAGGTTTTGTAAGTTTAATAATTTTGAGTAATTTATTCTTCTTCATCTATTTTCATCAACTTTTATGTTAATACAATTGTTTTATTAGTTTTCATATAGATCTAGTCAAGCTCTTTTTATGTGAAAATCTTTTTGATATAATTATATTGATATAAGTCTTTCGTTTTATGGGTAGTATTTTAATGCAATATTCCTTGGTATATAGTATGTCTTTGATTTTTCATAAGATGATATTTTGTGCCAACTCTAAAATCAAGAAAATTATTTACTCAAATACATTAGAAATCATGTGTTTTTCAATTCTTTATCTTCCAATTGATTGTTTTGGATGTGAAACTTTCAATTGAGTAATTTTATGAATCAATTCAAATAAGTGAACGAAGCATATAAGGGTTCTTGACATCTTACCGTTTTAATTATCGTATTTTCCAACAACCAAAAATTCACTTTTCTTTAAGTTTTCTTAAAATCGAATCGCTTCGTTAATTTAGTTTGTTTATTTATCTCTAAAGCTACTTTGTCTACTAACGGTTTTATCTTATTTTAGTCATCTCCTCGTGGATACGACCGCCCAATCTATTCTACATCGATCGCTTTGTTTCGACAAGTTTGGGCCTAATCACTACACTAACTTGGGATCAAAGGTGCAAAAGTAAGGGAGAAACGCATCCACTTTGCTAGACTCAGATTTCCAAGGAGCCAGGTATAACTTTGTGACAGTTTTATCTTCGTTATAATTTATTCATATATATACATCTAGATTGTATCATGATAAGATTTTGTTAAGAGGTCCTTAAAAAATTTTAAATTATGCTGCCTGAAGGGCTATTTATCTTACTGAATCCCAACAGTGGTATCAGAGCCAAATCTGTTATATATATGAATTTGCAAATTCTGTGCTTTAAATCATATATTTGATTTATGATTGGCTAGTTCTTTTAGTATGAATGTTTTAGAACGTAAATATGTTTAACATGGAGTTAAAGAAATATTTTGATTCGAAATCTTATCATGTTATTTTATTTTGGATTGGATTTAATTAGTGGTGCTGTTTTTAATTAAATCGTGTAATCAAAAAACAAAACAAAAGAAAATCTTTTGATCAACCGCGGCGGTGCGCGGCTGCGCGGCCACCGCGAAGCGCTACACGCGGCAGCGCGAGCAGGTCACGACAGCCACCTACGTGCAGTTTGCCGCCTGCTGGCATGCTGGCACGCGCTGCCATGCGCTCCATGCACATCGGTGGCTGCCAAGGACAGCCTACGCACGGACTTCGTGGCCGCATGTGGTTGGCCACGTGGCAGCCTCTGATTGGTCACTACGTGACTGATCTCAGGTGGGCTCTATTTTTGCCTATTTTGGAAGGTTTGAAAATCTTGGAGATTTATTAGATTACAAAACTTGGAGTTTTGGATAAGGTAGATAATCTTGGAAGATTATGGAACTACCTTAGGTATCTAATTTAATCAAAAAAGGATTATATTGAGAATCTTAGAGATTTAGGTAAGTTGGAAAACATGGAGATTTTGGATAAGATGGGTCTTTGAAAATTTTGTAACTATCTTAATTAACTAACCTAATCAAGATATGAATTATCGATTACTTAAAACTCAAGTAAGAGTTAATTAATCTTAGAGATTCATTGATAATTCTAAATAATTAACTTGGATAATATTTGTGAATTAAAATAAAAGGAGCTGATAAATTTATATTTATGCCCTTATGTGAATTTATGCATGTTCTTGAGTGAATGTATGAATTGATCGATATTGCCCTTTAGCCCTGTGTAGTTTTTTGTTTATTTTTATTATGGGTTGTAATTAAATTGGCCTGATTGATGTCTCTTATTTGCGCAATTAAAATGTAATAAAATAGGGCCTTAAGTTAGACTTAGAATAGGCTTGGAGCCAAGAAGACCTCAAGAAGACTTGGAGATCCATATGGAGGCACATTACCTTGGAGGACATGGAAGCCCAATTCAAAACATGGAGGCCCAATCAAGTTGGACACATCTTTACAAGAAGGCCCATGTATGCATGGGTTTGATTATTGTAATAGATTAGGACATTTAATTTCGACCCTAAATTGACCAATCGGTCCATCACTTGGCTCGTGATGGATCGCATAGGATGGACAATCGATAAATCATAATATGCAATGCTAGGTGATGTATGTTTACATTTCTGCTTATTCTTTGATGTATGTTATGCATGGTTAGAATAGAGAACGTAAACAAGATAAAGTATAACATTATGAGACCTCGCACATGAAAACTTCTTAAAACCTTCAATTGAACATAAAATTCAATTATAATATTAAATCGAATAAATGGGCGCATATGAATGGTGTATGTGGTCCGAGCCTATCCAATTACTAGGTCTTAGGCATATCGTAAGAATATATCTCGATGTATCACGAGTCGTGGGTCAAGCTATAGGAAGATGGTATGTCTATTGCCTCAATGCACAGTTTAGCGCCAAGGGAGGGGATAGCAAAGTTCTAGGCGCTGTCTCACGAGTCGTGGGGCGTCTAGGATTGAATTATTTGTAATGCCGCGTAAGTTTCAGATCTTTTTAATCGTATTTTATTGGATTTTTAATCCAATTTTATGTGTTATATCTTATTTCAAAAAATTAAGTGTTACTTTGGGGTAAAATGTATAATTTAATTATCTCCTATGTCCTTATTAACTTTGAAATGATTTAAAATAATTGTATTCCTCTTTTGAAAAATATTTGGACTAAATTGTGCAAACTAAATAATTTTTGGGGGCAAAAATGCACTTTATCGAAACTTCAAGGGGCAAAGTGCAAATTTTGACACATACTTGATTGCAGCTGCTAAGAGAGCCTTTATAGCTTCCTAGGGTGGCCAAGCATGCCCCTATGTAGAGAAACTTCTCTACCCAAGGTGAACATGCATTGGTTGGTTTTTGAAGACTAATTATGTCTCCTAAGTCCTATCCTCCCAAGGTGTATTTAAACACTTTTACACTTTCATTTTTTCAGATTTCCTTCACCCTATTTACACCTTAGAGTTCATAGTTAAGTTAGAATTAGAGATAAAAAGAGAGTGTGAGAGAATAGGTGAATTTTAGTGTGGGAAAGTGTAGTTTTATTTTTGTTAGAAAACCCTATGTTCTATGTTAATGAAAATGATTTTGAAACACTTTATAAAACTTTAGTTTATATAATAACTTTAATTTTCAGATTTATTGATGATTGCATTTTGGGTTTAAAAATAGTTTTATATTTATATGTACTTTGATAGTTGATTTTGTTGAGGTTTTTATAGATTTATGTTTTCTCCATGAAATAATATTTTGTAATTTTAGAAAATAATACTAAATAATTTTAAATAATTATTTTCTGAAATATAAATAATAAATTCTTTTTCCCGAAAATAAAATAATTTCGAAGTTAATGAATGGATTCTGAAAATAATATTTTGAATTAATAAAAAATTCATTTAACATTAAATTCTGAAAAAGAAAAATAATAAATAATTTTGAGAATAAAATGATATAATTTTAAATAATTATTTATGAAAATTAAATAATAAACCCCTTTTTTAGAAAGATAAAATATATTTATTTAATTTAAATAATAAATATATTTTCAAAAATAAATATATTACTTAGATAATATTGAAAAGAAAAGAGGCTTAAATAAAATAAAAGAATCTTCCGAATCTAATTAATTTTAATATAAAATAAAGGTTAAATAATAATAAATTATTTTTCGTATAAGATCATGAAAAATAATAATTTTCAAAAAGAAAATAATTTCAAGTGAACATGGATTCTTAATTAAAATAATTCATATTATGAAAAATAAAATAAAATATTTTTGATTAAATATTTTTCTGAATTTAACTAATCCGAAAATAAAATTAATAACTAAATAAAGTTTTCAAAATTTGAAAAAAAATAATTTTAAAATATTGATTTACTGAAATTAAATGAACGCCTATTATTAAAGAATTTTCTTGGGTTTTTATAAATCCTTATTCGTGGCTTTCCATACCACGTAGCTCTAGGAACCCCTAGACCGGGTTAATTAGTCCAAGTTGAATCATGGTCTCGTTTCGACCATGACACCACTATAAGTGCGACTTAAGTTTTCTTAATTGATCGTAAGTTATCGTGATTAGATTCTTAAACGCTAGTATATATGTACAGGATCTAGAATCGCCGTTCTACCGAGAAACTTTCAAGAACCGTAAGTAGCACAGGTGAGCGTTGTGTTCATTTGTGTGTTAGTCTGTTACGCTAGTAGGTCGAGTCTAAGCATGTAATTAAGTTGTAAATAATTAGAACATTATGTGCTATGCTAGTTACCTTGTGTATGTTGCTAATAGGCTGACTTGTATGAATCATTTATCATATCAACATGATTATCCTAATACATGCTACACCAAATCTAGATCTACTTAGTTGTGAATATGTTCACCTAGCTATATATTTGAATTATTTTTGGTGAATTGTTAATTGTCGGTAAAATGTTATATCTGTTTGATATGTTATGTTTCCGTTTGATTCCAATTTTGTGTGGGCTCTATGTGTTGGTATATGGACCCGATGGCAACCTGGCCGGCAAGGGCCGGCAGGATTGTCGCGGTTACCCATAGGTCTGGCCTTACAATCCAAGTGGAGAGGAAGGACGAAATTTAGCAAAGACATGTCGATGCACTTCAAATAGTAAGGTTGCTCCTTATTTGGTGAGTTTGGATGGACATCAGATTAAGGACGGAGGGTAAGTGGAGGTCGGCGTCAGCAACTCTTTGTTATTTGAACTCTATGCTTTGATTTTATATATGTGATATAGGCTTAATTCGTTTATATGCTCACGATATATATTATGTTGCATCCATGTGTGACACGCACAATGCACCACAGCCTCACTAAGTTGGACGATCAACTTACGCATTCCTCTATCAATCTTTTCAGATGCAGGAGTCTCATATTATGATGGTTGAGTCGTTGTGTCAGTTTTCGGGATCCAGTCGGTCGTTGAGGGATTATTCCCTTTTGTCTCTTTTGCTTTCGCTACTTTTTTACTTTTGTTGTCTCCTTGATATAAGGTTGAACGATGTATTTTGAATATTGTATTTATTTTATCCATAGACTTGCGGGGTTACCCGTATGAACATATATTTGTCATTTCTTCGTATATAACGGAGCTAGTGGGCCTTTTGAATTTCTTAATTTGGATTTATTGCATGCTTTATTTAAGTCGTCATGTTTGAAAAATGAGGCTAAATAAACTCAAAGGTTAGCTGCGATGGTTAACTGACGACGATGTCAACCACCAGGTGAATCAATTAGTATGGCCAACAAGTCGTGGGTACTGAGAGATTGCATTTGGGCCTTGAGCAGGCTAGGATATTTTAATATTCTCGAACTTTTGTGGGGGCATAAGACTTTGATTAAAATAGTTGGAGTAATTTACAAATAATATCCATGTTTGTAAATTGTGCATTTAAATTAATCATTCGCGTATTAACTTTTTTTTTGTAGATATAATGTCATTTGTGGCACGATGATGACTTGTAGTCTCGTTGTCTTATGCTTGCATCCATGTCAAATGAGCTTCAAAGGCTGCACGAGCATATGAAGTCTGCTTTTGAAATCTACACACACCAATGGTCTCTTTGGGGTGCAAAGTAGATACGAGCAGTATGAAACCGCCAAGACTCTGCAACAAACGAGGACAGAGAAGGTACTGATGTCCGTTCTCACTGTATCAAGATGATTGGGCTCATTGAAAAGCTTGGTCAACTTGAGGTGAATATGGACAAGACCTACAACCAAGACATAATCCTCGAATCGTTGCCGAGATCATTCGAACAATTCGTTGTAAACTACAAAATGCACAAGATGGATGTTGAACTTCACGAGTTGGCTAATATGCTTGCCACTACAGAGGCTTCCATGAAAAGAGAGAAGCCAGTGATGGTTGCAACTTCCACCTAATCCAAGTCCAAAAGGACGAAGAAAGGGTATGGGAAGGGGAATACTCTTCCAAGCAAAGGGAAGGGATAATCTGGGTCCGTAGGGAAGGGAAAGAAGTGTAAGGACTCTGTTGGTGAACAAAGAAGCATAGGGAAGGGAAATAAGCGCAAGAAACCTGGACACTGGAAGAGGAACTGCAAAGAGTTCTTGGAGACTGCTTGTGGTTTTCCTCCTTGTAATGATTTACAAGTGATGGGAGCAACAAGGCCACTTAAGCCTGGGGATTGGATCCTGCGATTTGGCAATGGAGCTAGAGCTGCTGCCGAGGCCATAGGCGAAGTGGAGTTAGATTTAGGTGGTGATAGATTAGTCCTTAGGAACGTTCTTTATGTACCTGGCTTAGTGAAAAATATTATTTCTATTCCTGTTTTGGATAATGAAGGTTTTAACTTTTCGATAAATAAAGGTTCCTTTTCATTATTCAAGAATGATTGTTTGTTTATCACTGTACATTGAATGATGGACTATATACCATAGAACCACCTAAATTAGTAATGCACGTACAACAAAACAAATTGAAACAATATACTGAAATATCTGCCCAATTATGGCACGCGCGACTTGGAATATATCCAAGTCAAGGATTCAAAAGTTAGCATCATCTGGCGCGGTTGAAATAAAGCAAATTGATGAAATACCAACATGCGAACCATGTCTTAAGGGTAAAATGGCTAAACTGCCATTTAAGAGAAACCCCGAGCGAGCCATGAAAACATTGGACTTGATACATGCTGAAGTATGTGGATCACTAAGAAAGAATGCCCGAAGTGGCTACGATTACCTCATTACCTTCACTGATGACTATAGTCGTTATAGGTATATATTCTTGTTGAAACACAAGTTTGAAGCCTTTGAGCGATTGAAAGAATTCAAGATGAAAGTAGAAAATCAACTCGGTCATACGATATAGGCTCTTCGTTCTGATCGAGGTGGCATGTTTCTTAATGGACTCAATTATCCTGGAGAGCATGGAATATTATCACAACGGACTCCTCCTGCTATGCCACAATTAAATGGAGTAGCTGAAAGTAGGAATCGAACCTTGATGGACATGGTTCGATCCATGATGAGTGCCACTGACCTTCCTCTTTCATTTTGGGTACATGCCTTCCTCACGGCAACGAAGATACTGAATATAGTACATTCTGAATACGTACAAAAGACACCATACGAATTATGGTTTGGCAAGGCACCCTTATACGCATTCATGCGCATATGGGGATCTCCCGCTTATGTCAAGAAGCTAGTGGGAAGTAAACTGGAAACAAAATCCACTTTGTGCAAATTCATGGGGTATCCTGAAAACTCCATTGGATACGAGTTCTATGATCCCACAAGACAAACCACGTTTGTCTCAAGGAAAGCGCACTTCTTAGAGAAGGATTTCTTGTTGGACAAGAAATAGCACAACATAGAACTGGATGAATCACTGAAGCTGAAAAGGCCTACGAGGTCGAACAAACCGACCCATCACCACATGTAGTGAGAGAACAAGAGCATGAAAGTGCATCAAAAAGTACACCAATACTTCGTAGGTCAGAAAGACAACGTAGAGAACTCGAGAGGTACTACGGTCTGCTGCACGAGACTGGCCAATCTCTAACCGACCCAAGGACTTACGATGAAGCTATGTTAGACATAGATTCGGGAAAATGGCGCGAAGCCATGGAACCCGAGTTGGACTTCCATGCACTCAAACAAGGTTTGGAACTTGTTAGATCCACCAATGGGAGTAACTCCCGAGGGTTCCAAGTAGATCTATAAGCGAAAGCTTGGAGTGAACGAAGAGATAATAAGCTACAAGTCGCAACTAGTGGAAAAAGGATATACTCCAAGACCAGGCATTGACTTTGAGGAAACCTTCTCGCCCGTCGCAATACCTAAATCCTTTCGGATCTTGCTGGCCATAGCTGCGTTGTATAACTACGATAGGCAGATGGATGTGAAGACCGCCTTCCTCAATGGAGACATTGATAAGGAGATCTACATGGAGCAACCGAAAGGATATGCATCCAAAGGAGATGAGCACAAGGTGTGCAAACTCCAAAGGTCCATTTATGGACACAAGCAAGCTTTCCGAAGTTGGAACATTCGTTTCGATGATAAAATCCAAACTTTTGGACTAATGAAGAACGTGTTCGAACCTTGCGTATACAAGAGAATCAGTGGGAGTACAGTCGAATTTTTGGTGCTTTACATCGATGGCATCCTTCTCATTGGAAACAATGTAAAGGTGTTATCAGAAACGAGAGCATGTTTGTCTACACAATTCTCAACGAAGGATTTGGGAGAAGCATCATTTGTACTAGGTATAAAGATCTGCTGAGATAGATCGAAAGGACTGTTGGGCCTCTCCCAATCACAGTAGATAGATAAAATACTAAAGAGATTAAGTATGGAATAATCCAAGAGAGGATTGCTTTCAATGAGACATGAAATTGCACTCCCTAAGTCTATGACCCCAAAGACGCCGGAAGAGAGAAGCAAAAAGTCTCAAATACCATATGCCTCCACCATAGGAAGCATAATGTATGGTATGTTATGTACCAGACCAAATGTAGCCTACGCATTAAACATTACAAGTCGCTAGTCTGATCCTGGAGAGCAACACTGGATAGCCGAAAAGGTAATTTTAAAGTACCTGAGAATGATTAAAGAATTGTTATTGGTATACGGTGGAGAAGAATTGAAATTGGAATCCTTTACATATTCAAGCTTTTAATGTGATGTAGATGATTTCAAGTCAGTGGTGGTGCGGTAAGCTGGAAAAGCACCAAGCAAGATACTACATCAGATTCAACCACCGAGGCGGCAAATATTGCAGCATGTAAAGCGGCAAAGGAATGTGTTTGGATGAAAAACTTTTTCTAAGAACTAAGTGTGATACCTAGCATTGCTGAGCCCATTACTATCTTCTGCGATAATAATGGAGCAATAGCGCAAGCAAATGAGCCGAGATCTCATCAGAAATCCAAGCACGTGTTGAGACGATACCATTTGATGAAGAGACATTAAGATGGAACGTGTCGACTCGGAAGAAAATACCGCGGACCCGCTTACGAAGCCACTGCCTAAAAAGGCATTCGAGAAACATCTGCAAAAGATGGGACTCAAGAACATAAGAAGTTGGCATTTGGACAAATGGAGATTGATAGAAATAGTGTCCGGCAAGCCAATTGTATGGCTGCCATTTATTGTAATAAATAAATAAAGGAACTATTCAATTTAAATTAATAAATGCATTTTTATTATAAATGGTCAACTTCATCTTATGTAATAGTTATCTACGCATAAGGATAGAAGTCCTTAAATTATAGGGCTATGGGACAACCCGTTGACTGATCTCTATGGCTGTGATCTAAAATATATTCAAGAGTCGTAGAACCAATCGAGATAGGACATCGTTGGATTCGGTTAGACTCTCACTAATATGTATATTCCAATGATTTGGATGATGCTGGGGTCCACGAGCGTGACTTGGATAGTCAATACACATAAGTGGGTGACTTGTTGGGATGGCAAGTGCACTGAATACCCCAATTAGGAAATAACTCATCATGGAAGCGGTAGTCGCATATCGGGGTTGAAGTTATTCCTATTTACAATAGTATACGAGGAACAATCTCTAATACTTGAGGTGATAGGGTTTATCTGGTGTGAGAACGTTTATACTTTGATGTGAGTTCCGACTGACTGGAGATTACCAGAAGGTCTCTTAGAATTCACGTTGGGTAGAGAGAAAATCGTATGCAGGTTCATATCATTAACAAAGGATCCATTAACCTGATTTGATAGGTTGGGAATTTCTCCAATGAATTTTTGTGAGAAATTAATTATGGTAAAACCCTCGGCCGAGTTATCTGATGACTTTATGAAAGTACCTCATAAAGATTAAGTCAAAGATAATTATTTTGAGACCAGAGTGCATAACTTCAAGATGAGGAAAGGGAACCGATGAAAAGTCCATACCCTTAAGTCTCGACTGGGGGATCGATTGATGGAGAGATCATGTCATATATGAAAATTGTAAATGATTAAAAGGTTCACTGAATTAATTCACGAGTGATTGGGCTCCATGGGCTTGTGGCCAGACATCGACCGTGAAGTGTGGGAGAATTCCCAGATTGACAGGGGTGCTAATTTAGAGTATTTAATACTCGAGTAATTAAATAAATACGGAGTATTTAATTATAACCCATGGCCAATTATGTGGTGAACCTACGGGGGCATACACAATATACATGAAGCGAAATCAAGGAAACAAAGAACAACTGGATCGACTAGGTCGACCCAATTGGAGCAGACAAGATCCGATTGGAATTGGATCGAGATTATAATATAATTTATACGTTAATTAATTAAATTATATTTAATTAATTACACATATACTTAATTAATTAGGCTTAGAGTCTAATATAATTAAATATAAGAGCAATTAATTAATTTGGCCATTTAATTGAGAAATTAAATAAAACCTCAATTAATTAAATGGGATGGACCATTAATTAATTAGAAGACTTAGTTTTACTATTAAAATGCCATGACCCATGTAGGAGAGAAAACTTGAGTCCCATTCCGATTAGGAATAGGAGTTGGAAGATATCTATATATATATGAGAATATATATATCATATATTTTAAGCAATCAAAATATACAATATCAAACACACAAGAAATCACGTCTTGCAAAAATTCTCTCTCTCTCTCTCTCTCTCTCTCTCTCTCTCTCTCTCTCTCTCTCCCTCTCTCCTCAGATCGGCTGAACTCTCACTCTCTCTAAGAGGAGTTTTCGACTTTTTGATTCTTGCTCCCAAATTATTTTCTAGTTTTAGATCTTAATAATTTCTATGTTCTAGCCGATTAAGATTATTAAGGTTTCCGTGATATTGTGGTGTATCAACTCGTAGAGGCGCTATACACTAACTTGGGATCAAAGGTGCAAACGTAAGGGAGAAACGAATCCACTTTGCTAGGCTCGGATTTGAAAGGAGACATGTATAACTTTGTGACAAAGTTTTATCTGTAAATTTATGGCTCATGATGAGTAACCTATTAGGGTAAGCCCATAGATAAAGAATCCCTAAGTAGTGAGGATTAGGGTTCTACATCTACATAATAAGGAAACTGGTCCTCTCTTTACACACTTTTTATAGCAGTTAAATTCCCCTCATAGTTTAACCGCATTCATAGAAATTCGAATCTGTGGCAAGAGAGAGAAACCTGAGATTCCATATCTTTTCCGCACTTATGTCTTAAACGATGGAATCAGGTATCTCTAAATCGAATTTACATTGAACAATTAATGCATGTTAATGTTGATCCATTAATGTTTCATGCCTTACGTACATAATTGCTAACAATGGTATCAGAGCCCGTGTTTGGGCTAACTTTAATTCGATTAATTTTGATCTAAAATTTATGTTTACTTTTAGATCTGTATTTTCTTAAAATTAAAATACGTGAACTACATGATCTAATAATCATGACTCTTTTGTTAGATCCTTTATTATGTTTAAACTGTACTCACATGAATTAATTTTCTATATAGTTTATTTATGGAAATTCATATAATCAGTCACGGTTTGATATGTTTGATATGCATGATATCTATAATCAAATTTTATGTTCCGATTTTTTTTTCGATAAGCATGATTGTTGTGATGGAGCATGAGGATTTTATGTAGATTTCGAATTTCTTATGCACTAAAAGTCATATTTATGAAAAAAAAAAAAAAAAAAAAAGGAAAGTAATTCTGAAATTGAGTCTTGCTGTTCCTATGTACCTATTTGCGGCGCCCTTCACCCCCTTCTGCATTTGCTGTTTTTCTTATGGGCCTAATGTTATGATTTTTTTAACAAAACTATAATCTGATTTTATGAAGTATTTGAGTCAAATTAACAGCTAATTACACATTTTCGACTAATCTCATTGTGTATTTTTTGTAAAATTTCATGACCAATTTCCTTTTACGACCTATTATAATCTTTGTTTTATAAAAGGGAAATCAACGTTTAAGAGGCTAGTATGTATGGTCTTCCCAAATTCATTCCCAGAAATAAATATGTGCATAAAGGTTTGAAATTTACATTATGTCGATTTGTTAGTCACCAAAGTGGCCTGGTCATTATGTTTAGTAAATTTCGAAGAACGTTAAAATTTTGTCACCAATATTTAATTGTACATTTACGAAAAAGGATTTCGAAAATTATATTGATTTGTTAGTCACCAAAGTGGCCTAATCTTATAACTAGTAAACATCCTTATGTATGATTTATATCTAATTGAATAATTTGACATACTATTTAAAATTCATATTATGATGATCTGTACCTGATCAATACAGTTAATGAATTTTGAGATACAATAAATCTATATATTACCGATATTTAATTTACACGTTATGTAAGGACAATTGAGTAATATATTAATCTGTTAGTCACCAAAGTAGCCTGAATGGTATATTTACCTAATTGTCCTACGTAATTAGTTTAATTGTTGAAATTATATGTTTTTTTTATTTATTTATTACCAAATATTTAATTAGCATATTACGAAAAAGAGATTTACAAAATCATATTAGTATGTTAGTCACCAAAGTGACCTGACTGGTATATTTGTTGAATTTCTTCACATGTTAATTTATTTATTTGGTTATTGATAAATTTGTATGTGTATATATTCCTATTACGATGATTTGTTAGTCACCAAAGTGACCTGATTAATATTGCTAGTGAATTTATATGCTCAAACCCTAAGTTTAAATTATCAATTATAAGATAAATAAATCAGTTTGTTGTGAAAAAGCATAAGAGTCGACCCCAAAGGAGGCTTGGTCATTTTTCTAGCAAACATTACGTTCCAGTATTTGAATTAATTATTCTATAATCTGGATTTATGATTTATGTGAGCTTATTCCTTGTAATATTTCAGTTGAACAGTCTCAAACGAATTATCGTGCTAAGTCTGTTGTTTCCTTTAATGGTACCAATTTTTCTGAATGGAAGGAGCAAGTCGAGTTTGAATTGGGTTTACAATATGTCGACATTGCCCTCCTTGATGATGAGCCCCTGCTCCCACCGAGGAATCCGGTGAGGAGGAAAGAAAGGCTCACAGAATTTGGACAAGGGCCAACAAACTTAGTATGAAATTCCTAAGCATGACTATCGAACCGAATATCAAGAGTACTCTTCCTGATAATCTGGAGAGTGCTAAACAATTCGTTGAATATTTGGAAGAACGTTTTCGAAGCACATATAAGTCGCTCGTCTTGACCCTCGTTCAGAAATTACTTGCTACCAAGTATGAGTGGTCCAAGGGCATGCAAAACCATGTATTGGAGATGACTAATCTGATCAAGAAGCTGTCTTCATTGGGTATCGTGATGGATGAGTTTTTCCTTGTTAGTTATATTATGGCGTCGTTACCTTCTGAATATGGGGCTTTCCAAATCAGTTATAACACTTCAAGGGAGAAGTGGTCACTGGAGGAATTGTCTCGAATTTTAATTCAGGAGGGGACGCGACTTAAACAACAAGGAACTCATTGTGTTAATATGGTAACCCAAAGAGATGTGAAGCATAAGAAGGGAACCGAGAAAGAAAATAAGCCGATGTCTAAGGACAATGAGCCAATGAAGGCTATACTGGCACCTAAGAAGGACCTGGGTAAAGATAAATGCCACTTTTGTAACAAATGTGGGCACTACCAGAAAGATTGCCCTAAACGCGAGGCATGGTTTGAAAAGAAGGGTAAGCCTTTGGCTTTAGTATGTTTCGAATCAAAACTTGTTACTGTTCCTTCTGATACTTGGTGGCTTGATTGTGATTCTACTATTCACATTTCTAATACCATGCAGGGATTCCTTACAATCCAGAAACCTCAACCAAGTGAAAGTTTCGTGACTCTTGGAAATGAGGATAATGTTCCAATTGCTGGAGTTGGGACTTACCAACTTATTTTAGATACTGGTTTTCATCTGGATTTGTATCTAGACTAGACCTTATGGGAAATGGAATTATACACACTGATATTTGTGGTCCTTTTAACACTTCCTCATTTAATGGTGAACGATATTTCATCACTTTTATCGATGATTTTTCACGTTTTGGTTATCTCTATCTACTTCATGAAAAATCTCAATCTGTAAATGCCCTTGAGGTGTTTATTACTGACGTTGAGAGACAGTTAGATAGAAAAGTGAAAATCGTTAGATTTGATAGAGGTGGTGAGTATTATGGGAGATCTACTGAATCGGGACAATGCCCTGGTCCCTTTGCAAGATATCTCGAAAAACATGGCATATGTGCCCATTACACTATGTCAGGCACACCACAACAAAATGGTGTTGCCAAAAGGTGTAATCGAACTCTAATGGATATGGTGAGAAGTATGATGAGTAATTCATCATTACCTAAATCCTCATGGACTTATGCGCTTAATACTGCCATGTACGTATTGAACCGAGTTCCCAGTAAAGCTATTCCAAAAACTCCTTATGAGCTATGGACCGGAAGGAAACCCAGTTTAAAGCACCTGCATGTTTGGGGTTGCCCCGCAGAAGCTAAGCTATATAATTCACATGAAAAGAAATTGGATTCTTGTACTGTTAGTGGTTACTTTATAGGTTACCCAGAGAAATCCAAAGGATTTAGATTTTATTGTCCTAAACATATTACAAGAATTGTTGAAACCGGAAATGCAAGGTTCATTGAGAATAGTGAAATCAGTGGGAGTGACAGTGGACAAACTGTTATTAACGAGGTAAGAGAGCAAGGTTTACCCCTTGCAATCTTCCATGACATTACTCCCGTATTGGTTGAGCATTTTGATGCTGAGCAACAAACTGAAGTACCAATTCATAATGAAATCATTCAAAATGAACCTATAGAAGAAGAGCCTCAAGGAATTGCATTAAGATGATCACAAAGGTAAAGACGATCTGCAATAAGTACCAATTCATAATGAAATCATTCAAAATGAACCTATAGAAGAAGAGCCTCAAGGAATTGCATTAAGATGATCACAAAGGTAAAGACGATCTGCAATACCTGATGACTATGTTATTTATTTCCAAGAATTGGAGAATGATATTGGGATAGACAATGATCCGATTTCGTATTCACAAGCCATTGAAAGTGTAAATTCTGAGAAATGGATCAATGACATGAAGGAAGAATTGAAATCTATGGAAACCAATCATGTATGGGAATTTGTCACATTGCCGGAGGGATCAAAACGAGTCGATTGTAAGTGGGTCTTTAAGACCAAACACGACTCAAAAGGCAATGTTGAACGATATAAAGCAAGATTGCTTGCCTTAGGTTTTACTCAAAAAAGCGGTATTGATTATAATGAGACATTTTCGCTTGTCTCTAAGAATGATTCTCTCAGAATTATTCTTGCACTTGTAGCTCATTTTGACTTAGAGTTACATCAAATGGATGTGAAAATAGCCTTTCTTAATGGAACATTAGAGGACGAGGTTTATATGGACCAACCTGAGGGTTTTCGAGTTGAAGGACTCGAACACATTGTGTGTAAATTGAATAGGTCAATATACGGACTTAAACAAGCCTCACGACAATGGTATATTAAATTCAATGATATAATTGTTTCCTTTGGATTTAAGGAAAACATAGCCTTTCTTAATGGAACATTAGAGGACGAGGTTTATATGGACCAACCTGAGGGTTTTCGAGTTGAAGGACTCGAACACATTGTGTGTAAATTGAATAGGTCAATATACGGACTTAAACAAGCATCACGACAATGGTATATTAAATTTAATGATATAATTGTTTCCTTTGGATTTAAGGAAAACATCGTTGATCAACGTATATATCTGAAAGTCAGTGGGAGTAAGTTTATTTTCTTGATTATGTATGTTGATGACATTCTTTTGGCTAGCAGCGATCTTGGCTTGCTACATGAGACTAAGAAATTTCTCTCTGAGAATTTTGAGATGAAAGACTTGAATGAGGCATCTTATGTGATAGGGATTGAAATATCCGGTGATAGATCACAATGATGGATTGGGCTGTCTCAAAAGGCTTACATCAACAAAATTCCTGAATGGTGTGGGATGAAAGATTGCAATATTAGTGTTGTCCCAATTAACAAGAGAGAAAAATTTAGTCTCAAACAATGTCCAAAGAATGATTTCGAGAGGAAACAAATGGGAAATATTCCGTATGCCTCAATAGTTGGAAGCTTGTTATATGCTCAAACATGCACCAGACCTGACATAAGCTTCGATGTCGATATGCTTGGCCACTACCAAAGTAATCCAGGCTTGGATAACTGGAAACTTGTCAAGAAGGTTCTACGCTACTTGGAAGGAATTAAAGACTATATGCTCACATATAGACGATCTGATATGTTGGAGATGATTGGATATTCCGATTCAGACTTCGCTGGATGTCTGGACAACAAAAAATCCTCTTTTGGCTGAGGGGGCAATATCATGGAAAATCGCAAAAGCAAAATGTTCTAACCGCATCTACTATGGAGGCTGAATTTGTGGCGTGTTTCGAGGCCACAAATCATGCATTATGGTTGCGGAACTTCATTTCAGGACTTGGAATTGTCGACAATATTGCCAAGCCGCTGAAACTTTATTGTGATAATTCCGCAGCCGTCTTCTTCTCAAAGAACGATAAGTATTCCAAAGGTGCAAAACATATGCATTTGAAGTTTCTTATCGTGAAGGAGGAAGTTCGGAACATACAGTGTCAATTGAACACATCAGTAATAATATGATGATTGTGGATCATTTAACTAAGGCAATACCACCAAAATCGTTGTTGGAGCATACTGGACGTATGGGTCTTGGTAGTATTTGATGTAATTTGTTGAGGATTTTATGAGTTCATTATTGATATTGACATTTCTTGAGCTCTACATACATGTTTCTGATAACTTTAAGTTATATTCCTATTATTTAATAAATGTGTACACTTTTATGGCTATTATGTGAATAATAATAGGAATGGATATTATGAAAGTTTCCATTTTAGGTCTTGTGTGATAAGTCACTTATATCGTGGTACATGGAAGGAATTTGGTTGGATAATGATAACTTGGGACCGCCATGACTCGTGTATGTGATTTATTATGCAAAAGCAATTAACGGTATTCTCTCATGGGCCAAGTAGGAGAATGTAAATTTATGGCCCATGATGAGTAACCCATTAGGGTAGGTCCATAGATAAAGAATCCCTAAGTAGTGAGAATTAGGGTTCTACATCTATATAATGAGGAAACAGTTCCTCTCTCTACACACTTTTTAGAGCAGTTAAATTCCCCTCATAGTTCAACCGCATTCATAGAAACTCGAATATATGGCAAGAGAGAGAAACCAGAGATTCCATATATTTTCCGCACTGATGTCTTTTACGATGGGATCAGGTATCTCTAAATCGAATTTACTTATTGAGCAATTAATGCATGTTAATGTCGATCCATTAATGTTTCATGCCTTACGTACATAATTGCTAACACACAAGAAATCAAGTCTTGCAAAAAATCTCTCTCTCTCTCTCTCTCCCCAGATCGGTCGAACTCTCTCTCTCTCTCTCTCTAAGAGGAGTTTTCGACTTTTGATTCTTGCTCCCAAATTGTTTTCTAGTTTTAGATCTTAATAATTTCTATGTTCTAGCCGATTAGGATTATTAAGGTTTTCATGATATTGTGGTGTATCTACCCATAGAGGCTCTACACTAACTTGGGATCAAAGGTGCAAAAGTAAGGGAGAAACGAATCCACCTTGCTAGGCTAGGATTTGCAAGGAGACAGGTATAACTTTATGACAAAGTTTTATCTTCGTTATTATTTATTCATATATATACATCCATATTGATACGAACCACGTTAAGAAAAACGAGACCCGCATTATAAGGAATTGAAAGATCGTTCTACAATCAGGTTTGAGGATGGATGAACGCCACAAGTCGCCTTGATAAGTTCACGGGGATGCCACAAACGATATTGACTGAATCGTTTGATAAGTCGATGTTGAACGCCACAAGTCTTCTTGATAAGTTCGGTAGGACGCCACAAACGATGATGGAAGAATCGTTTGTGGCGTCCCCGTGAACTTATCAAGGCGACTTGTGGCGTTCATCCATCCTCAAACCTGATTGTAGAACGATCTTTCAATTCCTTATAATGCGGGTCTCGTTTTTCTTAACGTGGTTCGTATCATTTGGTACCAGAGCCAATTTCTAGTCTCAGGTTTGCGTATCTTTATAATAATTTTCTAGTTTTATTAAAAAAAAAAACAATTCAAAAAAAAAAAGAGTACGAAAAAAAAAAGAAAAAGAAAGGTCGAACAAAAAAAAAAGAGTTCGCCAAAAAAAAAAAAAAAAAACAAAATCCGAAAATTGAAACAAAATTATCTTTATTGAGCTTCCTAGTTTGAGTTTGATTGTTTTCTAGACTTAGAGTGTGTTTACACTTAGAATTCTTCTAAGTTTTGGCACCTGCCTTGTGGAAAGAATCTTTCTAGATTTGGTTTGATAGTTTTCTTGTCCTAGAGTTTGTTCACATTGAATATCTTTGTGTTGTTTTAAATTAGTTCAAAAAGAAGCAAAGAGAATTCCAAGAGTGGAAAAAGGTGTTATTTTGTGCGAAAACACGAGTGTTGAGTGAATCATTAATTTGAGTGAAACACGTAAGGGTGTGAATTGTGAAGTCCTTTATTTTATTTATATTTGTTCTAACCTTTTTCTTGCAGCAAATCATGTCAGATACCAATAACAAAAACATCTCTGGAGAACAGTCGAGAAAGTTTGATATGAAGTTTCTGTCGGAAGCTTTAATGGGAGAGATGAAGAGATTATTGAGGACGGAGTTGGAACAAGTTCATGAAAGCTTGGATAGGGTAGAAAATGTAAATGAGGGACATCGAAAAACTACTTCTAATATGAATAGAAGGGGGAGAGTTCAACCTAGGGACTTAAGAGATGAGAATGAGGAAGACTATGATGATAGGTTTAGTGAAGAAGATCAAGGGTCATCTAGTCGCCATAGGAGAAATCGTGGTTTGGGTAGAGAAGTTAGGAATAGGGAGGATAATAACTTGGGTAATATTAAGATGAACATTCCTTCTTTTCAAGGGAGAAACGACCCCGAAACCTATCTTGAGTGGGAAAAGAAACTGGAGCGAGTTTTTGATTGCCACGACTACTCCGAGATAAAAAAGGTAGAACTTGCAGCCACTGAGTTTACTGATTATGCTAATGTTTGGTGGGATCAATTGGTGTTAAACAGGAGACGAAATGGAGAACAACCGGTGGACACTTGGGAGGTGATGAAAACAGTAATGAGAAAGCATTTTGTACCTAGCCACTATTATCGGGATTTGTACAAGAAGTTGCAAGGGCTGGTACAAGGAAATCGGAGTGTCGAAGACTACTTCCAAGAGATGGAGTTAGCCATGATCCGAGCAAACATAGAGGAGGACCGAGAGGCTACTATGGCACGATTTTTAGCTGGCTTGAATCAAGAAATTGCCAATCGAGTAGAATTGCAGCATTATGTGGAATTAGAGGACATGTTGCATACTGCTATTAAAATTGAGAGCCAACTTAAGAGAAGGGGTGCTAGTTCGTGGAAACAGAATACATTCAAGAAAGAGGAGAAGCAAGTCTCAACCAAAGCTAGATTTGAATCAAAACAAGAGCAACGAACTTGTAGCAATCAAGGTAAAACCGATGATTCTACTACTCGAAATCGTGATATTAAGTGTTTTAAATGTCAAGGTAGGGGGCACATAGCAAACCAATGCCCAAATAGAAGAGTTATGGTGATACGAGATAATGGAGAAGTTGAAACCGATAGTGAGGAGGACACCGAATCTATGCCACCATTGGAGGATGCTAATGAGGAAGAATATGCTGTCCATGGGGAGTTGTTGGTTGCAAGAAGAGCGTTAAGTGTGCAAATCAAAGAGAGTGACGAAGTACAAAGGGAAAACATTTTTCATACTAGATGCCATGTCCAAAACAAAGTATGTAGTATGATTATTGATGGAGGGAGTTGTACTAATGTTGCTAGCACAATTATGGTTGAAAAGTTAGGATTGCCGACTACCAAACATCTACAACCCTACAAACTGCAATGGCTTAATAATACTGGTGAAATAAGGGTAGAAAAACAAGTCCTTGTTCCTTTTCGCATAGGAAAATATGAAGATGAAGTTTTGTGCGATGTTGTACCTATGCAAGCTGGACATTTGTTACTAGGACGTCCATGGCAGTTTGATCGACGTGTTAAGAATGATGGTTTCACTAACAAGTACTCATTTGTACATGACCAGCGTACCATCACTCTAGTACCTTTGACTCCAAGACAAGTTTACGAAGATCAAGTGAGGTTACAAAAAGAGTGTGAGCAAGAAAAAAAGAGTGTTGTAGGAAAAGAAATAGAGAGACAAGAAAAACAAAGAGTGAACGAGGAAAAAAGGAGTAAAAAAAATAGAGAGGTTTCAATGAATGAACAAAAGAATGAGAGGACAAAAAGCAATATCTATGCGAGAGTAGGTCACATTAAAAAAGCGATGTTCTCAAGTCAACCAATAATTGTTCTTGTGTACAAAGAGGCATTGAATACTAACGACTCTAACTCTTTTTTGCCTAGTTCAGTTGCATCTCTTTTGCAGGAATTTGAGGATGTCTTTCCCGAGGAAATTCCACCTGGTTTACCACCTATTCGAGGGATTGAACATCAAATTGACTTTATACCTGGTGCTTCCATTCCAAACCGACCAGCCTATCGTAGCAACCCTGAAGAAACAAAAGAGCTACAACGGCAAGTTAGTGAATTGATGGAAAAGGGTTCCGTACGAGAAAGCATGAGTCCATGCGCTGTTCCAGTAATTTTGGTTCCTAAAAAGGATGGGACATGGAGAATGTGTGTTGATTGTCGAGCCGTCAACAATATAACAATCAGGTATCGCCATCCTATTCCTCGTCTTGATGATATGCTTGATGAAATGCATGGTGCTTGTGTATTTTCTAAAATTGATTTAAAAAGTGGCTACTATCAAATAAGAATGAAAGAAGGTGATGAATGGAAAACAGCTTTTAAAACAAAGTTTGGTTTATACGAGTTGTTGGTTATGCCATTTGGTCTAACTAATGCACCAAGTACTTTCATGCGATTAATGAACCATGTTTTGCGTGCTTTCATAGGAAAATTTGTAGTTGTCTATTTTGATGATATTCTTATTTATAGCAAAAATCAAGATGATCATGTTAAGCATTTACATTATGTTCTTGAAGTATTACGAAAGGAGAAATTATTTGCTAACATGAAGAAGTGCACTTTTTTCACCGATAAGCTTGTGTTTCTTGGTTTTGCTGTGAGTGCACATGGTATACAGGTTGATGAGGATAAAATTCGAGCAATTCAAGAATGGCCGAGTCCCACAAGTGTAGGACAAGTTAGGAGCTTCCATGGACTTGCTAGCTTCTATTGGAGATTTGTGAAGAACTTTAGCAGCATTGCAGCACCACTTACTGAGGCTATCAAGAAGAATGTTGGGTTTAAGTGGGAAGACGAGCAAGAAAGGGCTTTCCAATTGCTCAAAGAGAAATTAACTAATGCTCCTTTATTAGCTCTGCCTAACTTTACATTAACATTTGAAATTGAATGTGATGCATCAGGATTAGGTGTTGGGGCAGTCCTCATGCAAGGAGGAAAACCAATTGCTTTTTTTAGCGAGAAACTAAGCGGGGCAGCTCTAAACTACCCTACTTACGACAAAGAGTTGTACGCATTGGTGCGAGCTTTGCAAACGTGGCAACACTATCTTTGGCCTAAGGAGTTTGTGATTCACACGGATCATGAGTCGTTGAAACACTTGAAGAGTCAACAAAAATTGAGTAGGAGACATGCACGATGGGTGGAATTCATTGAAACATTTCCCTATGTCATCCGATACAAGAAAGGTAAAGAGAATGTTGTTGCTGATGCACTTTCTAGAAGGTACGTCTTACTCTCCACTCTTGATGCAAAATTACTTGGTTTTGAGCATATTAAAGAATTATATCCTTTAGACCATGATTTTTCTGAGGAATTTCGAAATTGTGAGAAAAATGCAGTGGGTAAGTTCTTTAGACATGATGGTTTCTTGTTTCGAGAAAATAAGTTATGTGTTCCTAATTGTTCTTTGCGTGAGTTGTTAGTAAGGGAATCACATGGTGGAGGTCTAATGGGGCACTTTGGAGTTATTAAAACCTTAGCGATTATGCAAGAACATTTTTATTGGCCTCATATGAGAAAAGATGTTGAGAGAATTTGTGAGAGATGTGTCACTTGTAAGCAGGCAAAATCTAGAGTACAACCTCATGGTTTATACATGCCACTACCAATTCCTAGTGATCCTTGGATTGATATTTCAATGGATTTTGTTTTAGGTTTACCTAAGTCTAAACGAGGTAGGGATTCTATTTTTGTGGTTGTAGATAGGTTCTCTAAAATGGCGCATTTCATTCCATGTACGAAAACTGATAATGCTTCTAATATTGCTGACTTTTTCATTCGGGAAATTGTTAGATTACATGGAATGCCTCGAACCATTGTTTCCGATAGAGATGCTAAGTTTTTGAGTTACTTTTGGAAAACCTTGTGGTGTAAGTTAGGGACTAAGTTGTTATTTTCCACCACTTGTCATCCACAAACTGATGGTCAAACCGAAGTAGTAAATAGGACTTTATCTACTTTGTTGAGGGCTATAATTAAAAAGAATATCAAAACATGGGAAGAATGTTTACCACATGTTGAGTTTGCTTACAATCGTACCATTCATTCTGCTTCTAAGTTTTCTCCATTTGAAATAGTTTATGGTTTTAACCCCTTAACTCCACTGGATTTAACACCATTACCTTTGTCTGAAAGAGTTAACTTGGATGGAAAGAAAAAGGCTGAGTTTGTTAAGCAGATACATGAAAAGGCAAGATTCAATATAGAGAAGAAGACGGAACAATATGCAAAGCAAGCCAACAAAGGGCGTCGCAAGGTAGTTTTTGAACCCGGAGATTTGGTTTGGTTGCACATGAGGAAAGAAAGATTTCCATTCCAAAGGCGTTCGAAGTTGCTCCCAAGGGGAGATGGTCCTTTTCAAGTTCTTGAGCGTGTCAATGACAATGCCTACAAGCTAGACCTACCAGGTGGGTACAATGTCAACACTACCTTCAATGTTACTAATTTAAGTCCTTTTGATGTAGGTGCTGATTTGAAGGCAAATCCTTTTCAAGAGGAGGGGAATGATGAGGACATAAATGGAAATTCGCAGAATAATGAGGACATAAATGAAAAATCGCATTTTGAAGAATCAATCCAAGTTCCACGAGGTCCAGTGACGAGAGCAAGAGCCAAACGTTTCAAGGAAGAAGAACTCAATGAGTTAATAAATCAAGCGCAACAAAAGGAGTTTGATATGTTCGGAAATGAACAATCGAATTTTGTCAACATTATACAAGTCCAACTAAATGCAATTTCTCAAGAAAGGAGTGGATAAGATGAATAGCATATTTAGTTACTAATAAATTCGAAATTAGTTATTAGATTTAGTAGTAGGACTTTATTTGTTTCCTAGTTTATTAGTGGTTTTTGTTTCCTAGTTGATTAGGGGGATTTATTCCTAGTCTAAGTAGATTACTCTAGAAGTCCTATTCCTAGTCTTGATAGGACTTAATTTTCAGCTTATATATAGGCATAATATGTAATAGAAGACACACAACTTGATTCTTATTATTTTAGTGAGAAGGAATTCTCTAGTTTCTTTGAAGAACTCTTTTGAACTTATCAAGGATTTTTCAATTTGTCTAATTCTTGTGGCGTTCATTCATCGACTTGTCAAACGATTCATCCATCATCGTTTGTGGCGTCCTACCGAACTTATCAAGAAGACTTGTGGCGTTCAACATCGACTTATCAAACGATTCAGTCAATATCGTTTGTGGCGTCCCCGTGAACTTATCAAGGCGACTTGTGGCGTTCATCCATCCTAAACCTGATTGTAGAGCGATCTTTCAATTCCTTATAATGTGGGTCTCGTTTTTCTTAACGTGGTTCGTATCACATATTGTATCCTGGCAAGATTCTGTTAAGAGGTCCTTAAAAAATTTTAAATTCCGTTGCCTGAATGGCTGTTTATCTTATTGAATCCCAACGGTAAAATCAATTAAAAATGTTAAAGTCGGTGGAAACAAGTAAAAATTGGTTAAAGTGGTAAAAATGAGTGAAATCAATAAAATGAAAAAAGTTCAAACAACAAAAGCAAAGTTAAACCATTAGAAAAATTGTTTAAACAGCAAAAAACTAAAGAAATCAATAAAAATACCATGATGAAGTTAATAAATTGAATAACAGTCATTAATATGTGCTATTTTATGACATAATAAAGTTAATTTTACTCTGATTTACAACATAATACCCGTGAAATTAAATAGACACGTACAACGTATGTGTACTTTAAACTGCTAAAAAAATGCATGTAAAATCGTAAATACATTTGAAATCGATTAAAAAATCGGATAAAATTTGTGAAAAATGGATGAAAATAGGTAAAATCAGTTAAAATAAAGGTAAAATTGGTGAAAATATGTGAAATCATTGAAAATTAATTCGAATGGAATTTCTAAGAAGAATGATGAAACCAGTGAAATCCAGTCAAAATGGGTAAAGCCAGTGAAAAAAGGGTAAAATTCGGTCAAAAATGTGTAGTTGGTAAGAACATATTTAATCAATAAAAAACTCAAGTGAATAACATATGAAATTAGTGAAAAAAATTGAAAAATAAGTAAAAAGGGGTTAAAATGTTAAAAACGAGTGAAATCAGTCAAAAAAATAGTTTAATTGGTGAAATCGGTAGAAAAATGATTTAACTGAAGAAAAAAACAAAAGAAACCGAAAAAAAGGAGAAAACAATGAAAAATGTTATAATTGATTAAAAAAAAAAAAAGAGGATAAATCGCTAAAAAAACATGTAAAAAAATCTGAACAGTGAGAATGTATGAATCGATGAAAGTTTGGGTGAAATTTGTAAAGAAACGGATAAAATCAGTTAAAAAAAACTTGAAGTTGGTGAAAACTTGTTTAATCAACGAAAAATTTAGGTGAATAACATGTGAAATCAGTGAAATAGGTGAGAACGAGTTAAACTTTGACTTACAAAAACAAGATGAAATCGAAAGAAAATGGTTTAAATTGAAAAAAAGATCAACAAAAAATGGAAAAACAATGAAAAATGTATAATCGAAAGAAAGTGGAAAAATCTATAAAAAAATAAATAGTGAAAACATATGAATCTGTGAAACTTCGGGCGAAATTGGTAAACACCGGTGAAGTTGTTGGAAAAACTGGTGAAATCAGTAAGAAAAAATGCTCGTGAAATCGATCAAAGTTCCGGTGAAATTTATGAAGAAACGGATGAAACATATGTCATCGGTGAATAACGAATAAACTTGACATTAAAACTACTATGATGGAATGAACTAAATAATGTTCTTATAATCTTATTTTAGAACCAAATTTTTGTAAGATTTAATGACAAAATCAGTCATCATTTTATATTTTATTACAACTATTCAAAGCCATCATTTTTTTTATAAACCAATAATAATTAAAAATAAATAAATTTCATAAAAAATAAATTGATCAGTCGTAAATATTAGATATTCTATGACATAAAAATATATAATTTTACTCTAATTTACAAAAAATACCATGAAATTAAAAGTAGACACGTACAATATATGTGCTCTTTTCTAGTGCATGTAAATTGGCATTAAAAATTGGCAAAATTGCAAAAATCGTCCCAAACTAATCATTTATTTTGGATTTTCGTCCCAAACTATTCAACTTGGCGAATTTCGTCCCATAATTTAATATTTTTTTGGAATATCGCCCCACCGTTAATTATAAAACAAAAATTGCGCATTTGTCGTTAAATTATCACATGACTGCTTACGTGTCATGATGTGGTAAATTTTAACATGAATAATTATATAATATTGCAGAATTCGTCCCAAACTAATTACAAGATTGAGCCGTCATTTTCGTTAAACTAGAAATTTAATATTGGGACTAAATTCATATAAAATGGTAAATTATGGGACAAAATTCGGCGAGTTGATATAAGTTTGGCACGAAAAATCAAAATTAGTAATTAGTTTGGGACGATATTTCAAACAAATATTAAATTGTGGGACGAAATTCGATGAGGTAATATAGTTTGGGACGAAAATCCAAAATCACTAATTAATTTGGGACATTTTCTGCAATTTTACCTAAAAAATTACTAGCAACCAGTACACGCGTCCTTGCAATTTCTATTTATTTATAAACTCTTGTTTGACAATTCAAACGAAGTTTATAGAAAAAAACGTAATATTGAGATATCTGTCATGCTAAATTTCGTAACAACAATAAATCTTTATAATTTCACAAATTTATAGTAATGAATATATAATATAAAATACAATATCATGCTTGACTTCTCCCAATAATTATTTGTCCTCAAAGCAGTGTACGCACGATCCTCTATGTAACACCCCAATCCCACATTGATTGTAGATGAATTATGGTTAATAAAAACTTGGCCTACTTCTATTTGTAAACATGGGCTTAAACAATTTGGCCTAGTGGACTAAAGCCCAACAATGTTGACAAGGCCAGAAGTGGATCAAGGTCTTTACACTCTGCTACCCCATTTTCTCTTACAAATTTGGCTTAATTCTTCAATCAAAATGCATCATCATCCCTGCATATGTAAAGACGAAAATTGTAAGAAAATGAATTATAGATTGATGTTTGAACATACTTACAGGTAAATGGTTAATCATAAATCTATTTAATATATATACATAAATTTAAAAAGATATATTTTAGTTTGTTGAATATTGTTGAACTACTACAAAAATAATTATTGTTTTATATAAATTATGCATATGGAAGAGATCCATGTGAATGTTATTTTGATACGAATGCATGTCGGCATAAACAACTATATATTTATTAAAAAAAAAAAAAGATCGCTTCTGAATTATTTGCTCCATAATTATATGCTAGCATCAGCACCCTAAGTTCAGGTCCAAAATACTCCAAGATTGCATCCGAATTAATAAATGTCATAAATAGCCACATTTTTAAGCAAAAATTCGAAAATAACATTTTAATCAAATAATTTTAACATTAATGACAAATATTGATAAGAAGTGTAAAATTGGTAAAAGAACACTAATTTTACATTGAAATCCTAAAACTACAAATAAAAGTAAACAAAATTCTTTTGCCAAAGCGACAAATAAAAAAACGGAAGGTGTACGCAATTGGTCGAATAGTTGAATGGAGTGCAAAAATAATTATTAAAGAGACATTATATATGCAATTGGAGAAATATATTTTGGGGTTAATTTGCATAGTATGGAACATTCTTACTTAGACCTGGTCTAGGAGATTTTCCTAGACTTTGTGGTTGAAAATATATTACATCATCATTGTCAGAGTTCCACATCCAGGGGCGGAGCTAAGAAGAGACTGGGGGGGGGGGGGGGGGGCGGTCGCCCCCCCAAGAAAATATGTTATTTATATAATAATAGTATTATTTGATGTTGTTTTCTTAACAAGCTCATTTGCGTACATGGTAAAGTGTAGCACAAATTACTTTGGAGACCTAGTTTCGAATCCTGGTGGAGTCTTGCACTTTTCATTTTTATTTACTGCACTTTGTTCAGTTTTTTCCTAGTTTCCAAAGCTAGTGGAGGCTTTTTCTTTACATTTTTTATTTACTGCACTTTATTCAGTTTTCATGTTTATTCCATGAATTAATGACGGAATATATAAAAGAATGTTATACTCCATCCGTTTCATATTAATTGACACATTCTTATTTTTCACACAGATTAAAAAACCTCATAATTACATATTTTTTGATGATAAAATGTCTCAAATACCCTTTATAATGATGTCTACTTTTTAATTTTTTATTAGTGAGTGGTGATCCCAACTCCAATGAGAGAAATGGGCAAAATTGAAAAAAAAATGCTTTAAAAACCCAAATATGCCAATTAATTTGAAACAAAAAAAATTGACAAATGTGCCAATTAATATGAAACGGAGGGAGTATGTATCTTTGTCATTAAATCAAAATGCCTATAAAATATTAATTGTATTACACAAAAAAATCTCGCCCCCCCAAAGAAATACGTCTAGCTCCGCCACTGTCCACATCATCACAATTAATAATGTGGTGTAATTTCAACCAATAGGTCTAAAAAATATCTCCTAGACCAGGTCTAAGTAAGAATTTTCCGCAGAGTACAGAGTAGATGCATATTCAATTTTGTCCATCCCTAGTAAAATGGAGTACATTGATTGTGAAATTGTAGCTAGACAAATACAATAAATAGCATGAGAAATTGAGAATAGCAACTGCATGCGCCGTGTGCTTTAATTTCTTTGATAGCAACTGCATCCGCATGTGCCGTGTGTACTAAATTCTTTTTAATATATAAAATTTATCTTGACATATTGGATCTAAAATTTCTAAACATGGATTAAAATTTCATCTTTTTCATCGAAATCATTGAAAATTTTCCATTCTTGAATCAGACGAAACAAAAATAAGATATAATTTCGAAACTATTTATTTGTTTTAAACTATGTTATTTTCCTAAATTTAGTAACATTTTTTACAATTTTTTCTTAATGTTTCCGAAATATTTTCGAATAGTCTCAAAAAATTTTCAATATTTGACTGACCCGAAACATACATTCGAAGCAAAATTTTGATCCATGTTCCTAAACACTTTTTGATATTTATGTTTATCTTGAAAATTAATTTTGAAATGCATTTATGTATAAACAATATAATCAATCACCTTAATAAAGTAAAACTATGATTCAGTAGGAATTATTTACAACCATCTCAAACAAAAATCATCCGAAAAACTTAAAAAGAACAATAGAAACGGAATGAAAGGGCAAAATTGCAAAATTTGCCCTAATTATATCTGATTTTTAGATATAGTCCAAAACATTAGATGAGTAGCAAACTTAGTCCCATAATTTAGAAAATTTAGCGACTTTTGTCCCGTTATATGATTTTGGATGGAAATCACCGCTTAGTTGCCAACTCGACAATTACATGTCAAATAACTTCCCACGAGACTTATACTTGTCATGTTAGGAAATTGGCCAAAAAAAAAATATCAATGCAATTTCAATCTCATAAAAATCTATTTCTTCTTTTCATCCACTACTATAATATAACAGGAAATTTAGTTTGTTGCGATTTTTTCCTTTTGTTATTTCTCGTAGTTGCACATATTTTACGAGAAATTTGTAGAATTTTTCTTCTTCGTGCAAGATAACCTTTTGCGAAAATAAATATACAGTAATTGTTCATATATAATTAATCAATGCATTTTTTATTTTTATGTTCCCTCGCATATTTTCCTACCTTCCATATTATCTTCTACAAATTTTTTTTTCTAATATAAAGAAAAATTAATCCAATTTACCCATACATTTTAAAAATATTTTTTCAATTTAATAGTAATCCTACGCATTTCCTCTAATTAATTTTGCACGATCTCATAATTGTACTTTAAATGATAAGACAAATGGAGTATTTCTTTTACACAAAATATTGAATTGAAAATTTCCACATTTTAGTAATACTTATGTTTTCAGAATTAAATTGCTTGTACCAAAATTATATTCTTAATTCCTAGCATTCGTGCAAATTTTTCGACATAAAACTCTTAACATTTATTCAAAAGACTATATTACATGATGATTTTCTTTTCCCTGCATATTTCTCTTAAATTTTGTGAAAATACGAGAAATGAAAAATTGCAACAGACTAAATTTCTTGATGTACGTGCTATAGTACGGGACTGAAAAAAATGAAAGAATATATTTCTTTTCAAATAAATTATGCAAACGTAACACGTTCATCACCTACAACAAAAAAATAAATAGTCAAGAAATGAAGAGAAAAAGGAGAAACAATGAAATAAAGTGAAAATCTAAGAATGTAAAATTGTAGTATGTAGAAACCATGTCCGCTATAAATGTGGGAATTAACCGTGTATCATTATAATTGGAGAAATTATTTAGTGCAACTACTAGACGGATGATGTGATGCAACAAATTATTAGAATTGTATGAAGTTATTTTTAAGATCTCATCTCTACTGTATATTGTTAAGCAAATCAACTTTAAATGAATCCCAATTATTTGCTGCACCACTTCATTCATGCAACAATTGTACCAAATAATCACTCGTAGAGTGGGTAGTTGTGGCGGTATGAAAACTGTGGGAGAGCAGGGAAATTCTTACCTAGATCGGGTTTAGCCGAACTCAAAACAATTACATGGCAAGTGTAATACACTTGCTTTGAGATTGGATATAACTCCAAGGAGAGTGACCAATCACAAAACAAGTGCAATACACTTGCTTGATGGTTGGATCGGTTTGGTCAAACCAAGTTTGGACAAGAATTTTCCAGGAGAGCAAATTGTCAAGATGAAATTACTAAAAAAGCCACTTCGTCCAAGCATTTGAAGACGTTTAAAAAGTCAAAGAGTGGGGGCAGTTTAGAAAAATCGCAGTTTGGTGTAGTGGTGTAAATAACTGTCACTTTGTAAGTGTAACATAACTTGTCTTTATAAAATAGGGGTAAACACCATCAATAGTCCTCTTATCATTAATTTTTTACAGAGTTGTTTTTTTTGTGTTTTTTTTTTCCATGTAAGTCACTACTATGAATTATTTATTTCACTTTGAACATTTACAAACGTTCTTTTACTTATAGTGTTACACTTTAGTCCCCCATAAAATTGTTTTGTATCAACTTAATCCTTCATAAAACAGTTTCTTTATCAATTTAGTCTCTTAAGGTAAGAGAGACAAGAGTTATTTTCCTAGTAGAAATCTTCGAGTAAGTCGTTGTAGGAGTTTAACTATTTCCATGACTATCAATATATACATATAAGTTGTAGATCTTAAATGTGATGATTAACGATTAATAAAATCATCAAGATTAAACTCAAAAGAAAAAACTTTTAGCCCTAAGCATACAAAAGTCGACCCTTGTTCAAGAAACAAAAGAAATTTTCATCTTGAAATTTTGATTTAAAAAACTTGCAAGAAAAGTTCGATTCTCTTAAATTGGTGTCCACACGCCTAGTATAAGGAGAACGTGGTTGATATCAATGGTGAAACATATCAAAGAAATTTGTTAATCAAATTCAAGAAAAGCATGAGGGCAAAAGTTTAACCAAAAGATCGAAGGACAAGTAGCTTTTTGTAAGTTTTGTCTTCATTATTTTGCATAATTAAAATAATTATCGTAATGAGATCCTCGTATTTATGTAAGTTTTTTTTGAAATATACTGGGAGCATAAAATTCACCAAATTCCGCAATGAAGTCGAATTAAGACGTTCTTGTATACTCATCGGGTTGAATAGTTCGGATTCGATTGGGTAAAACATCAACAATTCTTTGGCGCTTGGACGCCTGGCAAGCCGGACCCCAAGAACCTTCGAGTATACCGCGAAGAAATCTTTGTTAGAGATATAACACCATATTAGAGCTTGTGAAATCAAGATAATCTTGCCATTACGTGGGCTTTTTCTTATTAAAGATGAAAATTACATTTTCTTCAAATACTAACGAGATAGTTTTACATATCAAATAAACTTCAACAATATTTTTTGTTTGATACTTATTGTAGGTCGATGAGCCAAAAAATATTAACACATTCGTTCTCAAGTTCAATAAAGCTCATTCAGACTCATTCTATAATAAATCAAATATAAATATAATTTTAAGCTTGATAAATAGGTAAAATTGCAGAAAAGGTCCCAATCTAATTGGCAATTTTGGGTTTTCGTCCCACACTTTATCATCTCACCGAATTTCGTCCCGTAATTTTATTTTTTTTTGGGATTTCGTCCCGCCGTTAAGTATTAGACGGAAATTGCACACGTGGCCGTTAAATTGCCACGTGGCTGCTTACGTGTCATGATGACGTGGCAATTAGCATGACCAATTATACAAGATTACAAAATTAGTCCCAAACTAATTAAAAATTTTGGTTTTTCGTCCGAAACTAATTACAAATTTTGATTTTCGTCCCAAACTATATCAATTACCCAAATTTCATCCCGTGATTTACCATTTTGCATGAATTTAATCCCACTATAAATTTCTAATTTAATAAAAATGACGATTCAATCTTTTACATTTTCTTTTCCAAAAAAAATAGTATGAATTTTCGAAACTCCTATGCTCTTTTGAGAAATAAAATTCTCATGTCATTTCATTAGAAAAATATTGTGTGTTCTTTTTTAGTATTAAAATATTATAAATATTTTTAATACTAAAAAAGAACACAATATCAATGTTGATTAGGCGCTAATCAAAATTTCATCAGCACAATTATTATCCAAACTGAAGATTTCTTCCGAAACAAGCATATTTGCAAATTGGGAAATATGAAATTTATTGAGAAAAAATGAAACATTATGAACATGTGAATAACATAGTCAATAATGTCAATATTTATAATATTTTAATATTATAATATTTTAATACTAAAAAAGAACGCACAATATTTTTCTAATGAAATGACATGAGAATTTTATTTCTCAAAAGAGCATAGGAGTTTTGAAAATTCATATTATTTTTTTTGAAAAAGAAAATGTAAAAGATTGAATCGTCATTTTTATTAAATTAGAAATTTATAGTGGGACTAAATTCATGCAAAATGGTAAATCACTGGATGAAATTTGGCTAATTGATATAGTTTAGGACGAAAAATCAAAATTTGTAATTAGTTTGGGACGAAAAACCAAAATTTTTAATTAGTTTGGGACTAATTCTGCAATCTTGTATAATTGGTCATGCTAATTGCCATGTCATCATGACACGTAAGCAGCCATGTGGCAATTTAACGGCCACGTGTGCAATTTCCGTCTAATACTTAACGGCGGGACGAAATTCCAAAAAAAAAATAAAATTACGGGACGAAATTCGGTGAGGTGATAAAGTGTGGGACGAAAATCCAAAATTGCCAATTAGTTTGGGACATTTTCTGCAATTTTGCCTGATAAATATTCAAACCATTCGTTTGACAAGACTTAGACACGAACTTGAGAAAGTAATTTCCTTTATTTATGCCCACACCCATTCGCTTATGCAAGCCTCGGTAGGTAACTACAATCCTATTTATTTGGCTAGGTTCTGGCTCAGTCTCGATGTTACGCAAAATTGAACTAAAAGCCAACCAAATGAAGTCGGATTTGCGAAACTCATATTTCAATTACAAACCTATGAAAATAATAATTTGACATATCACACATTTTTCCTCTATAAAATACATTGATTTGACACCTACCATTACTTTTTTCATCCAAACCCCTACATATAAATTAACTCAATCAAAATATGATTTCTTTTCAAAACCAAAATCCAACGAGATTGAGCCAAAACTTAATTGAACTTACCCGTAGCAAGTTAGTTTGGCGTTTTCAAAATTATTTCGTGTTTGGAAAATGTCTAACAAACATGTTTTCTACTTTCTGAAATAAAATTTTCATTTCTCAATTTTCACAAACTACTCTCTCAAAAGTCAAATAAATAATAATTTTCTTATTTCTAAACAAAACCTAACAAACTCTACTATGATTACATCTCATTTATTTCTCAAACCACTCTCTCAAAACTCAAACAAACTATACTACCCAAATTGAGAGTATTTCACAAACATCCACTACTCTCAAACTACTTTTCCAAACACCAAACAAACAGAACCTTTGTTTTCTGTCTACATTTCGTCTAGGTGTGTTCAAACTTCAAACAATAAAAACTTGCGTTAAATTACTAATCGAATGATTTATTTTTATTTTTCTAGGGTTTAATCACTTTTAAGGCGCGTCAGACATATAAAGTGGGAACATCTCCCAACTAAAATTCGAACTTGAGTCATGTTGGAAAAGATTGAAATTTTCACAATGTATGAATTGAATTGAAGAGTCACCTTAAATTCAAGGAACTAGTATTTTGAAGAAGTAGTTAGACAAATGAATGTATCTACATTAATATTGATCTAGATTGATCTCAATTTGTAAGTGGCAACTCCAATAGAACTCCCTAGATCACCTATCTTCCATTAAAATAAAATTCCAACCAATCCCCTTGCATTGACTAATCCTTCCACTTTTGCATCAATCACTTATACATTTATCATTAATTCAACAGAGGAGTCCCTTTTCACCATACATTACTCTTCCACAGATAAGATTGTCTCCTTCGCGCAACCACAGCATCAAATTCAAAAGATCATCTCGTCTCAGGTGAGAAAATCTCTTCCATTTCCTTGTTGATGATCAATGATTTTGCATTTTCCAATTTTATTCTGCTTACACACTAAAATTGTTTTCATGTTCTTTCCTTAGAATAAGTATGTTGGACCTGACAGAAAAAGACTAATGAATATAGGATCAGTTTACTTGTGTGTGTATCTTCTCGAATTTATGTTGTAAAGGGGGCATGTTGCTAATGAAGCCTCACTTACCAGTTACCACCAAAATATTGGTACTCTACTATCTTAATTATGATGTGTTACGAGCACTTTTGATTCAACATGAGTATGAAATCGATGACATCAACCACATCTTCTCTTGATAAATACTTGAGAATGTAAAACCTGAATGGGTGGGATCGGTACGGGTTTTTCGGGTTTCGGGGAAGGGATTACGGGATTCGGGATTCCAATTTTACTTCCTGAAAGCCGTCCTGGCTTACTTGCTTCCCGGTGATTCGGGTATCACTTAGTTATTGTTTGTACCCAAAATATTTTTCTTATTTGTCAGATCAATAATGGCCGACAAGAGGTGATTAGCCCGAGACGAGATGATCTTTTGATACGTCCCAACATACTTATTCTAAGGAAAGAACATGAAAACAATTTTAGTGTGAAAACAATTGTTAATTAATTAGGCCATTAATGGGCCGATCTTTCTATTCATTAACTGATATGGCCTTAAAATGGCCTAATTAATTAACGAGGCCAAAAAATTGGCCCAATACGTCACTCATACTTAATTAAATTAATAGAAAGATTAATTTAATTAAGGCCATATCAGTTACAAGAAGTGATCACGTAATAATTAATTTTGGAGGGAAATAATGGATAAGTTAATCTTAATCAATCCGAAAATTTCTCAAAGGTGGTTAGCTATGCTGGAAATAACAACCTAGGTGTGAACACAACAATTTCAAAAGGATCAACTTGTTGGAAAATTCCAACAGGTTATGTGGGCCTAATATGTTAATTTAGTGTGTATTGCTATTATAAAGTATAGTCCATAATTATGTGGTCTAATTATGTTAACTTTTGAACTATGTGTATTAAGTTTATCATGGAATAAAAGTGTAGATACAAGTTTGTGATTTTCAATTTGATGAAGGGCCAAATTGAAAATAAGAAAACATATACTAACCCTACTAGGTTATTATATATAAAGGGTTATGATCCTCACTTGTACACAACACAACAACGAAATATAGAGTTACATAACACATAACTCATATTCTCTACAATCCCTTTCTGCATGAGTATTAAGGTTCTAAGGTGTGTATCAAGTGGAAGATCATAAAACCCATCATCACTAAATCATTAATAACATCAAGATTGCTGGCATGAATCAAGGTAAGTTTCCGCTGCATTAAAGTTCCAGATCTACTTTTAATCTCTTGACAATCGACATGGTTAGGCAATAAAGTTTTCGGTATTAAATCGAATTAGATCTTATGATCATTATGCTTATGTATTCAATTTAGATCCAACAAGTGGTATCAGAGCCGCCCATGTTCGATTACATGAGATTTTCATAAACTTATGTTTATGATATATGAAAATCTGGATTTGTTTCTTAAGTTTTGTTGATTAAGTTTAAAAGATCTAGATTATGCATGTTAAGATTTTTTGCTATTTTGATCTTGTATTCGATATTATATTTCATGCTTTATAGATCTTAATTATGCAAATTAGGGTTTATTGATTTCTTGATCTTGAATTAAAAATTATGGTTCATGTCTTAGGTTAATACCTTAGCCATTAAGGTTATTGTTCTTTCGGATTCTAGATCTAAATAAAGTTTTCTTGACTAGATTATCGAACTTTAGTATAAATCTATCTTTATAGATTGAGAAATTCAAGCATTATTTATTTCTTTTAAATAAGTTAAATTGGTTGAATAATTTAAAACAAGAAAAAGGAGGAAATTTAAGATTACGGGTTTTATTTTTTTTTATCTTCCTCTATCCATCACGCCGTCAATCCGAATTGAAAATTCATGCTTATTCCTTAATCTCTATACTTTGTTGTGAGTATGATTCGGTGTATTTTTTTTTTCCTCTGTCTTCATATGCTTAAATCTTCATGTGATTCGGTGTATTCTTTAATCAAGAAGATGAAGTCTCGGGTTATTTTCGGTTCTGGGTGGATTTAATTTTTAAATGGACTAAATTTGGGCAGGTTTTGTTAGGGTCTGTTTGGCTTCTTGAAAATCCAAAATTACTTTTCCTAAGGGCCTGTTTGGCTAATAAAAAAAATATTAGGGAAATTGTCTTGTTCGGCAATAAAATTCGAATAATTTTAATACATAACAGTGACTTTATCAGTCATTCTGACATTCAATATAATCAATTGAAGCAACATGTCACCAAAGTGACCTCTCTTGTGTAGATTGGCTTATTGAGAATGTTATGATGAATTTGTGTATGTAAATTCATGCGAATATTAAACCGGCCCAAAGGAAGGATAATGTTTGGCCGAATTGCATATACACCTGTGGTGATGAATGTGTGATTATTATTAGGTGTCCATGTAGGTAATTAGTCGATCCAAAGATAGACTCTTTATTTGACAGGATTTATTTTTCAACATTCGATCACTACAACAAGAGTACCACTTACAATTAATATTACTGTCCAAAGACTTGATATTAATGTTGTGCTAGGTATCTTGCTATGTATTTAATAATTATTTAATATTTGTCCAATAATTATCATTGTGAACATGTGTCTAACTTAAAATTCGTTCTTTGTAACAACTATAATGTCTGTTATTATTGTATCTACCAATTCACTATTTGAGAATAATGATCGCATTTCCATGCTCAATGGGAATAACTTGGGCAATAAAATAAAATCAGAAAATAATGCTGCTAAAGGTTCTTTCTTTAATTTGGTCTGTTCTGAAGTTAATTTAGCTTCAGTACCAATAAACACTTGGTGGTTAGATTCTGGTGCTACTACCCACATAAGTGTTTCCATGCATGGTTGCCTAAGCTACCGAAAGCCAAATGATGTTGAAAGACACATCTTTGTGGGCGATGGAAAATCGGTAGAAGTAGAAGCAATAGGTCATTTTAGGTTATTGTTAGGAACTGTTCATTATTTGGATTTGAAAGACACTTTTGTCGTGCCGTCTTTTAGACGAAACTTGGTTTCTGTTTCTTTATTGGACAAATTTGGTTATCATTGTTCTTTTGGAAACAGTAAATTCAGTCTTTCATTAAATTCCAATATTATTGGAACTGGTTCATTAAGCATGTATGATAACCTATACTTACTTGATACTATTACTTCTTATAATGAAACCCTGCATGTGGAATCACGTGGTACTAAACGCAAATTAAATAATGAAAATTCTTCAAAATTATGGCACAAACGTTTAGGTCACATCTCAAGGTCTAGAAATAAGAGACTTGTGTCAGAAAATATTCTAGATTCACTCGATTTTTCGGACTTCAATATTTGTGTCGAGTGTATTAAAGGAAAACATACCAAACAAAGAAGATTAGGTGGCAATAGATCTTCAGACGTCTTAGAGTTGATTCATACAGATATTTGTGGACCATTCCCTTCAGCTTCTTGGAATGGCCAACGATATTTCATATCATTCATAGACGATTACTCAAGTTTTGGGTACCTGTATCTCATTCATGAAAAATCAGAGTCTCTGGACATGTTCAAAGCTTTTAAAGCCGAGGTTGAGAACCAAGTCAACAAAAGAATTAAGTCCGTCAAGTCTGATCGTGGTGGTGAGTACTATGGCAGATACGATGGTTCAGGTGAACAACGTGCAGGACCATTCGCTAAATTCCTAGAGGAATGTGGAATCGTCCCACAGTACACCATGCCGGGGTCACCTAGCATGGATGGTGTAGCTGAAAGACGAAACAGAACACTTAAGGACATGGTAAGGAGTATGATCAGTCATTCTACCTTGCCAGAATCACTCTGGGGAGAAGCACTAAAGACAACAGCTTACATTCTGAATAGAGTACCAACTAAAGCAGCCGCCAAAACACCTTTTGAGCTTTGGACAGGCCACAAACCTAGTCTAAAGCATTTTCACATTTGGGGATGTCCTACTGAAGCTAGGCCTTATAGGCCCAAAGTAGGAAAATTGGACTCCAAAACAATGAGCAGCTACTTTATTGGATACTCTGAACGATCTAGGGGCTTTAAGTTTTACAATCACACACTAAGGTCAATTTTTGAAACGGGAAACGCAATATTTTTTGAGGATGTTGAGTTTGGGGGGAGAAATAAGGTTAGAGACATTGTCTTTGAAGAAGAATCAATTACGGAGGAGGAATCAATTATGACTCCTACTACTACTTCTGATACTGTTTAGATTTTCATTCCTGCATTTAGTCGATCGAGAAGCAGATTTGAATCCTCAACAAGACAATGTTGATCGAACCCCAACTGAAGTTGAGATGATTGATCCTGAAGTTCAACCTCAACAACCTCAAGTTCAGCCTCAACAACCTCAAGAAGAATCACCCTTAAGGAGATCCACGAGAGAGAGGAGAAATCCTATACCAGATGATTATATAGTGTTTCTCCAAGAAAATGAGGAACATAATGGATCGATGGAAAATGATCCAATCAACTTCCGTCAAGCCATGCAAGATATTAATTCTCTCAAATGGATCGAAGCCATGAACGATGAGTACAAGTCTATGCAAGACAATCAAGTTTAGGATCTTGTATCATTACCTGAAGGAAAGAAACCAATTGGTTGCAAATGGATATTTAAAACCAAGAAGGATTCACAGGGTAATGTGGAAAGATATAAAGCCCGTCTTGTAGCTAAATGCTTTACTCAAAAGGAAGGCATCGACTATAAAGAAACTTTCTCTCCGGTATCTTCGAAAGACTCTTTTAGGACGATTATGGCTCTTGTTGCGCATTTGAATCTTGAGTTACATCAGATGGATGTTAAGACGGCGTTTCTAAATGGTGACATTGATGAAACGATCTATATGGTGCGACCGGAAAACTTTGTGTCTGAAGACCCAAAGAAAATGGTTTGCAAATTAAGAAAATCCATCTATGGACTTAAGCAGGCTTCCTGTCAATGGTACTGCAAATTTCATCAAGTAATTGTCTCATTTGGTTTCGAAACAAACACTGTTGAAGATTGTGTTTACCAAAAGTTCAGTGGGAGTAAATTTGTATTTTTGGTTTTATATGTTGATGACATACTACATGCCACAAATGATATAAATATGTTGTACGAAACCAAGAAATTTTTATCAAAGAAATTTGATATGAAAGATCTTGGGGAAGCTTCTTTTGTATTAGGAATTCAAATACATCGAGACCGCACTCGAGGTATTCTTGGATTATCACAAAAGAACTATATTGAAAAAGTGTTTTTAAGGTATGACATGTTGAATTGTAAACCAGGAGACACCCCTGTTGCTAAAGAAGACAAATTTAGTCTCGATCAGTGCCCTAAAAATGAGCTTGAAATTAAAGAAATGCAAAAGATCCCCTACGCTTCAGTAGTTGGAAGTCTGATGTATGCTCAAGTTTGTACACGTCCCGACATAGCATTTATTGTTGGGATGCTTGGTAGATACTTAAGCAACCCTGTGATGGATCATTGGAAAGCAGCCAAGAGGGTTTTAAGGTACTTGCATAGAACGAAAGATTACATGTTCACATACCGGAAATCAGACTAGTTAGAGATCATATGATATTCTGATTTCTGATTTTTTGGTGGATGCAAAACATTAGGAGATCCACATAATGCTATAAATGTTTGTTAGTTGGAGAAGCTATCTAGTTAAAGAGTACCGAACAAACACTCGTAGCTTCCTCCATCTTGTCATCAAAGTTTATAGCTTGTTGAGGCATCCAGTCAAGTTTTGTGAGTGCAGAATTTTGTCACTAGGTTGCATATTATGATTCGGTTAGAAAGACCACTAAAGATATATTGTGACAATAACTTAGCAGTCTTATATTCTAACAACAATTGGAGCTCATCAAAGTCAATGCATATTGACGCAAAGTTCCTAGTTGTTAACTAAAGAGTACATAGTTGACAGATTTTCATAGAGCATATTAGGACAAACTCCATGATTACGGTTCCGCTAATTAAAGTATTACTACCGGAAGGTCTTCCTGAGCATACTGCTCTTATGGGTGTAATATTAAATAAGGATATCAGGTTTTAGTGGGAGTTTGTGATTTAGCTGCTCTATATGTCGTTAATTTTGGATCCATTTATATATTTGAATTTTCTGCAGAAATAAGGTTTTCAGTTTTTGCACTATGTACAATTATGTTAAAGTTGATCTCAATAAAGATTAAGGAGGATCAGTTGAAAATAGGCATGTTTAAGATCACATTACATGTAATTTTCATGCTACGCTCCATGATAGATCTATGTCATTTGGTTTTGTTGGTATATGTGATTACTGATGGGTTTAGTTACGCTATTTGTGACGAAAGCTCCTTTAGTCCTTTGCCGACTAAATCAATGGACGAGATTGCTTGGAATACCTAAGGAAATAATAGCAAATTTTGAGTTCATAAGGATATACACATTTATCTGATAACATATGTTGCCCAAGTGGGAGATTGTTGGAAAATTCCAATAGGTTATGTGGGCCTAATATGTTAATTTAGTGTGTATTGCTATTATAAAGTATAGTCCATAATTATGTGGTCTAATTATGTTAACTTTTGGACTATGTGTATTAAGTTTATCATGGAATAAAAGTGTAGATACCAGTTTGTGATTTTCAATTTGATGAAGGGCCAAATTGAAAATAAGAAAACATATACTAACCCTACTAGGTTATTATATATAAAGGGTTATGATCCCCACTTGTACACAACACAACAACGAAATATAGAGTTACATAACTCATATTCTCTGCAATCCCTTTCTGCATGAGTATTAAGGTTCTAAGGTGTGTATCAAGTGGAAGATCATAAAACCCATCATCACTAAATCATTAATAACATCAAGATTGCTGGCATGAATCAAGGTAAGTTTCCGCTGCATTAAAGTTCCAGATCTATTTTTAATCTCTTGACAATCGACATGGTTAGGCAATAAAGTTTTCGGTATTAAATCGAATTAGATCTTATGATCATTATGCTTATGTATTCAATTTAGATCCAACACAACTGCCATGACTTGGGCGTGGGTAAAGAAAGAGAGTAGTGATGAAGTGGATTACATACATACCTAAAAAAGGAAGTGGAAGGAGTGGACATTCATCAAGAGAATGCAACTATAAATAGACAACATGAGCATCAACACAAACTCACAATCAATCAATCAAACAACTCAGTCTTCACTGAATCAGGCACAATGTCTCTCAAAGTCGACGACGCAGCACCTCAAGCAAGTTGTAAGCTGCAACCTCTTATGTTAGTGCCCACGTACAGACATAATTTTATTCGTTAAGTAGCTATTTGCCTGATGAATTTATTGTCTGGTAGCCATCTGCCTGATAACTAACTGCTTAGTAGCCATCCGCTCGAAAAATGCCCTCTCCAGTAGCCATCTGTTGGTCAGGAGCCCTATTGGTAGCCATCTACCAAGGTTGGCCGATCAATCGATGGTAGCCATCTACCATCAATGTTACTTTTATGTCAGCTCTTCCGATTATCCTGATCATATGGTCTTGATAATCTAGATAAATGTTGCATATCGCAAATCAGCTCGTATGGCAGTTTGTGACAACCAATGAGTCAATCTTCACTAAGTTAAAACGTCTTTCAGCTCATTTGACACACTGATGATAACATAAGGAGTCCAATTATGATTTTACATACTCTGTTATGCTTGTAAATCAGGGGAATAGAACAAGCTAGATTTCACGTATCTTAATCTTTCGACATTATGTCTATTTTAATACATCGAAGCTGATTTCATTTATAAGTATGTTTTCATCAACTAATTTTGATTTGTTTTTTAAGATTCAGTTTTACACACCATGCAACTTAAATGATATTTGATTAACTAAAAAGCATTTAAACTCTGACACGTGTTAGTAATTACTGGAAATAACTTTATTTAGTAGATGGTTACTGATGCGTATTAATTACAATGTTTCAGCAGCTATGCAGCAAAGAATAACAATACATAATAAAGCGTGGGGAGAAACTTGCTGGCGTATTGCATGAGACTGGATCAGAAAAAATGGTAGTCCTTTGCCATGGTTTCCGATCCTCAAAGGTAGGTCAGCTATTTTGGGTTGGATACTCTGAAAATGTTTTGTAGGATTTTGAATATTCATTTTTTTTTCAATGGTTTAATCATTCACTACAAAAAATTTAAATTTTAGTGACAAAATAGTAAATGACAAAGTGACAATAATTTTAATATTGTAACTAAACTGATATATATAGACACACTAGTAACAAGAAATGTGAAAAAGTTGTCACTATTGATATTTAGTGATACCACAATAGTGACAACTAAAAAGTTATCACTAAATTATAGTGACAATATTTATTGTCACTAGGTTGTCACTGAAATGGTGTCACTAATTATCAATAGTGACAACTTAAGTTCCATAAACTTGTCACTAATAGCCATTAGTGACGACTTAAAAATATATTTTGTCACTATTGCACTTGTCACTATTATTATTGTGACAAAACTAATATTTTTATCAATAAATATATGCAAAAAGTGACAATTTCAACAATGTCACTTAATATTTTGTCACTAAAATCCATTTTTCTTGTAGTGATTTTCGAAGCGGGTTAGGCATATTAAGTGGATACCTCTCCCAACAAAGATTCGAACTTGAATCCACTACTTTGTAGCGATTAGTCCCTTTTACCAGAACAATCACCTATTGGTTAGAATTTTGAGTATTCATTCACATACTTGTCCCATGTCACGTGCGAGAAATTTCTAAATTTTCCTTTTGAATAAGAAATGACGAAGTTGGAAGAGTTTTAGTCCTTGACATTAAATGAGCATTTTTTTTTATTCAATGGCAGCTGGTTGTGAGCTTTATGGCTAATTTACACTTTTCAATCTGCAGGAAAACAAAATCCTAGTCAACCTTGCTGTTCATTTAGAAAATGAAGGAATCAGTGCATTTCGCTTTGATTTTTCTGGAAACGGGTAAGGCTTTAAAATGACATATAAGTCTTCTAATTGTCATTCATCGCCCATTTAACAAAAGGCATGGACAGTCATTATTTGTGTGTTGGGCTCACATGTCACAGCCCGTAAGGTTGGGTTTTAATATGTCTTATGTTGGGCTTGTTTCATCCACACATTTAGTCCGCCCACACGTGAAGGGGGAGTATTGAGACTAAATATCCCACATTGGTTGAAAATCATAGTTAAATCCACCTTATAATGTCTTGCACAATCCTAACTTAAGAAGCTAGCTTTTAAGTGGCAAAAATTCAATTTTCATACCATAGAATAGGCCAAAGTCCATTTTTCATACCAATCGAACGAAATCATACCAACCCACACTTCTGTCAGATTTTTAATGAAAGGGCCATGTGTCCGTTAAGTTGACTTGAAACTAAACTATGATTTTCGTTCGATTGGTATTTGACTTGAAACTAAACTATGATTTTCGTTCGATTGGTATGAAAAATAGACTTTGGCTAATTCTATAGTATGAAAATTGAATTTTTGCTTCACTTTCAATTTTAACTGTAATCAACTTTAATTTGTTTATTATTGACCATACCTTTTAATCTAAACAAATTTTTTTTTTTTGTTTTCCAAGGGTTTTAATCTAAACAAATATTGCAAAGTACAATAACCAAAGAAAAATACGGCCTTTAGTAGGTATTATATTTTACGTGTAGGTCTCACATTAGAATGGAGTTTTGATCAATGAAATCAATCAACATTCATAGTTAGCAAATGGGTGTACTGGGAAAAAAAATTATTAGGACTCGTCGAAGTTGATCCTAGCAAATGTCATTCAATGTTTAAGTTGGATCATACCAAAAGTATAACACACGAGTAGTTGCGTAGTTTGAAATTTATATTTGGTACTATTATAGGAGGTGATGTACCAGATTTCAAATTGGGTTAGTTTGTAATTCAAGTCAAATTACCCTTGACTTTTTTACCCAAAAAAAAGGTAGAAAAATATTTATATATCATATAATTTTACTTGGTGAGACATAACAAAAAATGTTTGAATGGTTAATAAAAGAAATTGAATGAATATATATATATATATATATATATATATATATATATATATATATATATATATATATATATATATATATATATATATATATATAATTAAATACAATGTAATAGGCAAAAATTCATTTTTCATACCACACGTGCATCGCACGTGAGTTTTTTTCCCGCTCAAGGTGACTTAACGGACCACGTGGCAATTCCGTTAAAAAACCTTGACAGAAGTATGATTTTTGAAACGTTTGTTTATTCTATGGTATGATTTTTGTTCGATTGGTATGGAAAAAGGACTTTTACATATTCTATGGTATGAAAATTAATTGCCCTTTTGAGGTTGAGTTAGGCTTAAGCCATGTAAGTGGACATAGTTTAATCCGTGAGGTGTATAAGTTGTTTAACAATGATGAACTTAACCTACCTTCATTTTTGGGATTCTTTCTGCAACCCATTTGTATTTTCTGTTTCTTTGTTATCGTATTGAGTTGATTTTCAGGGAAAGTGAAGGTATTTTTCGTGATTGTAACTTTCTCGGCGAGGCTGAAGAGTTGAGAGCTGTGATTGAATACTTCGCAGGAGTAAACCGTTCGACAGTTGCGATACTTGGGCATAGTAAAGGTATACACTCTTCCAATCAAAACTAAATATCGTAAAATATATTAACAATCAAATAATACCAGAACAGACTACATCTCAGTTGTTGCATGACCACTTTTGCCAAAATATGAAGATTTTTGGTATTTTACACCATCGGTTTGAACCTTATCGTTTGAAAAACTGAACATACAGAGAAACATGTGTGTTGTAATAACGCGTAGTAGAGGTATATTTACAGAACATTCTGTTATATTTAGTTTCTATATGCTGAGCTCATTGATTCGATCGATCTCCATTTATATCTACAGCTGGCAACGTTGTACTCTTGTATGCATCTAAATATCATGATATTGGTGCTGTGGTAAATCTCTCGGGTCGTTATGATCCCAGTAGAGGCATCGAAGAAAGCCTAGGTAAAAATTACTTGGAAAGACTCAAGAAGGATGGATACATTGATGTTAAAACTAAAACAGGTAACCATTTGCTGCTGCTTTTTTTTTTTTCATCCCTTTCCCTCTTGTAAATTTTTGTTACTTTATTCACTAAATGTCATGACAAGTTCGGAATCTCTCGTCTCTTTTCGTAGGAGAAGTAGATTATCGAGTCACTGAGGAAAGTATGATGGAGCGACTCAATACGAAAATGAATGAAGTATGCCATGCAATTGACATGCGATGCAAGTAAGTCATGATCATATTAATTTCGTCAAACTAACAATATATCTATCTCATTTTATTATTAAATGTAGATTTATGTATCAACAATACAACTTGTACAGGGTGTTGACAGTGCATGGATCAGCTGATAAAATAAACCCAGTAGAAGATGCACTGGAGTTTGCCAAGATTATACCAAACCACAAGCTGAAAATTATACAAGGAGCCAATCATATTTATACTTCACATCAGGATGAATTAGCTGCAGCTGTTTTGCCTTTCATAAAAGAATGCTTTCAACAAAATAAAAATATCTCCAAATATTGAGATTTGGCAATGAGGGCTTGTAGATATATACATAAAATTTATGCCCAATTAAATAATGACACTTGTAAAATAATTTATTAGTTATCAATTAATTTTCTATTTTGGGATTATACTAAATTAATTTCCATGACTACATCTGCAAATCTTGAAGAAGGTCGTATCACACGATTCAAGAACAAGTCTCTTGCCCTTTAATCAATACATCCAAGAGAAGATTCAGAAAATTTATATATAGAGATTGTAACTACTTTTAATTATATCAAATATATTATCATTTTGTTACACTTGTTTTATTGACTATTGTCTATTTAAGCTTTTTTCATACATTTATAATTTGTTGTAATCAGGGCTATATGCATCTGGATGGTTTTTCATCCGATTTGATGGTTGATCCAAAATTGGTTTCCAATCCATTATTAGTAGTGGTGGATGTAACGACCCGACTCCGCGCACCGTCAGATATCACTCAATCGAACAATTAATTTATTAAAATATTTAAGATGATAAATTTATTGTTCTTGAGAACATTTATAAAATCAAATTCAATGGCAAAAGTTTAAAAAGAAAGTGATCGATTTGAATCATGACCAAAGACTTGATTAAAATAAGCCTTCAGAGAGAATAAGACCAATAATTTATTAAAATGATTGAGGTCCAACAGAAATAAATCAGTCAAGAATAATTAATATAAAAATAATGTACAAAGACTAATTTGAAATACTTAGATTTTTATACAACTCAAAATTAACTTTCACAAAAGCCCATCAATTTATATAAAATTAAAAAAACGATCACTTTTAAAATATTACAAATCACTTCAACTATATATAAGTTTTTAAATAATAATTTAACGAAGATCTTAAAAATCATAACATGATTTAAACAAATATACAACTATTCTTCAAATACTATGGTGGGACCGCAATGGTTATGATCTAACCGCAACTTGAACTATCGTTTTCAAAAATTTGAAGCTGAAAAGAATGAAACACAGAACGTGTAAGTTGAATAAATCAACTTAGTTAGGCCGGTGAATGTGTGCACGTGATGCATGAATCAGACATATACAAGTGATGCATATCAATTAAAATTCTCAAAATGTTGTCAGAAAATATTCACGAAATGAAATAGATAATCAGACAGTTCAATACACAGAACTCGTAACTACATGGGGCTAGTGGGATTCAGATACCAACCAATTACTCAATAGATATGACGAAACCAAAATAATTTCAATATTCAGAAAGAAACAGACAATATAACAAACCAACCCATATATAATACATATAGCAGGTGTGGTTGATGTTGTCTTCTCTTACCCTCCATACAGACAGGGCCGGTCCAAGGGTTTTGGGAGCCTTAGGCAAAATAAAAAATTGAGGCCCTTATGTGATAATTTTTTTATGTAAAAATTATTTTTCTTGCTCTTTTAGACGCAAAAGTATTTATTAACATATTTTCTTCTATAGACAAAATAGCAAAGTCATTTAATTTTTCTTGTGTCATCGTCGAATGTAAACATGTTTTTATTAATTTTAATTTGGAAAAAAGTTCTTTCGACAGATGCAACTGTTACAGGTATAGTGAGTATAATTCTATAATAAATATTAGTATTTGAATAAGAACTAAACAAATATAAACTTACCCACCGTTGTAGAAAAAATTATCCATTTCTATATAAACAAATATATGCTTCTTTCAATATACCTTTGTAGAAAAAATTGTCCCAAATTTCCAATTCGGCAATTCCCAAATTCTAATTAAAGTTTTCCAAAACTGATCATAAAATAGAAGGAGAAACAATAGTTATTTCAATTTTAGGACACATTAGCACAATAGTAAGAAAGAGAAAATGAAGATGAATACGAGAAGAGAAGAAGATTTTTGAAGAAGATTATGAATATAGGAAGAATATTATAAAAATCATGGTTTGATATAATGATATTTTTTTTTCTTGTTGATTGTGCTTTCTTTAATGGGGAAGAGGTGAAGACAGATGACGTTTCATCTTCCCAATTTTTCTTTTATTTATTTGTGAACTGATATGCAGCTCTCAGTCTCTACATATCAATTTTTTTCTTTTAATAATGTGTTGTATTGTGGATAATGGCCTTTGAGATCAATTAATATTAATAAGAAAAAATAATCAACAGAAATTGGGCCATGGGCCATTAACAATTAATATAGGGGGCCCTAGGCAAGCACCAAAGCTGCCTATGGGCTGGGCCGGCACTGCATACAGATAACCAAACACATCAATAAGGAGCGACCTTACAGAGACAAATGCATCGACATGTCTTTGCCAGAAGCAGAAATTTGAGATCACTCCCCAAGCATACCTCCATACTTGGTTAGTGAGTTAGGTCAATTGTAAGGTCGAGGCAATTTTATAGCCATGTACTATCAAAATTGCCACGGACCCACCATCCACCAAAAATTGGGCGCCTTAAACAGAATATATATGAATAGAGCAAGCAGAACATAACAGATCATACAAAACAATAACACATTAATAAATCACATACCATTGCTAGAATGACATGATAAAGTTTGACGAACAATAATCAAACCATAATATCGAAATGTGAACATCTAATCATCAAACATGTCATTATTACACAAAAGATAAACTTCTATGTGATTTCAACTAAGCATGCTCATGTGTATTGATATAATCAACAAACCTCATGCAATATAATTAATCAAGGCAAAGACTTACCAATCAAATAAGCATAACTTGATACATAATATACCATGTAAGCATGCTAATAAGTCTCAAGCATGTCTTCACCTAAACGAGACATACAATCAAGTAGCATGCTCATATGTAATGAAGTGCCAAACAAAATATAACCACGTACTTAACCAAATTAATTAAGATAAAATAAATATATCATTTCATACAATCAAGTGCGATCAATTACAACGAACATCGCAAACGCACAATTCCAAATGTTTTACCATAACATTCAAGATAACATTGCAACATCCTCATACAGAAATTAATGTCATAATCACAAACAAGATACGACTCTCACCTATTACGGATTAAAGAGATGGTTGTTTGTCGCCTTCATCTGTCACGTAATTTGATTCGATTAGAATTTCATTCCAAAGAAACTAAAAGCGTCAAAAATCTAAATTCCTAAACGAAACTTCTACTTAACCCAAAAGTATACGAATGATTTTCAACTTGATTCGGACTAAGCAATTATCCACCTAAAACGAGGATGGCATTTCTAACAATCTAATTTCATCATATAACCACGTTAAGTCTACAAAAATTCATTATCTTTTCAAATTCAAGTTTCCACTTTAATCCCATAACCTTTGTTCGTTAATTTAGACGCATGCATAACAATTTACAAGGTCAAAACATGCTCAAGTTTAATTTCTAAAAAATTAATTTATTGATCGAAACTTTGAAGGAAGTTCAAAGTAATTAATTACTATATGAAGTTTATTACCTAAACGAACTCTCATCATCAAATTAGAAATGGAATACCATGCCGAAATGAAGTCGTTGCCGGACTAACCACCGTTGATCGGCGTTGACTGAGCTAGTGACCGGAGTTGACCACCATTGACCACTGCCTGAAAAATTAGCATCCACCATAAATACGCTCTCCTCTTCGCCTACAATTTTAAGCCCAATTTTCAAAGACATGACCGAAAAAGGGGCATGCAAAAAAATCCACTTAAAACCGCCACTTCCACCCCCAATGTTTGCAGGAAAAACACCTTCTATTCCTTCAATTACCACCACCATTGTGTTCCTCTCGTCGAGTAGATTAATCTTGACCACTCATTTACTTGATTTGGTTAAGAAATGAAGAAGTTATTAACAAAAATATAAGGAAAGGAAGTTTTGTGTGTGAAAACACATGTTTTTGGTGTGTGTAAATGGTGGAAGAAGAAGAAAATGAGGTAACGGGCTGATTTTTCTTTATATTTAATAGGTGTTTTGCATTTAACACTCTCAAGGTAGTAACTTTTTAGTTCTCAAAGTCTTGGGACAATTCAACAAGTTCCCTTTTTACTTTATCTTTGCATTTCAATCCTCAAAATAACATAAGAGTGAAGCATTTATAATTCAGAATTTGTACAACAATAATAATTCAAGTGAATATTAATTTAAAATAATCTAATTAATTAAAATTCAAAATTTGCTCACTCATTGAATTTTTAACAACATAGATATGAATTTTTATTTCAATTATTAAATCCACAGAATTAAAAATTATCAATTTCAAGTAAATAAAATTATAGGAAAGAAAATTCATTTGAATTTTCAGGGTTTTACAGTGGAAAATTGTGAACTTATGGATATACTAAAATAACTTGTGGCCTTTTTTTTTTTCTTTTTGGTATTTTCATTTTTAAACGATTAAATTGTGTTAAATAACTAAAAAAATAATATATTATTTTTCAAGTGATTAAATTGTATTCAATAATTGAAAATAATTTAGCAGAACATTGACTACTTAACTCTTTCAACTTATATATCACATAATATAAGTTATAACCTATAGGGAACATAAAATATTATGCCAAGTTGAGAGACTTACATTAAAGTACCCATATTGCTAGTATAGGGTTAGGAGAAAAATATCTTTACAAAGTTGCTGCGTTTATTTTTAATACACAAATGAAATTTTAGTATTTCCTAAACAATAAAATCCTTAAATCTTGAAGTTATCTTCATGGCCATGTATTGACGCACAAAATAAAAAATCTACTTTAAATTAGTTGCACCACATTATATGTAGCCTAAATAAATCGTCAATGGTTGTGAAGAACTGAAGATAGACCCTTTCACCTTCACCTACAACAGAAACAAAAAATCCATTAGGCCATTTATATAGAAATAGAAACTCGTAGAAAGGATTAATGAAAAGAATATAACTTGGCGAATGATACTTCAAGTTCAAGGAAGTGTAGAAGTAATCAAAAGATAAGCTAAGGTTCAATTGGGTTGCCGGGTCGACATTGGGCTGATCGCTGATCCGGGTAAAAATGCACGGATCCATGGATTGTTTAGTAATAATCACATTTCTCCAAAGCTATAATAGTGATTCGGGCTCTCAATAAAAATGGCATGTTAGGCCATCTCCAGCGGTGGTGTGCGGGGTCGGGCTCGGGGCCGGGCTGGGGAGGAGAACCGCTGGAGACGGCGCGGGGCGGGGGCCGGGGTGGGAAACGGGGCGGAACGGGCTGGGCGCAGGGCTCGGCGGAGCCCTGCGCCCAGCCCGGGCCGCGATTGAAGAAGGAGGGGCGCGTGTTCACTCGCCCCTCTTTAAAACAGGTGCCGCCAAGTGGCGGCACCTGATTGGTCTTTCTTTCTTTTTTTTTTTGCTTTTCTTTAATGAATTAATTGGTGTATTAATTGGTGTATGGTTTATTTAATGTGTGTATGGTTAATTTTGTATAATTAATGTGTTGTATGTAATTTTAATTAATGTGTTGTATTTTAATTAATGTGTTATTGTAATTAATGTGATTTTAATTAATGTGTTGTATTTTAATTAATGTGTTATTGTAATTAATGTGATTTTATTTAATGTGTTATTTTAATTAATGTTTCTTGTATTTCCGTTGTTATTTCTTGTATTTCCTTTGTTGTTTGTTGTATTTCATTTCTTGTATTTTCTTCCGTGTTATAAAAATATTTGTTTGCGTATTAATTTTCTGTATTAATTTTAAATTACTTTTATTAAATATTCTATTTAATATTAATATTTTTAATATAATTAATAATTAAATTACGAGTATTAATATAATTACTATTAATAATATTAATATTAAAAAAATTTAAAACTATAATATTAATAGGTGAGAGTGGGCAAAGTTTCAAAATGGAATTAATTCCCCCACGGAGCCCCAACCATTGGAGACGACGACAGGGCTCAGGGCTAGCCCTGAACCATTGGAGATGGCCTTAGTATTCTGTGTCTCGTGGACAAAGGTGGTTATGTAGGTTTATTTTCAATATCTCATAGTTGTATCGATGAGAGTTTGTTGGTCGACATCAGGGACGGACCGTCTAAGGAACTTGGGGGGGGGGGGGGGGGGGGGGGGGGGGTTGCTATGGTCCCCACCAGAAAAAAATGAATAAAATTATTTGGTTAGTCGATGTGGTGCTTAGTTATTTCGCAACAACTCTCAGGTTCGAAACCTGCAAAGAGCGTTGCTGAATATTATTTTTTTCTACAGAATTACTCCTTCAAATATTTACCTTTATGTGTGTAAGTTGGTATAAAAAATTACTAGCAAACAGCACACGCGTCCCTGCAATTTGTATATATTTATAACCTTGGTTTGAACAATTCAAATGAAGTTTATAGAAAAAGACATAAAATGAGATATCTTGCATGCTACTGAAGGTGATGAAATTTCATAAATACAATGTATAAATCTTAAAAATTCCATTAATCAATAGTAATGAATATATAAAGGGAAAATTGTTTTTTTGTTATCATAGGATAGGCTAACTTGCACATTTGGTACCATTGGATATGAAAAAGCACATTTGGTATCATAGGATAGGTTTTCGTTGCTATTTTGGTACCAAACCCAATTTGTCTACAATTGTAATAACAATTTACCCCCTATGGAATGCATAATGTTCAATTTACCCCTTTATAATTTGGGAAAAAATAAATTTACCCCCTTCAGCTAGAGAGTGTAACTCACTTGCCGAAATTGAGAGTAGACATACAAACTATTATATAACATAGGGGATAAATTGTCACACTTATCATAACAAAGGGAGTAAAATGTCACATTATCATAACAAAAGTGGATAAAGTGCCGCCTATAAAAATATTAGGAAGACGATGTGAAACTTTAACAAAATTTCAAGGCGTAAAATGCTCTTTTTTAAGCCATGAGGGGGTAAATTAAACATTATGCATTTCATAAGGGTTAAATTATCACTAATTTTGGGAAAAATTTGGATTTGGTACCAAAGTTGCAATAAAAACCTTCTTATGGTACCAAATTTGCATTTTCGTATCCAATGGTATCAAAATTGCAAGTTGGTCTATCATATGGTACCAAAAAAGCAATTTTTCCATAATTTAAAATACATTATCGCTAGACTTCTCCCAATAATTATTTGTCCTCATATTTGGCTTACTTCTTCAGTCAAAATGCATCATCGTCCCTGCATATGTAAATACGAAAATTTTAAGAAAATGAAATTATAGATTGATGCTTGAACATATAACATGGACATTTCAATTTAAATTACCATCCCCAACAATAGCAACCGCATGCGACGTGTGCATTAATTTCTTTTTAATATAAAACCTTTAGAAAATAATTAATTAAAATTATTTAATTTTATTTTCGAAATTATTTTTTATTTTTTATTTTTCAAAATTTAATGTTAAATAATTATTAAAGATTATTTTTATATTTACAAATTTTTTTTCAAATTTAGTTATTAATTTTCAAAATTATTTCTAAGTTTATTTTATTATCTAGAATTTTATTCTATTTAATTTTCAGTAATACATATTTCTAAATACTTATTATTAAATATATTTCAAACTCTTTTCATTTTAAAATAATTCTTCTTATTAAAAAAAAATATTTAATATTTTCAGAATATATACTTAAAAATCATTTCAATAATTTCTAGATTTATTTTATAATTTTAGTATGTAGTATTACTATTATTTTAAAATTAAATGTTAAATTATTTTTAATAAATTTAAATTTTATTTTAAGAATTCACTTATAAATTTACAAAATTATTTTTAGATTTATTAAATTCTTATTTTCTCAAATTTATTTTATTTTATTTTAAGAATTTAGTATTTAAAGATAGGTTTCAAACTATTTTATTTATGTAAATAATTTTTCTATTTTTTAATTAATAATAATGATTATTTAAGAAAGTATTAAAACTATGTTTTCAATTTATGGATTTATTTTCGGAATTTAATTATGTATTAAAAATATATTTTCTTTCTTTTTATTTATTTTTTTTTTTTTTAAGATATGGGCTGGCCCAAAGGCCAGCCCACAAACAGGCCCTAATGGCCTGTTGCTTGTGCAACAGGCCCAAAATCTGTTGCACAAGCAACAGACCCGGCAGCAAGTGTGCTGCCGGAGGTGGGGTGGCTCCGGCCACCTCCCCAAATGTCATCAAAACACCCCCAAATTTTCAAATTTATATAAATAACCCTAAACAAACAATTTAATTATTTTAAAACTCAAAACTTTCATAAATGTTAAATTTTTCATAAATATTTTGTAGATCCATAATATGGCATATATTGAGTAAAATTTAACATGTAAATCTTTGGGAAAAATATATATATTTTTTTATTTATTTAAGAAAATTTCAACAAACTCCAAGAACATCATTTTATGGAGAAAAACATAGATCTATTAAACATTTAACAAAATCAACTATCAATAAGAAATATTCATGTATCAATATCTCAAATCAATGCATCTTTGACATAACTAAAAAAAATAGAGACCTAATAATTTAAGCTAAGTTGTTTTAAAGATAGTAGAATATTTTTAAGAGCAAAAAGTTAGGGTTTTAAGGTTGGGTAAAAAAAATAAACCATTAAAGAGAAAACATAAGGAGGATTACCGAAACTTGAACTCCTCCAAACACGGTGGTAGCACGGCGGCGTACTGGTGGCTGTCCGGCAGTGGGCTGGTGGCGATTCTCCAGCGGCTTCACGGCGGTGGTGGTGGTGGTCCCTACTTTTCCTGCACTTTCTCACACTAACTTTCACCTTTTCTCACACACTCTCCTTTTCTCTAAATCTTAACTATGTGGATACTAAAATGAGATGAATAAAATCTGAAAAATATGTAGAACGGTGTTTAAATACACCTTGGAAAGGTGGGAGATATGATTACTCCCCAAGAAACAAGCCAATGCATGTTCATCTTGGATAGAGAAATTTATCTAACCAAGAGGCATGCTTGGCCACTCCCTAGGGCTGGCTAGGAGAGCTATAAAAGCTCTCCTATCAGCTGAAATCAAGTAGGGGCGGAATTTGCACTTTGCCCCCTGAAGTTTTGGTAAAGTGCATTTTTGCCTAAAAAATTATTTATTTTGCACAATTAAGTCCAAATATTTTTCAAAAGAGGTACGCTATTGTTTTAAAGTATTTTTGTGTTTCTAAATCATTTCAAGGTTAATAAGGACATAGAAAATAATTAAATTGTACATTTTACCCCACAGTAACACTTAATTTTTAAAAATAAGATATAACACATGAAATTGGATTAAAAATCCACTAAAATACGATTAAAGTGGTCTGAAATTTACGGGGCGTTACAATCCTCCCCCCTTAAAAGAATTTGGTCCCCAAATTCGATTGTGGAATTCAGAAGGTTTGGGTTAGAAAGCGTCACTTTCAAATGACAACATTCTAATCGGGGCAAAATACATGGACAATAAGCCCATACTTAGGATCACATCAAATCCTAGGACCAGAGATGTGTTTAGATCGGCAAAAATAACATTTTCCTGATCTTGACCTTGCATACCTTGAGAACCAAACTCGGTATAAATGAGATTTCTAACGAAGTATGAGCCTTCAACTCATAGGATAAATTTCCTACCATACTTTAGTGGAACCATACTATAATACTACGAACAAATGAAATGCTCCAACATCAAATAAAACTCTACATGGTTGCCCAGAAAGATAAATTTTACCTTCCACCGTGACATACCCATTTGGCTCATAGAGCTCCTCTCCAGTCATAGCAAAAGCTTTTCCGGGCAGCCCTGACTTTGGTGCTTTTGCATCATGTGATGAACTTCCGCTTCCCGAAGCTGATGTAACAGGTGCTTTTGGGCAATTCTTAATGAAGTGGTCCAAACTTCCACACCTCAGACATTTTTCAGCCTTTCTATAACACTTAGGCTCCCCATGCCCCTTCGAGCCACAGTAAGTGCAAGCTCCATTCGGTGTCTTTCCCGAATTATTCTGTGGCCAGTTACTCCGTTGAGGACCTTTCGAATTTCCTGAGTTCAAATCTCCTGTCCTTGGTACCTTCCCTGCGTTCTTCCCCAACTGCCAATTCTCCTGAGGAGGCCTCGACTTCTTCTCCGAAAACTGAATATCATTGAGCTCAATCAACCCATTCTCAACTCGTGTGGCTCTCTCCACCACCTCAATGTATGATATCATGTTGTGAGAGAGAAGGGCCCGCTGGAGCTCTGGCTTCAAGCATTTTATGAACCTGCGAGTGCGACGAGGTTCATCTGTCATCAAGTGGGGAGCATAACGGACTAGCCTGGAGAAAACAGCCTCAAATTGCGGCACCCTCATACTTCCTTGCCTTAGAGCGTTGAATTGCTCCTCACGTTGTTCCCGAACAACAGGCGGAACATACTTGTCATTGAACTCCTTCACAAAGTTCACCCAAGTCCTTTCTATTTGGTCCCGCTCCCAAACTATCTCCCTCGTTTGCCACCAAGATCTAGCGGCATCCTCAAAGCGATAGGTGGCCAATGAAATTTTCAAAGTTTCCGAATAGTCCAAGTCTCGGAAAATGTTTTCGATCTCAGCTAGCCAGGCTTCAGCCTTCCGATCATCTGGCTATCCAAGAAACTTGGGTGGTTGGAACCATAGAAAACGCTCCAAAGTTTGGTCCAAGGAGGGCGGTGTCGGGGTTGGAGGCACGGTCCGTGCAGTGCCTTGCAGAGCTTGGGTGAATTCGGCCAAAGCAGCAATGATGCGCTCAGCCTGATCAACGGGTGTTGTCACTGGTGGGACTACCGGTGCTGTTGGATGAAGATGAAGTTGAAGAGCAAAGAAGACAAGTAATTAAGGGAAGGTTTTGATGATTTCCAAAACATCATAATCAGCGAAGTATGAAAGCTTATTTCCCTTAGAAGAATTTTGAACAAGTAAAAGAAGATATCAGAAGAGTTCAAAGTTCAAAGCCCAGAAGACTAGTGATCTCATGCTGAAACAGCGAACAGAAGGGTAGGTCATCAGCCGAGTCAAATCAGATTAGTTCAGTATTTGATCAGCAGAGTGCCTATCAGATGAGTCGTTTTGATCAGCAGAGTATAAGAGATCAAGAGATTAGTTCAACGGTAATAAATTCCCCAAGTGAAATAAATGCTGGAAGAGAAGGGTAGTAATGACAAATGATTGGAATTAACTCTCGGATCAGCAGAGTGCATTTAATGCAGCTACAGGAAAGTACAGCAGAAAAGGTACTGTAGCAGGTTACCGTTCTAATTTCGGGCTAAAGCTATGGATTTGAAGATTTGATTTGCTTCAACGGTCTTATTTTCAAATTCAAGTATAAAAGGAGCTGATTTCAACGAGCGAGACACAAAACAACATCTGAGATTTTGCATTCGAAGCAGAAATTTATTTAAGTCTCAAGAAGCTCAACAACTCACTCATCTGGTGAAAGTCATCTGTTGACAGAAACCCAGATGAAGAAAATAGAAAATTACGATCTGAGTGATCTTGTAATAGCTGAGTGTTGTGAGAAGTAGTGATCCATCTTTGTGAGTGATCAAACTTCAGAGAGTAGAATTTCTTAGTGATTTTCTATTGTGAGCTTATAGCCCTTTCATTTGTTGTCTAGGTATAAGTGGAGAAATATTGTAATCTGTGTGATTATAGTATAACCCAGAATCTAAGTGATCTGGAAGAGTGGACTAAAGGATTTTTATCCATATAACCACTATAAAAATTCTTTGTGTTATCTTGCATTCAAGTTTTCTTGCATATTTTAAAGATTGCATATTTAAACACTTTGAATCATTTAAAGATTTTATAAGGAGTTTCAAAACTGGGGATAAAATCTTTTTAAGAACTTAGTCTACTTGTGAAAAACACTTTCAAACATCCGCTGCAAGTATACTCTTTGAAAAACTGTTTTGCTGAATAACAGCTAAGTATTTGTAAGAAGAGTGGTCAGTCTGCTGTTCAAGATTTGTTCGCGATCAGCTCAGTCTGCTTACTGTTCTTCATCAGCTTAGTCTGCTGACAGAAGACTGAAAAGTTTTTAAGATCAAAAATTTTCAGAGGTCTATTCACCCCCCCCCCCCCCCCCTCTAGACCTCATCTGACCACTTGGGACCAACAAGTGGTATCAGAGCAGGTGGTTCATTAGAATCAGCTGCCTGATCAACGAGCTTGATCCAAGTGTTTTTCAAAGGTTTTCAAAACTTTTCAAAAGAGCATCTTTTTGAAAAATCAAAAATTTTTGAAAAATGGATTGTATCAGCCATGTTCCCCACATTGCTGGTATGTCCTTTGAGGACTGGAATATTAGAATGGAAATCTTTCTAGCAGCTTATAATGACAACATGTACACATGTATCATTAAAGGTCCATTCAGATTCACAAAGACCATAAAGATAAATGAAGTTGATATGGTTGTGGAAAAAGACCTTCATGAGATGACTCCCGAAGAAATCAAGCTATTCAATCTGGATAAAGTCGGAAGATTCATCATGACTAAAGCCCTGGATAATGATCGGTTTGACAAGGTCAAACATTGCAAGACTGCAAAGGAGATGTGGGACAAAGTCAGAGACATGAGCGAAGGCAATGATGCAATAAAGGAGCATCAGCTCACTGTTGCTTTGGAGAAACTTGACAACTTCAAGATGAAGTCTGGAGAAACCATTGATCAGATGGATACCAGATTCACCAGAACTCTGAACGAAGTTTTAAAGCTGGGAAAGACCTTCACTGACAAAGAGATCACTGTCAGAGTACTAAAGGCCCTACCCCCAAAATTCAACATGAAAGTGACAGCAATGGAAGAATCAAGGGATTTGGGAAAAATCTCTCTTACTGAGCTGTTTTCTGTACTCAAGGCATTCGAGTATAAACTGCCTAGAATGGGAATTGAAGAAACCTCAACTTCAGGACCCACAGCTGCATTGGTTGCTGTTGAAAACACCAGAAGACCAGCACAGAAAAGCAAAGAAGTGGACTCATCTGATGAAGCCACACTGCTCAACAAAAAGGAGTATACCGCTGGAGATGTTGCTTTGTTGATAAACAATTTCAAGAAGTTCTACAAGAGAAAGATGAAGAACAAATACAACAATGCTTCTACTTCTAAACCTAACTTCTCTTCTCAAGATAAAGATGATTATAAAGCAAAACTAATGTGTTACAACTGCAGGAAATTGGGACACTTCATCAAAGACTGCCCATATCCAAAAGCAGAAAAATACACTGAAGAGGAGAAGAAAATGAGAAAAGAAAGAAAGCATCAGAGAGGCAAGGCTATGATGGCTGAAGCAGAAAAGCTGGCTGCTATCTACTCATCTGATTCAGATTCAGACACGTCTGATGAAGAATCGTCTGATGAAGAAAAACCTGCTCTCCTGTGCCTGATGGCAAAGGAATCTGATGACTCCGAGGATGAGGTAACTCCTCTTGACAATGAATTATTTAATTCATTTGAACAAATGATGCTTAACAATACTGGTATTGCTGAAGCATATAAAAAGCTTAAGGAAGAGATGATATTGCTTAAAGAGCAAAACAGTTCACTGAAACTTTTAGCTGAAAAGCCAAAAGAATTAGCTGAATATAAACAGCTTGAGCAAGAGCATGAATCTCTGAAAGCTGAATGTGAGGTTTATAAAGGAAAAATCATGGAACTTGAGAAAATTATTGAGTCTCATGATAAGTCAACTGTTGCATCCATGCATACATCCAATAAACAGGAGACACCTTTAGAAAATGATAAACTAGAATTGAACCATACTGAAAAATTCATTTCTGCTGACAATAGTAAGGTCATTCTGTATGTTCAAACTTCTAAACCTACCTCATCTGAGAAAGTATTAAAGGAGAAGAAAACTCCTAAGGCTAAAAAGAGCAAAGAGCCTAGTATAGGAAATCAGACTAGTAAGACCAAACAGCAGAGTCCTAAGAAGTCTGCTGATAAAGCTAAACTGAATCAATCTGTTGGTAAAACTAAGTCGTCTGTCAATGAGCAAGCTACTAGTAAGCCAAAGAAGCATAAGTACAAGAAAAATCAGAATGCTTGGTATGGAAATGAGTCATATTATGTGCAACCTGCTGCATATCATCCTATGTATCATGCACCTCAATTTCCAGGTTACTATGCACCATATCCTGCTCATCCAATGCATGCATATCCTGCTTATCATGCACCCTACCCTGCTTATGAACATTACTCTTATCATACTGATCATCAACATGACTTATATGCTAATTATGATAAAAATGAAACTGTTCATGCTCCTGTTAAAACTCAGAAACCTAAGAAGCCTAAGACATCAACATCTTGGGTTGTCAAAGGTGAAACTAATCCTTCAGGACCCTCTCAATAAGGGTACCTAAAACAATTTTATTTTTGTTTTGTAGGTTAGGATTAGGAGTAGGAGTAAAGTAGAGAAGATTTGGTACTTGGACAGTGGGTGTTCAAGGCACATGTGTGGAAGCATACATGAGCTGACTGATGCAGTTGCTGTGGATGGTCCAAATGTTACATTTGGGGACAGCAAAGAAGGCAAGATTAAAGCTAAAGGAAGACTGATCAGAGGAAACATAGAGATATCTGACGTCTCATATGTCAAAGGCCTCAAATATAATCTGCTGAGCATAAGTCAATTTTGTGACAAAGGATATTCAGTCATCTTCTCAACAGATAAGTGCTACGTTGAACAGATTGGTACAAAGAAGGTAATCTTATCTGGAAAGAGACAAGGGAATGTCTACATAGTCGACTGGAATTCTGTTGACTAGAATTCAAGTGTTTGTTTGGTGGCTTCTACACCAAGTGAAGTTAGTTGGCTATGGCACAAAAGGATGAATCATTTAAACTTCAAGACCATCAACAGATTAATCAAGAATGATTTGGTAGAAGGGATTCCAAAGACAGTCATGAGCAAGGACAAGCTCTGTGACGCCTGTCAGAAGGGTAAACAAATCAAGTCATCATTCAAAGGCAAGAAGCACAAATCTTCTGAAAGAATCTTGGAGCTGCTACATATGGACTTATTTGGACCCATTGATCCAGTCAGCTATGGTGGAAAGAAATAGTGCCTAGCTGTTGTGGATGATTATTCAAGATATACTTGGGTGATTTTCATGAAGAAGAAAAGTGAAACCAAGGAACATCTTACCAATATGATGGAACTGATCCAAAATGAGAAAAGTATCAAAATATTGAAGATCAGATCAGATAGAGGGACAGAGTTTACAAACTCTACTGTTGAAGAGTATTGTAATATCAAGGGAATACATCATGAGTATTCAGCTGCTAGAACCCCTCAACAGAATGGTGTTGCTGAAAGGAGAAACAGAACACTAAAAGAAGCTGTCAGGACCATGATAGCTGAAGCTAAGCTGCCACAAAGATTTTGGGCAGAAGCAACAAATACAGCATGCTTTACCCAAAACAGATGTATGATCAACAAAAATCAGAACAAGACTCCATATGAAGTTTGGAACAACAGAAAACCAAACATTCATTACTTTAAGATTTTTGGTTGTAAATGTTTTGTATTGAATAATGGGAAAAATCACCTTACTGCATTTGCAGAAAAGGCTGATGAAGCTGTTTTTGTAGGATACTCTATTGTTAGTAAAGCTTATAGAGTTTTTAACAAAAGAACACTACTAGTAGAAGAATCCATTCATGTAGTATTTGATGAACCAAACCAATATTCTGAAAAGAATCAAAGCACTAATCAAGATCTACCTACTGATTTACAGAAGTTAAGTGTTGGAAGGAATGAAGAATATGTTCCCATCATACTACCTGATCTTAACTCAGCTGCCAACTCAAGTGCTGTTCAAAATCAGATCACTGATTGTCTAACAGACGAGTTACATCAAGCTGACAGACCAGAGACTGTTCAACAGATGGCAAATGTTCAACAGATGGCAAATGTTCAACAGACTACTACTGCAACCCCAACAGTAGTGTTGCAAGATCATAACAGAAGACAACATTCAGATCTGCAACCTGATCTCAGATGGCTCAGAAATCACCCACCTGAGTTAGTGATTGGTGATCCATTAGATAGAGTGAGAACAAGAAGAGCTGCTGCACAAGATGCCATGTTTGTCACCTTTCTATCTCAAATAGAGCCTAAGCAAATTGAAGAAGCTCTCAATGATTCCTTCTGGATAGAAGCCATGCAAGAAGAGTTGAATCAATTTGAAAGGAATGAAGTCTGGTACTTAGTTCCTAGACCAAGTCATCAAAGAGTAATTGGCACTAAATGGGTTTTCAGAAATAAGATGAATGAAGATGGTGTTGTCACCAGAAATAAAGCAAGATTAGTGGCCAAGGGTTATTGTCAAGAAGAAGGAATAGACTTTGATGAAACTTTTGCACCAGTAGCAAGACTTGAAGCAATCAGACTGTTTCTAGCCTATGCTGCTTACAAGAACTTCACTGTCTATCAGATGGATGTGAAGTCTGCTTTTCTCAATGGAGAACTGCAAGAAGAAGTATATGTTGAACAACCTCCTGGATTTGAAGTCTATCAAGAAGAGGACAAAGTATATCGTCTGAAGAAAGCCCTCTATGGACTGAAACAGGCTCCAAGAGCATGGTATGATACCTTATCTGATTTTCTTTTAATTAAAGGATTTCATAAAGGTAAGGTGGATAAAACCTTGTTCACTATTGAATGGGATAATCATATATTAATTGTGCAAATATATGTAGACGATATCATTTTTGGTTCAACTAACCAACAGATGTGTGACAACTTCTCTAAGCTGATGCCGAATAAGTTTGAAATGAGCATGATGGGAGAACTTAATTATTTTCTTGGTTTACAAGTTAAACAGCTACCTGATGGAATCTTTATAAATCAAGCTAAATACACAAGAGATCTGTTTAAAAAGTTTGGTATGGAAACTAGCTCAACTGCTACCATTCCTATGTCTACAAGTCTTCGTTTGGATAAAGATGAAGATGGCAAATCAGTGGACATAACCAAATATAGAGGCATTATTGGTTCATTGTTGTATCTAACAGCAAGTAGACCTGATATAATGTACTCAGTTGGAGTCTGTGCAAGATTTCAATCAAACCCCAAGGAATCTCATCTATTAGCTGCCAAGAGGATATTGAAATATGTTAAAGGCACTCAAGAATTGGGATTATGGTATCCTAGAGAATCTGGATTTGAGCTTATTGGTTATTCAGATTCAGACCTTGCTGGCTGCAAGATTGACAGAAAAAGCACAACAGGTGCCTGTCAGTTCTTAGGTAGTCGTCTGATCTCATGGATGAGTAAGAAACAGACTTCAGTGTCCATATCAACTGCTGAAGCTGAATATATAGCTGCTGGAGCTTGCTGTGCACAGATACTATGGTTGAAGCATCAACTAGAAGATTACAACATAAAAATCAGTGGAATTCCAATCTACTGTGACAATACAAGTGCAATCTCTCTTACTCAGAACACTACAAGTCATTCAAGGACTAAACATATA
>CM064882.1:31687281-31949239 GCA_003313485.2 Penstemon barbatus
AAAATCAGAATGCTTGGTATGGAAATGAGTCATATTATGTGCAACCTGCTGCATATCATCCTATGTATCATGCACCTCAATTTCCAGGTTACTATGCACCATATCCTGCTCATCCAATGCATGCATATCCTGCTTATCATGCACCCTACCCTGCTTATGAACATTACTCTTATCATACTGATCATCAACATGACTTATATGCTAATTATGATAAAAATGAAACTGTTCATGCTCCTGTTAAAACTCAGAAACCTAAGAAGCCTAAGACATCAACATCTTGGGTTGTCAAAGGTGAAACTAATCCTTCAGGACCCTCTCAATAAGGGTACCTAAAACAATTTTATTTTTGTTTTGTAGGTTAGGATTAGGAGTAGGAGTAAAGTAGAGAAGATTTGGTACTTGGACAGTGGGTGTTCAAGGCACATGTGTGGAAGCATACATGAGCTGACTGATGCAGTTGCTGTGGATGGTCCAAATGTTACATTTGGGGACAGCAAAGAAGGCAAGATTAAAGCTAAAGGAAGACTGATCAGAGGAAACATAGAGATATCTGACGTCTCATATGTCAAAGGCCTCAAATATAATCTGCTGAGCATAAGTCAATTTTGTGACAAAGGATATTCAGTCATCTTCTCAACAGATAAGTGCTACGTTGAACAGATTGGTACAAAGAAGGTAATCTTATCTGGAAAGAGACAAGGGAATGTCTACATAGTCGACTGGAATTCTGTTGACTAGAATTCAAGTGTTTGTTTGGTGGCTTCTACACCAAGTGAAGTTAGTTGGCTATGGCACAAAAGGATGAATCATTTAAACTTCAAGACCATCAACAGATTAATCAAGAATGATTTGGTAGAAGGGATTCCAAAGACAGTCATGAGCAAGGACAAGCTCTGTGACGCCTGTCAGAAGGGTAAACAAATCAAGTCATCATTCAAAGGCAAGAAGCACAAATCTTCTGAAAGAATCTTGGAGCTGCTACATATGGACTTATTTGGACCCATTGATCCAGTCAGCTATGGTGGAAAGAAATAGTGCCTAGCTGTTGTGGATGATTATTCAAGATATACTTGGGTGATTTTCATGAAGAAGAAAAGTGAAACCAAGGAACATCTTACCAATATGATGGAACTGATCCAAAATGAGAAAAGTATCAAAATATTGAAGATCAGATCAGATAGAGGGACAGAGTTTACAAACTCTACTGTTGAAGAGTATTGTAATATCAAGGGAATACATCATGAGTATTCAGCTGCTAGAACCCCTCAACAGAATGGTGTTGCTGAAAGGAGAAACAGAACACTAAAAGAAGCTGTCAGGACCATGATAGCTGAAGCTAAGCTGCCACAAAGATTTTGGGCAGAAGCAACAAATACAGCATGCTTTACCCAAAACAAATGTATGATCAACAAAAATCAGAACAAGACTCCATATGAAGTTTGGAACAACAGAAAACCAAACATTCATTACTTTAAGATTTTTGGTTGTAAATGTTTTGTATTGAATAATGGGAAAAATCACCTTACTGCATTTGCAGAAAAGGCTGATGAAGCTGTTTTTGTAGGATACTCTATTGTTAGTAAAGCTTATAGAGTTTTTAACAAAAGAACACTACTAGTAGAAGAATCCATTCATGTAGTATTTGATGAACCAAACCAATATTCTGAAAAGAATCAAAGCACTAATCAAGATCTACCTACTGATTTACAGAAGTTAAGTGTTGGAAGGAATGAAGAATATGTTCCCATCATACTACCTGATCTTAACTCAGCTGCCAACTCAAGTGCTGTTCAAAATCAGATCACTGATTGTCTAACAGACGAGTTACATCAAGCTGACAGACCAGAGACTGTTCAACAGATGGCAAATGTTCAACAGATGGCAAATGTTCAACAGACTACTACTGCAACCCCAACAGTAGTGTTGCAAGATCATAACAGAAGACAACATTCAGATCTGCAACCTGATCTCAGATGGCTCAGAAATCACCCACCTGAGTTAGTGATTGGTGATCCATTAGATAGAGTGAGAACAAGAAGAGCTGCTGCACAAGATGCCATGTTTGTCACCTTTCTATCTCAAATAGAGCCTAAGCAAATTGAAGAAGCTCTCAATGATTCCTTCTGGATAGAAGCCATGCAAGAAGAGTTGAATCAATTTGAAAGGAATGAAGTCTGGTACTTAGTTCCTAGACCAAGTCATCAAAGAGTAATTGGCACTAAATGGGTTTTCAGAAATAAGATGAATGAAGATGGTGTTGTCACCAGAAATAAAGCAAGATTAGTGGCCAAGGGTTATTGTCAAGAAGAAGGAATAGACTTTGATGAAACTTTTGCACCAGTAGCAAGACTTGAAGCAATCAGACTGTTTCTAGCCTATGCTGCTTACAAGAACTTCACTGTCTATCAGATGGATGTGAAGTCTGCTTTTCTCAATGGAGAACTGCAAGAAGAAGTATATGTTGAACAACCTCCTGGATTTGAAGTCTATCAAGAAGAGGACAAAGTATATCGTCTGAAGAAAGCCCTCTATGGACTGAAACAGGCTCCAAGAGCATGGTATGATACCTTATCTGATTTTCTTTTAATTAAAGGATTTCATAAAGGTAAGGTGGATAAAACCTTGTTCACTATTGAATGGGATAATCATATATTAATTGTGCAAATATATGTAGACGATATCATTTTTGGTTCAACTAACCAACAGATGTGTGACAACTTCTCTAAGCTGATGCAGAATAAGTTTGAAATGAGCATGATGGGAGAACTTAATTATTTTCTTGGTTTACAAGTTAAACAGCTACCTGATGGAATCTTTATAAATCAAGCTAAATACACAAGAGATCTGTTTAAAAAGTTTGGTATGGAAACTAGCTCAACTGCTACCATTCCTATGTCTACAAGTCTTCGTTTGGATAAAGATGAAGATGGCAAATCAGTGGACATAACCAAATATAGAGGCATTATTGGTTCATTGTTGTATCTAACAGCAAGTAGACCTGATATAATGTACTCAGTTGGAGTCTGTGCAAGATTTCAATCAAACCCCAAGGAATCTCATCTATTAGCTGCCAAGAGGATATTGAAATATGTTAAAGGCACTCAAGAATTGGGATTATGGTATCCTAGAGAATCTGGATTTGAGCTTATTGGTTATTCAGATTCAGACCTTGCTGGCTGCAAGATTGACAGAAAAAGCACAACAGGTGCCTGTCAGTTCTTAGGTAGTCGTCTGATCTCATGGATGAGTAAGAAACAGACTTCAGTGTCCATATCAACTGCTGAAGCTGAATATATAGCTGCTGGAGCTTGCTGTGCACAGATACTATGGTTGAAGCATCAACTAGAAGATTACAACATAAAAATCAGTGGAATTCCAATCTACTGTGACAATACAAGTGCAATCTCTCTTACTCAGAACACTACAAGTCATTCAAGGACTAAACATATAGAGATCAAGCATCACTTCATTAGAGATCATGTGGAAAAAGGCAATGTAGTGATTGAGTATGTTCATACTGACAATCAGATTGCTGATATTTTCACTAAACCTTTAAGTGAAGTAAGGTTTTCAACTCTAAGAGCTGAGCTAGGACTACTTAATTTGGATGCATAAGCTGAGGGGGAACTTATCAGATCACTGAAGTTCAACAGCTTAGTTATTCACTATTCTATTCAAGGATTAACTTTCAACATACTAGTTAACTTATGAATTCTTAAAGACAGGGGGAACGTGTAAGACTAGCGGTACTTCTGCTCTAAAGATGAAATTTGTTAATGACAGTTAGTTGAAGTTATGTTATCAGAAGATCTGTTCTAAATTCTTGAAGACTGAAGATTATTTTATCTTGCTGGATTGACAAACAGCAGAGGAAGATTACTGGCTATTGGCTTTCTCCAGTAATATCAGATAACAGATCACTCGTCTGTCAGATAAGTTAAACTCTACTCATCTGATGTCTTATATAAGCATGGTTATAAAGTCGCATTCTTAGAAACACGCTTTTATAAGTAACAGATAAGTAACGATTGAGTTTCCCGCCCATCTGACATTAAAATAATAAAATTGAAATCCGCAACTCCCAACCACACGATGTAAAACTGTCAGATTGATCCAACGTATCAGATAAATCACGACAACCCAAATAATGTGAAACGTATAAAATCCGATCTGAACAGATCAGTCGTCTTATGCACTCATAAACTCTCAAATTCTCTAACTCTCAAACTCTCTTGCTTTCAAAAGTTTATTGCTTTCGCAGATTTACACTTAGAAATCTCAGAAATGGAGAAAATTATCGATGGAAGGTACTTAAACTACAGCAAGTTTCACTTTTCGGGTACTGATCTGATGCGCTCCATCATGGAAAAGATTAAAGAGGCATCATTAGTTCCAGTTCTGGAAGCACACGAGGACATGGTCTACTTAGAAGATGTAGAACACTTCTACAAGACCAGGAAATTCTCCGATGATGATACTGTTATGACGGTTGTCATTGGTGGTAAGAAAATTGCTATCTCTGCTGCTGTTTTAAGTGAAATTTACAAATTGAAAAATGAAGGAGGAGACGTAACAGACCTAGGGTCTGAGAAAGAGGAAGAATTTTGGGAAATCTGTGCAAAAGAGGGAGAAGAGATGACTGGAACTCTGATGAAAACTCAGTTAAAAGATGAGTATCAGAGGTTCGTAGACATCATTGCGAAGGTACTGGAAAGCTACATGAGCTCTTTGGATGGGTTACCCAGGAGGAGGTACTACACCATGATTTGTATCTACTATGGGCTAAAAGTGAACTGGGCAGTTCACGTCCATGATCTGCTAAGTGATAAGAGGACTTCACATGCCATTTTGCTTAGTCATCTGTTTAAGGCACTAAGCTGTCCTATGGCTGGTGGAAAGGCTACTCATAGCAGCAAAGAGTTCAAGTTGTATGAACCAGTGAGAAAAGTAGTGGCTGCTCCCAAAAGAAAAGCCTCTACTAAGTCTAAGAAGACCTCTTCTAAGAAAAGCAAGAAGGAAGGTCAGACAAGCAAGTCTGCTGATCAAGCAGCAAGATCTACTGTTGAAGCTGGATCAACAGAAGCTGAGATTGAAGTCCCTGAGAAAGTAATAGATGAATTCACTGCTGAGCTTGAGAAGATGGATACAGGTTCATCACCTGAAAGAACAGAGTCTGATGAAGGAGTCCCACTTCAAAGACTAAAAAGATTAAGGACCAGAAGTGAAGCAAGGGGACCTCCCCAAGCTAAGAAGCCTACTGAGAAAATTCCTAAATCAAAAGCAAAGAGAAAGGTCACCTTCTCTGAAGAATCAACAAAAGTAAGGGAAATAACAGCATCAGCTGAGAGGCTAATCACTATTAAAGAGCCTGCTGTTAAGCCTACTGAAATTGTTGCTGCTGAACTTGGAGTCTCTGCTACAGACTCATCTGCTGTAGTGTCTGCTGAAGTTAGAGAAGAACAGCAGACTGGCACAACAGGTGAAGGAGAAACCCTTCTTCTGCATCCCACCCCTGTTGCTGCAACTCCAATTCAAGCCATTGAAAGTCCTGAATCAAAAAGGAAAAGGACTGGTAAGACCTCAACTTACGTGACTGCTGCTGAAAAGAAGAGACAAGATGCTGCTGAAAAGCAAAGGATAGCTGCAGAAAAGGCAGAAGAAGATAGGCTGAAAAGCCTAGAGCTAAAAAGGCTGGAAGAAGAGGCCAGCAAAATGACTCAAGAGCAGAGGGATGCTATTGAGCAAGCAGAATTGGCTGCTGCTATTGAAGCAAGCATCAAGGATGCTCATGGACCAAAGCATACTGGTGGAATAGTTATTGGTGAACAAAGAGACCCTACCAAACCAATACCAGCTATGCCTGCACCAAAGATAAAGCCAAAAAGAAGAGAGGAGATTAGACTGTCTTTAGAGATTGTCAGGGATGACCCTGCCATCTTTGAAGAATTTCTTAAAAGGTTGGATGCTGAAGGTACAAGAATCAACCGTCTGACGTTATTCCATGCTGAAAAGATCAGATACAACAGATGGAGATAATTCAGACTGACAAAGAGTCCAGCTGAAATGGCCAAGTGGAAAGGCTTCACTGCTGAAGAAGCCTGGGTACTGAAGTGGCTTGAGACTGGATCCTTAATTCAAGCACTTGATTCAGAATTCTTTCTGGACAGGTTAAGATTGAGAATAAGTCACATAGTCAAGGCTGAAGCAAAGAAGATCTTTGAGTCTGTTCCTGAGGATTATGATGAATCAGAAGACCTCAAGGAAAGATCAATCAAGTTGGCTATTGCTAAAGAAATGGAGCTTTGGGCAAAGAAGTCTAGGAAGCTGAGGGGACAACCCAGCTCATTGGTCCCTCTTCCTAACATCAAGCACATCGTCTATGGTCCAAATATCAAACCTTTTGAAGAGCTACCTGAGGAACCATACTCACCTTTTATTCCTCTTGACAATTTTACATGGATTTCTCACAGGTCTGCTATAGATAATGAAGGTTTGATGAAAACAGTTGAAACTGTTAAAAAAATCAAGTCCCCTGCTGACAAAGAAAATGAAGAATCTTCTGATCAACAAAAGAGCAAAGAGGGTACATCTGACCCATCTGATCAAAACAAAGACAAAGGTGACAAGTCTGACACAGCTGATGAGTCAAAGAAAGGAGAAATTATTCCAGCTGATCAGATTATTGAAAGAAAGGCTACTGCTGAGCAAGATGATCATACCAAGGAGAAGGAAAGCACTCCTGGTCAGGCTGATGAAACCAGAGAAGAAGAGATTGCTTCTGGGTCAGCAGATCAGACTACAAAAGAGTCAACTCAAGCAGAAGAACAGTCCACTGAAAATGAAGTTCTTGCCTTACCTCCAACTCAAATTGAAGTTGCTTCTACTTCTCAGAACTTACAGCAGACATCTTTGTTGGATTTTATTCAACAAATGATATCAAAATCAATGAAGGAAATGGAGGAGAAGTTAACTGCAAATCAGAAAGCTGCTGCTGTTCCAATCTATCTGATAGAAGATACTGCTCAGAATGTCAAATCTGTCTATCAAGACATGGATATTATCAGAAGAAGAACCCAAAGCACAGCTGCTGGTTGGAGAGATATTACTGAAACGGTTGAAATGACCATCCAAGCTAAGGATGAAACCTTAGACAATATGATGAGAGACTTCAAGGCATCTGCTGATTGGATTCTGGCAACTCAAATTCAGCTAGGTGACCAAGGTGAAGCTGTTCTCAAAAGAATGGATGATTTTGAAGCCAATCAACTGAGACAACAAGCTCAACTAGATGCATTTGGAGCAAATCAACTACGACAAAAAGCTCAAATGCATGCTATGGAAGAAAACATCAAACTTCTATGTGATTCACTTCTGATCACCCCAATCTTACCAAATTATCAAATCAACCCTGCTGATGATGACAAAAAGGGGGAAGATAGGGTACTGAGGGAAGAAAGGGAAGATAACTCATCATCTGCTGAAAGAACAGAAGTGTTAGAAGAATCTGCTAATGATGATGAAAAGAATGATGCAGAAAATAAAGGCACAAGCAGATCAACAGATGAGAAGATCACAGAAGAAGAAGGTAAAGCTGCTGAAGAAACTGAAGCTGAAGCAAAGGCTAAGTCTGACAAGGAAATAGCTGCTGCTAAGGATTCAGCTGAAGAACAGCTTGATCCTGATGTCAAACAGAAAAAGTTAGAGCTGTTAAAGCTTCTCTGAAGATTTGGAAGCTGAAACTTCCAAACCTGCTGAAGAAGAAGAAGAGAACAAGGAAGATAAAGAAGACAAGCTAGTAGAATAGTCTTGCTTAAATTACTTATGTATCTCCTTGTAAATTTTTTTTTGCACAACTCATCTGAACAAACTTGTAATATGTAATCAGTTCAATTATCTATAAAATTGCAAGTTTTAATCCAACAGACTATTTCTATCTCAGAAATTTTTGAGGATCAAAACTTTAGTTTAGGTACAAGTACTTAGCTGAAGTTTTGTCATCATCAAAAAGGGGGAAATTGTTGGATGAAGATGAAGTTGAAGAGCAAAGAAGACAAGTAATTAAGGGAAGGTTTTGATGATTTCCAAAACATCATAATCAGCTAAGTATGAAAGCTTAGTTCCCTTAGAAGAATTTTGAACAAGTAAATGAAGATATCAGAAGAGTTCAAAGTTCAAAGCCCAGAAGACTAGTGATCTCATGCTGAAACAGCGAACAGAAGGGTAGGTCATCAGCCGAGTCAAATCAGATTAGTTCAGTATTTGATCAGCAGAGTGCCTATCAGATGAGTCGTTTTGATCAGCAGAGTATAAGAGATCAAGAGATCAAGAGATTAGTTCAACGGTAATAAATGCCCCAAGTGAAATAAATGCTGGAAGAGAAGGGTAGTAATGACAAATGATTGGAATTAACTCTCGGATCAGCAGAGTGCATTTAATGCAGCTACAGGAAAGTACAGCAGAAAAGGTACTGTAGCAGGTTACCGTTCTAATTTCGGGCTAAAGCTATGGATTTGAAGATTTGATTTGCTTCAACGGTCTTATTTTCAAATTCAAGTATAAAAGGAGCTGGTTTCAACGAGCGAGACACACAACAACATCTGAGATTTTGCATTCGAAGCAGAAATTTATTTAAGTCTCAAGAAGCTCAACAGCTCACTCGTCTGGTGGAAGTCATATGTTGACAAAAACCCAGTTGAAGAAAACAGAAAATTACGATCTGAGTGATCTTGTAATAGCTGAGTGTTGTGAGAAGTAGTGATCCATCTTTGTGAGTGATCAAACTTCAGAGAGTAGAATTTCTTAGTGATTTTCTATTGTGAGCTTATAGCCCTTTCATTTGTTGTCTAGGTATAAGTGGAGAAATATTGTAATCTGTGTGATTATAGTATAACCCAGAATCTAAGTGATCTGGAAGAGTGGACTAAAGGATTTTTATCCATATAACCACTATAAAAAATTTTTGTGTTATCTTGCATTCAAGTTTTCTTGCATATTTTAAAGATTGCATATTTAAACACTTTGAATCATTAAAAGATTTTATAAGGAGTTTCAAAACTGGGGATAAAATCTTTTTAAGAACTTAGTCTACTTGTGAAAAACACTTTCAAACATCCGCTGCAAGTATACTCTTTGAAAAACTGTTTTGCTGAATAACAGCTAAGTATTTGTAAGAAGAGTGGTCAGTCTGCTGTTCAAGATTTGTTCGCGATCAGCTCAGTCTGCTTACTGTTCTTCATCAGCTTAGTCTGCTGACAGAAGACTGAAAAGTTTTTAAGTTCAAAAATTTTCAGAGGTCTATTCACCCCCCCCCCCCCCTCTAGACCTCATCTGACCACTTGGGACCAACGGGTGCCCCCTCAGAAGGGTCAGAGGTAACCCGTCGGCTAGTACGACAATCAGCTCGATTGCCTGCCATCTGATCATGAGAATGGATTAGTAGCAAAACGAGACTCAACCCCAAAACCCCACGAAGTAACTAAATTCAAATCAAACCAAACTAAATATAAGTCGTATATTTTAGTAATCCGCCAAAACGTCAAGAACTACCTTAATGCGAAACCCTATCAAAATCTCACGACAAGAAACAAAACAAATTCACATAACTTATTATGCATGATGACCCAAAAGACATAGAACACGACTCAACATATGACTTCCGAGTGTTGGGATTCGGTAAAATAAACAGCCCTAGGCATAGCGGAATTTAATAATTTTATGACCTCTTACGGAATCTTGCCAGGATACTACTCTAGGTGTATATATATGAACATAAATAAAACGATAGTATAAACAGTTGTAGTTATACCTATCTCCTTGCAATATGCCTAAGACCTAGTAATTGGATAGGCTCGGACCATAGAGACTATTCATATGCGCCCTTAAATTCGATTTAATATTCTAATTGAATTTTAAGTTCAATTGGAGTTTTTAAGTTTTCTTGTGCGAGGTCTCATCAGATTATGCTTATCTTGTTTACGTGATCTATTCTAAGCATGCATAACATACATCAAAGAATAATAGTAAACATACATCACCTAGCAGGATATGATTGATCGATTGCCCATCCTATGCGATTCATCACGAGCCATGTGATGAATCAATTGGTCAGTCTAGGGTGGAAATTAAATGTCCTAACTATTACAATTTTCAAACCCATACATCATGGGCCTTCTTGTAATATCCAGCTTGATTGGGCCTCCATGTAATGAATTGGGCCTCCATGTCCTCCAAGGTAATGAGCCTCCATGCGGATCTCCAAGTCTTTATGAGGTCTTCTCGGCTCCAAGCCTAATCTAAGCCTAGCTTATAAAAATAAATGGTCCTATTCTATTACATTTGTTTGCGCAAGCAAGGGCAACAATCAGGCCCATTTAATTACAACCCATAAATAAATAAACCAAAAACTACACAGGGCTTAAGGGCAAAATCGATCAATCCACACATTCACTCAAGGACATGCATAAATTCACATAAGGGCAAAAATGTAAATTTATCGGCTCCATTAATTTTAATTCAAAAATTCATCCAAGTTAATTAATTTTGAATCAACAATTAATCTCTAAGATTAATTAGCTCTTACTTGAGCTCTAAGTAATCTACAAACTTATCTTGATTAAATTGGTTAATTAAGGTAATCTAAATCTCTAAGATTCTTACCTTATCCAAAACTCCAAGTTTCCCAAATTTTTCCAATCTCCAAGATTTTCAAGATAATCCTATTTTGTTTAGATTAGTTTAATTAAGGTAGTGTTTAGTTCTAACAAAATAACTACCTTATCCAAAAACTCCAAGTTTCCTAATCTTCCAAAATTCTAAATTTTCCAGAATTTTCAAAATAGGCAGAATTAGAGTCCAACCCAAACATGAACAGTCGAGACCAATCACGGACTGCCACGTGGACAACCCACGCGCGACCATCAGGGGCGCGTGAGCTGTCCGTGGCAGCAGCGTGCGGACAGCAGCCCGTGGGGCTGCTGCCGTGTGCGGCCAGCGTGCTGTTCGCACACTGCCGTTGGCAGCGGCTCGCGGTGGTCGCCTAGCCCCGGTGCGCGGCACCGCGGGTTGGGTCTAAAAAATTAATTTTTGTGTCTCCGATTACTTTATGATTTAATTAAACAAACCCAGTCAATTAAATCCCAATCCAAAATAACATCAACATGATAAAATTCTCGAATCTAAAATTATCCATTAACTCCAAGTTAAAAAACAAACGTCCTAAAACATGCAGAGTTAAAGAACTAGCCACATAAATCAAACATATGATTTATAAAACACAGAATTTGCAAATTCATATATATACAAAGCCTAGAGTTGGCTCTGATACCACTGTTGGGATTCGGTAAGATAAACAGCCCTAGACACAGCGGAATTTAATATTTTAGGACCTCTTACGGAATCTTGCCAGGATACTACTCTAGGTGTATATATATGAACATAAATAAAACGATAGTATAAACAGTTGTAGTTATACCTATCTCCTTGCAAATCCTTAGCTAGCAAAACGGACTCTGAATTCCTCCTCAGCCAAATCGATCCAAGCTCTGCAGCAGCGCCCCACGTGTTGCGCCTCTACGGGTTGATACACCACAATTACACGAAAATAATAAATCTTGATCAGCTAGAACACAAGATATATTATGGTCTAGGATATAGGAACGATTTTGGAACAAGAATCGAAAACGAAAATTCTTCCAAAGGAAGAACAGGGTTCGGCCGATCTGGTAGGGGAGAGGGAGAGAATTTTTGCTCTGCTCAATTTTTGCTTATGGAGTTGTGTGAAAAATAACTATAAGATAGCTACTTATAGTTATCTCCCTAACCTGGTCCTATTAGGACTAGGGCTCTTCTCTCCTCTTTAATTAGAAGACCAAGTCTTCTAATTAATTCATGGCCCAGTTAATCAATTTGACCAGGCTTTATTTAATCTCCCAATTAAATAGCCCAATTAATTAACTTAATCTCCCTTTTAATTAAATCAGACTCCAAGCCCATTTAATTAAAATCCCTTCTAATTAATTAAATTCAACTTAATTAATTAATCTACAAATTAAATTCCAATTTAATTTATGATCCTGATCCAATTCCAATTGGATCCCATTTTGTTCCAATTGGGTCGACCCAGTCGACTCGGTCGTTCTTATTTCCTCGCTTTCGCTTCATGTGTATTGTGTATGCCCCCGTAGGTTCACCACATAATTGGCCGTGGGTTATAATTAAATATTATTTAATTATTCGAGTAAGACTTACTCTAAATCAATCGAACACTCTGTCGATTGATCATTTCAAAATTAGCACCCCTGCCAATTTTGGAATTCTCCCACACTCCACGGTCGATGTCCAGCCACAAGCCTATGGAGCCCAATCACTGGTGAATTAATTCAGTGAACCTTTTATCATTTATAATTTTCATATACGACATAATCTCTCCATCGATCAATCTCCCAGTCGAGACTTAAGGGTATGGTCTTTCATCGGATTCCCTTTTCTTTTGTCTTGACCTTATGTACTCTGGTCTCGAAATAAATTCTCTTTGACTTGATCTTTATGAGCTACTTACATAAAGTCGTCAGATACCTTGGCCAAGGATTTTACCAGAATTAATTTCTCACAGAAATCCATAGGAGAATTTCCCAACCTATCAAGTCGGGTCAATGGATCCTTTGTTGATGATATGAATCTCCATACGAGTTCCTCTATACCCAATATGAGTCCACAGAGACCTTCTGGCGATCCCCAGTCAGTCGGAACTCATATCAAAGCATAGATGTTCTCGCACCAGATAAACCCTATCACCTCAAGTAGTTAGGGATCGTTCCTCGTATACTATTACAAATTTGGAATAACTTCAACCCCGATATGCGACTACCGCTTCCATGGTGAGTTATTTCCTAATTGGGGTATTCAGTGCGCTTGCCATCCCAGCAAGCCACCCACTTATGTGTATCGACTATCCCAGTCACGCTCGTGGACCCCAGCGTCCTCCAGTTCATCGGAGTATACACAATAGTGAGAGTCTAACCGAATCCAACGATGTCCTATCTCTATTGGATTCTACGACTCTTGAATATGTTCTAGATCACGGCCTTGGAGATCAGTCCACGGGTTGTCCCATAGCCCTGTGATCTAAGGACTTCTATCCTTATGCGTAGATAATTATTACATAAGATAAAGATGACCATTTAATAAAGTGCATTTATTAATCGAAATTTAATATTTCCTTATTTATTACAATAAATGCTCGCCATACAGCTGGCTTGCAGGACACTATTTCTATCAATCTCCCACTTGTCCTAAAGCCAGTCTTTTATGTTCTTGAGTCGCATCTTATGCGTTAAATTACTGATATCATCCAATAGACTTTGTAAGTGTACCAGCCAAACAATAATATTCTTATTTCTTAACAAAACCTAACAAACTCTACTATGATTACACCTCATTTATTTCTCAAACCACTCTCTCAAAACTCAAAGAAACTACACTACCCAAATCGAGAGTATTTCACAAATCTCCACTACTCTCAAACTACTTTTCCAAACACCAAACAAACAGAACCTTTATTTCTGTCTACATTTCGTCTATGTGTGTTCAAACTTCAAACAATAACAACTTGCGTTAAATTACTGATCGAAACATTTATTTTTATTTTCCTAGGGTTTAATCACTTTCAAGTCGCGTCAGACACATAAAGTGGGAACCTCTCCCAACTAGAATTCGAACTTGAGTCCTGTTGGAAAAAATTGAAATTTTCACAATGTATGAATTGAATTAAAGAGTCACTTTAGATTCAAAAAGCTAGTATTTCCAAGAACTAGTTAGATACATGAATGTATCTACAATAATATTGATCTAGATTGTTCTTAGACTAAAATAAACAGGAGTTTTATGAGCCATTTGTAAGTGGGCAACTCCAATTATAGAACAAAGACTCCCAAGATCACCTATCTTCCAGTAAAATAAAATTCCAACCAGTCCCCTATTTTACATTGACTACCTTCCACTATGTCCATCAATCACTTATACATTTATCATTAATTCAACATTAATCTTCCACAGATAAGCTTGTCTCCTTCGCTCAACCACAACATCAAATTCAAAAGAAATCTCGTCTCAGGTGAGAAAATCTCTTCCGTTTCCTAGTTAATGATCAATGATTTTGCATTTTCCAATGTTATTCTGCTTACACACTAAAATTGTTTTTATGTTCTTTCTTTAGAATAAGTATGTTGGACCTGACAAAAAAAAGACTATTGAATATAGGATCAGTTTACTTGTGTCCCTAACTCAAATTAACTTTTTAGACGTATTGTGTGTATCTTCTCGAATTTATGTTGTAAAGGGGACATGTTGCTAATGAAGCCTCACTTACCACCAAAATATTGGTACTCTATTATGTTAATTATGATGTGTTACGAGCACTTTTGATTCAACATGAGTATGAAATCGATGACATCAACCACATCTTCACTTGATAAATACTTGAGAATGTAAAACCTGAATGGGTGGGATCGGTACGGGTTTCGGGAAAGGGATTACGGGATTTGGGATTCCAATTTTACTTCCTGAAACCCATCCTGGCTTACTTGCTTCCTGGTGATTCGGGTATCACTTAGTAATTGTTTGTACCTAAAATATTTTTGATATTTGTCAGATCAATAATGGCCCGACAAGAGGTGATTAGCTCGATAATAAGTGATATCAACAGACAACAAGGTCGTTTAATGAATAGGCCCAACAATGAGTCAATCTTCACGAAGTTAAAGCGTCTCTCAGCTCGTTTGACACACGGATGCCAACATAAGGAGTCCAATTATGATTTTACATACTCTGTTATGCTTGTAAATCAGGGGAATAGAACAAGCTAGATTTCATGTATCTTAATCTTTCGACATTATGTCTATTCTAATACATCAAAGCTGATTTCATTTATAAGTATGTTTTCATCAACTGATTTTGATTTGTTTTTTAAGATTCATTTTTACACACTATGCAACTTAAATGATATTTGATTAACTAAAATGTATTTAAACTCTGACGCCTGTTAGTAATTATTGGAAATAACTTTATTTAGTAGATGGTTACTGATGCGTATTAATTACAATGTTTCAGCAGCTATGCAGCAAAGAATAACAATACATAATAAGCGTGGCGAGAAACTTGCCGGCGTATTGCATGAGACTGGATCAGAAAAAATGGTAGTCCTATGCCATGGATTTCGATCCTCAAAGGTAGGTCAGCTATTTTGGGTTGGATACTCGGTAAAATGTTTTGTAGGATTTTGAATATTTCTTTTTTTTTTTTTCCCCCTCAATGGTTTAATCATTTTCGAAGCGGGTTTGGCATATTAAGTGGATACCTCTTCCAACAAAGATTCGAACTTGAGTCCAATACTTTGTAGTGATTAGTCCCTTTCACCAGACCAATCACATGTTGGTTAGAATTTTGAATATTCATTCACATACTTGTCCCATGTCACGTGCGAGAAATTTCTAAATTTTCCTTTTGAATAAGAAATGACGAAGTTGGAAGAGTTTTAGTCCTTGACATTAAATGAGCATTTTTTTTTATTCAATGGCAGCTGGTTGTGAGCTTTATGGCTAATTTACACTTTTCAATTTGCAGGAAAACAAAATCCTAGTCAACCTTGCTGTTCATTTAGAAAATGAAGGAATCAGTGCATTTCGCTTTGATTTTTCTGGAAACGGGTAAGGCTTTAAAATGACATATAAGTCTTCTAATTGTCATTCATCGACCATTTAACAAAAGGCTTGGACGGTCATTATTTGTGTGTTGGGCTCACATGTCACAGCCCGTAAGGTTGGGTTTTAATATGTCATATGTTGGGCTTGTTTCATCCACACATTTAGTCCGCCCACACGTGAAGGGGGAGTATTGAGACTGAATATCCCACATTGGTTGAAAATCATAGTTAAATCCACCTTATAATGTATTGCACAATCCTAACTTAAGAAGCTAGCTTTTAAGGTGGCAAAAATTCAATTTTCATACTATAGAATAGGCCAAAGTCCATTTTTCATACCAATCGAACGAAATCATACCAACCCACACTTCCGTCAGATTTTTAACGAAAGTGCCATGTGTCCGTTAAGTTGACTTGAAACTAAACTATGATTTTCGTTCGATTGGTATTTGACTTGAAACTAAACTATGATTTTCGTTCGATTGGTATGAAAAATAGACTTTGGCTTATTCTATGGTATGAAAATTGAATTTTTGCTTCACTTTCAATTTTAACTGTAATCAACTTTAATTTGTTTATTATTGACCATATATTCCTTTTAATCTAAACAATTTTTTTTTTGTTTCCCAAGAGTTTTAATCTAAACAAATATTGCAAAGTACAATAACCAAAGAAAAATACGGCCTTTACTAGGTATTATATTTTACGTGTAGGTCTCACATTAGAATGGAGTTTTGATCAATAAAATCAATCAACATTCATAGTTAGCAAATGGGTGTACTGGGAAAAAAATTATTAGGACTCGTCGAAGTTGATCCTAGCAAATGTCATTCAATGTTTAAGTTGGATCATATCAAAAGTATAACACACGAGTAGTTGCGTAGTTTGAAATGTATATTTGGTACTATTATAGGAGGTGATATACCAGATTTCAAATTGGGTTAGTTTGTAATTCAAGTCAAATTACCCTTGACTTTTTTACCCAAAAAAAGGTCGAAAAATATTTATCTATCAAATAATTTTACATGGTGAGACATAACAAAAAATGTTTGAATGGTTAATAAAAGAAATTGAATGAATATATATATATATATATATATATATATATATATATATATATATATATATATATATATATATATATATATATATATATATATATATATATATATATATATAATTAAATACAATGTAATAGGCAAAAATTCATTTTTCATACCACACGTGCATCGCACGTGAGTTTTTTTCCCGCTCAAGGTGACTTAACGGACCACGTAGCAATTCCGTTAAAAAACTTGACAGAAGTATGATTTTTGAAACGTTTGTTTATTCTATGGTATGATTTTTGTTCGATTGGTATGGAAAAAGGACTTTTACATATTCTATGGTATGTAAATTAATTGCCCTTTTGAGGTTGAGTTAGGCTCAAGCCATATAAGTGGACTTAGTTCAATCAGTGAGGTGTATAAGTTGTTTAACAATGATGAACTTAACCTACCTTCATTTTTGGGATTCTTTTTGCAACCCATTTGTATTTTCTGTTTCTTTGTTATCGTATTGAGTTGATTTTCAGGGAAAGTGAAGGTATTTTTCGTGATTGTAACTTTCTCGGCGAGGCTGAAGAGTTGAGAGCTGTGATTGAATACTTCGCAGGAGTCAACCGTTCGACAGTTGCGATTCTTGGGCATAGTAAAGGTATACACTCTTCCAATCAAAACTAAATATCGTAAAATATATTAACAATCAAATAATACCAGAACAGACTACATCTCAGTTGTTGCATGACCACTTTTGCCAATATATGAAGATTTTTGGTATTTTACACCATCGGTTTGAACCTTATCGTTTGAAAAACTGAACATGCAGAGAAACATGTGTGTTGTAATAACGCGTAGTAGAGGTATATTTACAGAACATTCTGTTATATTTAGTTTCAATATGCTGAGCTCATTGATTCGATCGATCTCCATTTATATCTACAGCTGGCAATGTTGTACTCTTGTATGCGTCTAAATATCGTGATATTGGTGCTGTGGTAAATCTCTCGGGTCGTTATGATCCTAGTAGAGGCATCGAAGAAAGCCTGGGTAAAAATTACTTGGAAAGACTCAAGAAGGATGGTTACATTGATGTTAAAACTAAAACAGGTAACCATTTGCTGCTGCTTTTTTTTTTCATCCATTTCCCTCGTGTAAATTTTTGTCACTTTTTCACTAAATGTCATGACAAGTTCGGAATCTCTCGTCTCTTTTCGTAGGAGAAGTAGATTATCGAGTCACTGAGGAAAGTATGATGGAGCGACTCAATACGAAAATGAATGAAGTATGCCATGCAATTGACATGCGATGCAAGTAAGTCATGATCATATTAATTTCGTCAAACTAACAATATATCTATCTCATTTTATTATTAAATGTAGATTTATGTATCAACAATACAACATGTACAGGGTGTTGACAGTGCATGGATCAGCTGATAAAATAAACCCAGTAGAAGATGCACTGGAGTTTGCCAAGATTATACCAAACCACAAGCTGAAAATTATACAAGGAGCTAATCATATTTATACTTCACATCAGGATGAATTAGCTGCAGCTGTTTTGCCTTTCATAAAAGAATGCTTTCAACAAAATAAAAATATCTCCAAATATTGAGATTTGGCAATGAGGGCTTGTAGATATATACATAAAATATACGCCAATTAAATAATGACACTTGTAAAATAATTTATTAGTTATCAATTAATTTTCTATTTTGAGATTTTACTAAATCGTATCACACGATTCAAGAACAAGTCTCTTGCCCTTAAATCCATACATCCAACAAAGAGAAGAATTAGAGGGTTTATGTATAAAAATTGTAACCACTTTTAATTCTATCAAATATATTGTTATTTTGTTACACTTATTTTATTGTCCCCGGTTCGGAGGGCCCCAAAATTTATATATAGGTCTTAGGAAAATTAAAAAGTTAAATATTTTGAATTTTACTAATTTTATATACATAAGATGTATCTTGGCTCATTTGGTAAGACTTTCTCTTGATGAGTGAGATGTCTAGGTTTCGAATCCAAATATTGAGTTTTTTTCTTATATTTTGATTGTTTTATATTATTTAACTTTTTTTTTTGTAATAATGTTCGTCTTTTTTATTTCCCATTCGTAGTAATTATTCTTTTAATCCTTTTTTTTATTTAATGATTTCTTGTCAATTTTTTCCTTAATAAGTGTTTTTAAAAAATTCTTTCTTAATTATTATAAAAAGAATACAGTTTTTTCTTTATAATATGATTTTTCTGCTTATTACTTTCTCACTTAGTACATTGTAAAAAAAAAATTTCACACACAATAAAATTGGTCTAGCCTCGTCCATATTTTTATATGTATGTGTATATTTTTATATATAAATGATGTATAGTTTTTCCTTTACATGATAATATATAATTAATATAGTTGATAATGTCACGAAATGAAATAATGTCAAGCAATCAATTATGATATTTGTAAAAGAATGAAATAGAGTTAAGGATGTACATATACTTGCAAAATTTGCTTCGGCTAAAATAATATTTTTAATATTAAAAATTATACAAAAAAATTCACAGTTGAATCTTTTAAAAGTTAAATAAATTTTTTATTTAATTATCTATGTAAAAAATAATATGTTAGATTTAGTTATCTATCTAAAAAATAATATGATAGAGAATAATATGTAATATTTAATTAATATTTTTGCCTTTAAAAATATAAATTAATTATATATTTTTTTATAAAAAAGGGCCCCTAATTTGTAATTCGCCTAGGGCCCCCGAATATCTAGGGCCGGCCCTATTTATTGTCTATTGTTTATTTAAAAATTTCACTAATCTATAGTAATGAATATATAATTTAAAATACTATATCATGCTTGACTTCTACCAATAATTATTTGTCCACAGAGCAGTGTACGCACAATCGATCCTCCACTACCCCATTTTCTCTTACAAATCTGGCTTACTTCTTCAGTCAAAATGCATCATCGTCCGTGCATATGAAAATACGAAAATTGTAAGAAAATGAAATAATTGATTGATGCTTGAACATAGAACATGGAAATTTATATTTAACTAGAAAAGTGCACGTATGTACGTGTCTAGTTAATTTCATAAATAAATTTTATAAATTATAGTAAAATAAACTTTTCATGTCACAGAATAACACAAATTAATGACTAATATTCAATTTAATTAATAAAAATGATGTCTTTAAAGTATTTTAATAAAATATAACTGATTAATTAATTCATATGATCTTGTAGATTTTTTTTAAAATAAGATCATAACAAAATTATTTAATTCAACCCATTATAGTAGTTTTCATTTAAAATTATATGTTTTAAATATGTATTTGTTATTTGAAATGCATTTGTTTACGAACAACTTTTTGTCCTCTCATGCCATGTGTAGGGCATCCAACCAAAATTGATTAAATTCACTGGGAGTAGGATTAAGTAAGAAATTAACCTACTTTCATTATTTCCCATTTTTTCGTCGATTTCTTTTTTATCTTCAATTTAAGTCATTTTCTACCGGTTTTATCATGTTTTTGTTGGTTAAACTATTTTTTTTTTACAGTTTTCACTCGTTTTCCCACAGATTTACATGTTTATTCACCAATTTCACCTTATATTTAATTGATTTCACATGTTTTCAAGACTTCACTTTTGTTCCCCGATTCACTAATTTCACCAATTTTTAACGATTTCATCCATTTTTCACTAATGTCACCGATCTCATCCGTTTTTCACGAATTTCATCCGAAGTTATTCGATCCAAATGTAGTTATCAATTTTATACGCGCATTTTTACAAGGTTCATTCATTTTTCACCAACTTTACCAGTGTACAACAATTTCACCAATTTTTTTTTTTTATCATTTTCACATGTTTTAACTGAATTTCATCGATTTTCATTAATCGATTTCGCCTATTTCCATGAAAAGAACTCCATGAGAATTCGAGTACCATCAATTTCATCAGTTTTTCATGAATTTCACAATTTTTATTTTACCGGTTTCACATGTTTTTTCACCAACTTTACTAATATTTATATTCGAGGTTATTCATGTCTTGATATTGTCGGATTTTATTCATTGGATTTTATTCATTGATTTCACATGTATTCACTGACTTTATATTTGTTCCCCTATTCACTGATTTCACCAGTTTTTAACGATTTCATCCGTTTTTCACTATTTTAACTAGTCTTATCTGATTTTTACCCAAAGTTATGTGATTCCATATGTATTTATCGATTTATTGGGCATCTTTTTACTGACTTCACAAGTTATTTACCAATTTTACAAGTGTTCACCAATTTCACCTAAATTCTTATTATTTTCATATATTTTAACTAACTTTTCTCGATTTCACCAATTTTCATTAATCGATCCCGTATTCCATGAAAAGAACTCCATGAAAATTAGAGTATAATCAATTTCAAAAAATAAAAGTTAGATTTATTTTCTATCATCTTCACTAATTCACTTTACTAATATTCCTTATTCTAATGACACGGTGTGGTGGCTAGTGATTATGGCTAGTGTTGATTAGCCGATGCATATACATGGAATTAGCTTTTATGTGGTTGGGTATGGACTTTGAAATTTCGATAGGGAAAGGAACTCTAACATATATTTGGTAGTGTTTATGTAGAAGTACTTCTTCATGTTTTTTCCTATTTTGCCATTTAAAATAAATTTTAAGTAAGGGCATATTAGTTTTCATAAAAAATTCAAGAAATTCTATTTTCTGAACTCGTACTTTTATATGTAAAAAAAAATATAGATATAGATATAGAATAGGTATAGAATATAGAATATAGAATAGATATAGAGAAGAGCCAATTCACTACAACAAAAAGTAGATTATACGACAGTTTTAATTGGACATTTTTTTTTAATGCCCCATAACATTAAGCATGGGACATTTGCTATTATGTGTCCCATGTTTAAAAAGGAAATTAGATGATAAAACCTTGTCTTTTTCCAAATTTTATTTTAATTCACGTACAGTAAAGAGTTTCACCTTTTTTTTTCTTCTTCTATTTTTCCATCTAATTTCCCCATTTCTCCTCTTTTCATCGGCCTTAATTAATCAAAAAAAAGAAAATCCATTTATTCTCTAATCTCTACATCTTCAATCGACCATCAACCCTATATCTCTAATTTTCGATTTCTTTCCATTACAATATAAATTGCGTTTTATTTGAATTATTTTGAATAACCTAGGGTTTTCGATTGAATCGAAGGGTTCTAAGCATGATTCCCTCAAAAATTTCAGGTTATCTCAACAATTGAGCTCGACAATTCGAATTCTCTCTAATAATTTCATTCAAACCCCTACATATAAATTAACTCAATCAAAATATGATTTCTTTTTAAAACTAAAATCCAGCGAGACTGAGCCAAAACTTAACTGAACTTACCCGTAGTAAGTTAGTTTGGCTTTTTGCAAAATTATTTCCTGTTTGAAAAATGTCTAACAAACATGTTTTCTACTTTCTGAAATAAAATTTTCAGTTCTCAATTTTTGCAAACTACTCTTTCAAAAGCCAAACAAACAATAATTTTCTTATTTCTAAACAAAACCTAACAAACTCTACTATAATAACACCTCATTTATTTCTCAAACCACTCTCTCAAAACTCTAACAAACTACACTACCCAAAGGGAGAGTATTTCACAAACCTCCACTACTCTCAAACTACTTTTCCAAACACCAAACAAACAGAACCTTAGTTTTCTGTCTACATTTCGCCTAGGTGGGTTCAAACTTCAAATAATAAAAACTTGCGTTAAATTACTAATCAAAACATTTATTTTCCCAGAGTTTAATCACTTTCAAAGCGCGTCAAACACATAAAGTGGGAACCTCTCCCAACTAGAATTTGAACTTGAGTCCTGTTGCAAAAAATTGAAATTTTCACAATGTATGAATTGAATTAAAGAGTCACTTTAGATTCAAAAAGCTATTATTTCCAAGAACTAGTTAAATACATGAATGTATCTACAATAATATTGATCTAGATTGTTCTTAGACTAAAATAAACAGGAGTTTTATGAGCCATTTGTAAGTGGGCAACTCCAATAGAACAAAGACTCCCTAGAATATCACCTATCTTCCAGTAAAATAAAATTCCAACCAGTCCCCCATTTTACATTGACTAGTCCTTCCACTATGTCCATCAATCACTTATACATTTATCATTAATTCAACATTAATCTTCCACAGATAAGCTTGTCTCCTTCGCTCAACCACAGCATCAAATTCAAAAGAAATCTCGTCTCAGGTGAGAAAATCTCTTCCGTTTCCTAGTTAATGATCAATGATTTTGCATTTTCCAATTTTATTCTGCTTACACACTAAAATTGTTTTTATGTTCTTTCTTTAGAATAAGTATGTTGGACCTGACAGAAAAAAGACTAATGAATATAGGATCAGTTTACTTGTGTCCCTAACTCAAATTAATTTTTTAGACGTATTGTGTGTATCTTCTCGAATTTATGTTGTAAAGGGGACATGTTGCTAATGAAGCCTCACTTACCACCAAAATATTGGTACTCTATTATGTTAATTATGATGTGTTACGAGCACTTTTGATTCAACATGAGTATGAAATCGATGACATCAACCACATCTTCACTTGATAAATACTTGAGAATGTAAAACCTGAATGGGTGGGATCGGTACGGGTTTCGGGAAAGGGATTACGGGATTTGGGATTCCAATTTTACTTCCTGAAACCCATCCCGGCTTACTTGCTTCCTGGTGATTCGGGTATCACTTAGTAATTGTTTGTACCTAAAATATTTTTGATATTTGTCAGATCAATAATGGCCCGACAAGAGGTGATTAGCTCGATAATAAGTGATATCAACAGACAACAAGGTCGTTTAATGAATAGGCCCAACAATGAGTCAATCTTCACGAAGTTAAAGCGTCTCTCAGCTCGTTTGACACACGGATGCCAACATAAGGAGTCCAATTATGATTTTACATACTCTGTTATGCTTGTAAATCAGGGGAATAGAACAAGCTAGATTTCATGTATCTTAATCTTTCGACATTATGTCTATTCTAATACATCAAAGCTGATTTCATTTATAAGTATGTTTTCATCAACTGATTTTGATTTGTTTTTTAAGATTCATTTTTACACACTATGCAACTTAAATGATATTTGATTAACTAAAATGTATTTAAACTCTGACGCCTGTTAGTAATTACTGGAAATAACTTTATTTAGTAGATGGTTACTGATGCGTATTAATTACAATGTTTCAGCAGCTATGCAGCAAAGAATAACAATACATAATAAGCGTGGCGAGAAACTTGCTGGCGTATTGCATGAGACTGGATCAGAAAAAATGGTACTCAAAAGTAGGTCAGCTATTTTGGGTTGGATACTCTGTAAAATAATTTTGTAGGATTTTGAATATTCTTTTTTTTTTATTATTCAATTGTTTAATCATTTTTTAAGCGGGTTGGACACATTAAGTGGATAGCTCTCCCAACAGGGATTCGAACCTGAGTCCACTACTTTGAATATTCATTCACATACTCGTCCCATGTCACGTGCGAGAAATTTCTAAATTTTCCTTTTGAATAAGAAATGATGAAGTTGAAAGAGTTTTGGTCCTTGACATTAAATGAGCTTTTATTTTATTCTGTGTTCTACAAATAACTCAATGGCAGCTGGTTGTGAGCTTTATGGCTAATTTACACTTTTCAATCTGCAGGAAAGCAAAATCCTAGTCAACCTTGCTGTTCTTTTAGAAAATGAAGGAATCAGTGCATTTCGCTTTGATTTTTCTGGAAACGGGTAAGGTTTTAAAATGACATATAAGTCTCTTTAATTGTCATTCATCGTTCATTTAACAAAAGGTCTGGACGGTCATTATTTGTGTGTTGGGGTTCACATGTCGCAATCCGTAAGGTTGGGCTTTAATATGTCACATATTGGGCTTGTTTCACCCACACATTCAGTCCGCCCACACGTAAAGGGGAGTATTGAGAATAAATGTCCCACATTGGTTGAAAATCATAGTTAAATCTACCTTATAAGGTCTTGAATAATCCTCCCCTAAGAAGCTAGTTTTTGAGGTGGCAAAAATTTAATTGTCATACCATAGAGGCCAAAGTCCATTTTTCATACCAATCGAATGAAGATCATACCAATCCACACTTTCGTCAGTTTTTTAACGGAAGTGCCATGTGTCCGTTAAGTTGAATTGAAACTAAAGTATGATATTCGTTCGATTGGTATGAAAAATGGACTTTGACTTATTTTATGGTATGGAAATTGAATTTTTGCTTCACTTTCAATTTTAACTGTAATCAACTTTAATTTATTTGTTCTTGACCATACCTTTTAATATAAACAAATATTGCAAGGTACATTAACCATAGGGAAATACGGCATTTAGTAGGTATTATATTTTACGTGTAGGTCTCACATTAGAATGGAGTTTTGATCAATGAAATCAGTTAACATTCATAGCTAGCAAATGGGTGTATTGGGAAAACACTTATTAGGACTCGTCGAAGTTGATCCTAGCAAATGTCATTCAATGTTTAAGTTTGATCATATCAAAAGTATAACACATGAGTAGTTGTGTAGTTTGAAATATATATTTGATACTATTATAGGAGGTGAAATAACATATTTCAAATTGAGTTAATTCGTAGTTCAAGTCAAATTATCCTTGACCTTCTACCAAAAAAAAATGTAAAAAAATATTTATCAATCTAATAATTTTACTTGGTGAGACAGAACAACAAATGTTTGAGTGGTTAACAAAAGAAATTGAATGAATATATATATATATATATATATATATATATATATATATATATAATTAAATACAATGTAATAGGCAAAAATTTGTTTTCCATACCACACGTGCATCGCACGTGAGTTTTTTCCCGCTCAAGGCCACTTAACGGACCACGTGGCAATTCCGTTAAAAAACTTGACAGAAGTATGATTTGTGAAACGTCTGTTTATTCTATGGTATATTTTTGTTCGATTTGTGTGAAAAATTGACTTTGACATATTCTATGGTATGAAAGTTAATTGCCCTTTTGGGGTTGGGTTAGACTCAAGCCATGTAAGTGGACTTAGTTCAATCCGTGTGGTGTATAAGTTATTTAACAATGATGAACTTAACCTACCTTCATTTTTGGGATTCTTTCTGCTACCCATTTGTATTTTGTGTTTCTTTGTTATCGTATTGAGTTGATTTTCAGGGAAAGTGAAGGTATTTTTCGTTCTTGTAACTTTCACGACGAGGCTGAAGAGTTGAGAGCTGTGATAGAATACTTCGCGGGAGTAAACCGTTTGACAGTTGCGATTCTTGGGCATAGTAAAGGTATATATACACTCTTCCAATCAAAACTAAATATCGTAAAATATGTAAACAATCAAACAATACCAAAACAGACTACATCTCAGTTGTTGCAGGACCACTTTTGCCAAAGCTAGAAGATTTTTGGTATTTTACACCATCGGTTTGAACCTTATCGTTCGAAAAACTGAACATGCAGAGAAACATGTGTGTTGTAATAACGCGTAACTGTATCTTTGCCGAACATCTGTTAAATTGGGTTCTCCATTTCTATATTCAGCTGGCATTGTTGTACTCTTGTATGCGTCTAAATATCGTGATATTGGTGCTGTGGTAAATCTCTCGGGTCGTTATATTCTCAATAGAGCCATTGAAGAAAGCCTGGGTAAAAATTACTTGGAAAGACTCAAGAAGGATGGTTACATTGATGTTAAAACTAAAACAGGTATCCATTTGCTGTTGCTTTTTTTTTTTTTTTTTCATCCATTTCCCTCTTTTCTGAATCTCTCGTCTCTTTTCATAGGGGAAGTATATTATCGAGTCACCGAGGAAAGTATGATGGAGCGACTCAATATGAAGATGAATGAAGTATGCCATGCTATTGACATGAGATGCAAGTAAGTCATTAATTTCGTCAAACTAACAATTATATCTGACATTTTATTAATAAATGTACATTTATGTATCAAAAATACAACATGTACAGGGTGTTGACAGTGCATGGATCAGCTGATGAAATAAACCCAGTAGAAGATGCACTGGAGTTTGCCAAGATTATACCAAACCACAAGCTGAAAATTATACAAGGAGCTAATCATATTTATATTTCACATCAGGATGAATTAGCTGCAGCTGTTTTGCCTTTCATAAAAGAATGCATTCAACAGAATAAAAATATCTCCACATCAGGATGAATTGGCCGCAGCTGTTTTGCCTTTCATAAAAGAATGCATTCAACAAAATAAAAATATCACCAAATATTGAGATTTCGCAATGAGGGCTTGCAGATATATACATAAAATTTACGCCCAATTAAATAATGACACTTGTAAAATAATTTATTAGTTATCAATTAAGTTTCTATGTTGGGATTTTACTAAATCAAATTCCATGACTACATCTGCAAATCTTGGAGAAGGTCGTATCACACGATTCAAGAAAAAGCCTCTTGCCTTTGAATCCATACATCCAAGAGAAGAGTCAGAGGGTTTATATATAGAGATGGTAACTACTTTTAATTATATCAAATATATTAATATTATCATTTTGTTACACTTGTTTTATTGTCTATTGTCTATTTAAGCTTTCTGCTTACATTTATATGCATCTGGATGGTTTTCCATCCAATTTGATGGCTGATCCGAAATTGGTTTTCCAATCAATTATTAGTAGTGGTGGAAAATTGTGAACTTATGGATATACTAAAATATCTTGTGGCCTTTTTTTCTTTTTTGTATTTTCCTTTTCAAGCGATTAAATTGTGCTAAATAACTGAAAAAATAATATATTAATTTTCAAGTGATTAAATTGTAATCAATAATTGGAAATAAATTAGCAGAACATTGACTACTTAACTCTTTCAACTTATATATCATATAAGTTATAACCTATAGGGAACATAAAATATTATGCCAAGTTGAGAGACTTACATTAAAGTACCCTTATTGCTAGTATAGGTTAGGAGAAAAATATCTTTACGAAGTTGCTGCGTTTATTTTTACATACAAATGAAAATTTAGTATTTCCCTAAATAATAAAATCATTAAATCTTCAAGTTCTCTTCATGGCCGTGTATTGACACACAAAATAAAAAATAACAAAAAATCTAATTTAAATTAGTTGCACCACATTATATGTAGCATAAATAATTCATCAACGGTTGTGAAGATAGACCCTGTTTTCACCTTCACCTTCACCTTCACTTACCTTCACCTTCACCTTCACTTACAACGTAACAGAAACAAAAAATCCATTAGGCTATATAGGGTTTTTTGCACTTTGCACCCCCGAAATATGGGAAATAGGCACTTTGCACCCTCTTTTATTTTCAAGCAAAAACTCAAAGGCAAAATAGGTAATTCTATTGTAAATCTTTGGCACTTTGCACCCCCAAAATAAAATTTGCACTTAACACTCCCTAATTAAGAACAAATCAACAACTAGCACCCCCGAAACACAATAAATGAACACTTTGCACCCCAAAACACAAAATTAACACTTAACACCGTCAAATTAAAAAAAAAAAAACTCAAACCCTTCGTTTTTTCCGGCAAAGATGACCATTAAGGTGAAAAACATTTAAGGCAAAATAGGTAATAATTTATGGGTCTTTGATATTTTGTAGACAATAAGTCTTCGAGAAATTTACTTGTACTTTATGTAGTTATATATGGTTATATTGTTGAAAAGAAAGATGGAGAGAGAAATGAGTATTCGAGTATTTATAATTGTATTTTGCAAAATTTAAGAAAAAAAATGAATTACCTGTTTTGCCTTTGATTTTTTTCACTCCAATAGTCAACTTTGACGAAAAAAATGAAGAGTTTGTGTTTTTCTAATTTGAGGGTGTTAAGTGTTAATTTTGTATTTTGAGGTGCATATTGCCCATTTATTGTGTTTCGATGGTGGAAGTTGCTTATTTGTTCTTAATTAGAGGGTGTTAAGTGCTAATTCTATTTTGGGGGTACAAAGTGCGAAATTCTCAAGTTTTGAGGGTGCAAAGTGCCAAATACTATTGAATTACCTATTTTGTCCTTGAAATTTTGCTTGAAAATAAAAGAGGGTGCAATGTGCTACATTTTTCATATTTCGAGGATGCAAAGTGCTAAATCTAAGTTTCGGGGGGTGCAAGGTGCCTATTTTCCATGTTTCGGGGGTGCAAAGTGCAAAAAACCCGGCTATATATATAGAAATAGAAACTCATAAAAGGATTAATGAAAAGAATATAACTTAGCGAATGATACTTCAAGTTCAAGTAGGGTAAGAAGTAATTAAAAAATAAGCTAAGGTTCGATCGGGTCGTCGGATCGACATTGGGCCGATCCGGGTAAGATCCGGGTAAAAACGCACTGATCTATGGATTGTTTATTAATTAATCACATTTCTCTAAAGGTATAATAGTGACTCAATAAAAATGGCATGTTAGCCTGTTAGGAGATGATTTTAAAAATGGTCTTTTGAGAAGTTTAATTTTTAAAAATGACCTTACAAAGTTAAAAATTCTAAAAATGATCTTTGTTTAATTAATTAGTTAGTAGATTAATTAATTAACCTATTAACTAATTAAACTATAACTAATTTTAAAACAAGCAATCAAAATAAAATAAATAAATCAAATTCAAAATCGCCAAAGAACATTTGAAGATGTTCTTGGATGTTGATGCTCCCAAGCATCAGCATCCAAGAACATCTTCAAATGTTCTTCGGCGCTTGGGCGACTGGCCAGTCGCCCAAGAACATTTGAAGATGTTCTCGGGCTCTTGGGCGACTGAACCATCTTCAAATGTTCTTCGGCGGTTGGACGACTGAACCAGTCGCCCAAGAGCCTGAGAACATCTTCAAATGTTCTTGGGCGACTGGCCAGTCGTCTAGGCTGTTCTTGGGCGACTGGTTCAGTCGCCCAATAACATTTTCAGGCGCAAATAAAAAATAAAAAAAAGAAATTCATATTAGCGCGCGGTTGTTTTGTGTGAAAGATGTGAAAGTTATGAGAGAGTTTGAAAATGAAGAAGAAGAGTTGAGAAAGTTGGGAGAATTGAAAGAGAGTTGGGAGGATTTAAATTGGGAGAATTTGAATTTGAGAAGAGGGGGAAAATAAAAGAATTATTTAGGAAAAATAAATGGGTTTAATTCAGAATTAAATTAAAAAAAAAAATTGAAAAATAAGGGGAGGCCATTTATAAACTCTTGTTTGAACAATTCAAACGAAGTTCATATAAAAAGACATAATTTTGAGATATCTGTCATGCTAAATTTCGTAACTACAATGAATAAATCTTAAAAATTTCACTAATCTATAGTAATGAATATATAATTTAAAATACAATATCATGCTTGTCTTCCCAATAATTATTTGTCCTCAAAGCAGTGTACGCACAATCGATCCTCCACTACCCCATTTTTTCTTACAAACTTGGCTTACTTCTTTAGTCAAAATATATGCATCATCGTCCCTGCATATGAAAATACGAAAATTGTAAGAAAATGAAATAATAGATTGATGCTTGAATATATAACATGCACATTTAAATTTAAAGAGCGAAAGATAAAAATACAAATATGTTTTGTCTAACTCTAAAAAATTCTCTTGTGTTATTTTAATTCTCAAAATCCTCTTTGTGATCTTAAGTAAGTGTCAAATACACCCTAAAAAAAGTGAGTGTGTTTCAAATGCAAAAATTGTAAGTATTTGTTCACATTTTACTTTGATTATGATATATATGACAATTTTACACATGAAATCATAAGATAAAAACACCTCTTATACTTTGCCTAACTCCCAAAAACCCCCTCATGTGTCATTTTAATTCCCCAAAACCCCTCTATGTTTGATTTTGAGTAGCACACTCGACCCAAGTTGTATATACTTAATTTTTCAAAAAGAATAAATAAATTTAAAAAAAATAAACATATAGAGGTAATCTTGTCACTCGACCAAAAGTCAAAAGTAAATTTATACTTGAGTTGGGTGTGGTATTTAAAACCAAATACATGATATTTTTTGTGAGTTAAAATAACACAGAGATTTTTTTTGAAAATTAGACAAAGCACCTGCTTTGTTTTTATCTTTTGCTCCTATTTAAATTACCATCCCCAACAATAGCAACTGCATGAGCCGTGTGTATTGATTTCTTTTTAATATAAATTAAACTTATCTTCACATATTGGATTTAAAATTCCTATACAGTTTTTGATATTTATGTGTATTTTGAAAAATTAAAATTTGAAATGCATTATGTATAAACAATATAATCACCTTAATAAAGTAAAAACTAATTACTATTATTCAACTTCAAAACTTAGTCCCAATTTTTATAGAAAGAAGCAACAAATTTACCTCTTTATAAGAAAATATGATTCAGTAGGAATTATTTACAACCATCTCAAACAAAAATCATTCGAAAAGCTTAAAAAGAACAATAGAAAGGGCATGAAAGGGCAAAATTGTAAATTTGGTCCTAAATTAAATCTGCCTTTTAGATATAGTAGTACCACCAAGCTTTAGATGTTTAGAAAATTTAGTCACATAATTTAGAAAATTTAGCGAATTTTGTCCCGTAGTATGATTAATTTTGATCGAAAATCATCACTGAGTTGCCAACTCGACAATTACATGTCAAACAACTTTTCCCGTGGGCTTATACATGTCATGTTTGGAAATTGATAAAGAAAAAAAGAAACACCTTACAATTTAAGTCCCATAAAAATCTATTTCTTCCATTTTTCATCCTCTACTATGAAACAACAAGAAATTTAGTTTGTTGCGATTTTCCTTTTCTTATTTCTCGTATTTGCACATATTTTACGAGAAATTTGTACAATTTTTTCTTCGAGCAATATAATATTTTGGGAAAAATAAATAGACAATAATTGTTCATATTTAATCCATGCATTTTTTATTTCTGTGTTCCCTCGCATTTTTTCCTACCTTCGAGATTTTCTTCTACAAATTATTTTTTCAAGAAAATTATTCACATTCCCCCCACATTTTAAAAATATATTTCCAATTAAATAATAATCCCTCGCTTTTCCTCTAATTAATTTTTCTCAATCTCATGAATTGTGAAAGATATTAAATAATAAGAAAAATGGAGTATTTCTTTTACACAAAAATATTGAATTGAAAATTTCCACATTTTATTAATAGTTATGTTTTTAGAATTAATTAATTGCATGTACCAAAATTATGTTATTAATTCCTAGCATTTGTGCAAATTTTTCGACATAAAATTCTTTACATTTATTTAAAAGATTATATTGCATGATGATTTTTTCCCACAAATTTTTAGTAAATTCTGTGAATATACGAGAATTGAGAAATCGCAACATAAATTTCTTGATATGTTATAGTATGGGATTGAAAATGAAAGAATATATTTCATGAGATTGATATTGCCATGATATCTTTTTTGTCAATTTTCCAACATGACATGTATAGTTTGCGGGGCAAGTTATTTGACACGTAGTTGTCGAGTTGGCAATTAAACGGCAATAACCATCCAAAATCTTACAACCGGATGAAATTTGCAGAACTTTTAAAATTTTGGGACTAAAATTGCTACTTATCTAAAGTGCGGGATGATATATAAAAAATAGGTATAATTTGAGACGTAGTTTTCAATTTTGCCGAATGAAAGCCTACTTAAAATTTAAACTCCCGTTTGCTGGATGCTATGGTGCAGTGCACTAGTATGCACCCCTTTGATGATTGACAAGTGTCATTGATATTATTTACTTTTATCTAATTTCTCTCTCCTTCATGGGACACTTATCAATCATTAGAGGGTGCATACCACTACAATGTACCCTAGCATTCAATAAACCGAAGATTGCAATTAATGTTATTATTAAATAATTTTTTTAAAATGGAAAAAAATATCATTCAAAATAAATTAGAAAAAGATCTCCATCTATAAAATAATGAATCATTTCCTTAATGATCATTCAGATGCAATGCAATGAAAGTAAAGTCAATGAATACCTCTCCGTTTTCCTTTTCTTGTCGAATAAACAATGCACACGTAACACGTTCATTACCTACAACAAAAATAAACAGTTGCAATTTCAAGAAATGAAGAGAAAAAGTAGAAACAATGAAATAAAAGTGATGCAGCAAATTATTAGGATTGTATTTTAAGATCTCAAACCTATCGTGTATTTATTAGCAAATCAACTTTAAATGAATCACAATCATTTATTACACCACATCATTCATGCAACCAGGGGCGGACCGCTATAAGGGCTCCCCCAAGAAAATCTGGAAGAAATATTTTTATAGATGTATTTGTCAAGTATGTACAAATCTAATCAGTAGTGTAGTAGATGGTGTACCACTTTTCCAACAAGGAGGCTTGGGTTCGAACCTTCTGATCTTTTAAGTTATTAATTTTTTTAGTTATAATCTATTTCTCTTTCTTTCCTCCAGTTTATTATATATATATGGACCAATTTATAAACATTAACGTGGCATGTGTACTAACATTATTGTAAATATTTTTATGTTAATAATTTATTAGTGTCTTAATTATAATCATCATAAAAGATAAAAATATTTGATTTTATAAAATGCATTAATGGACCAATTTATAAACATTAACGTGACATGTGTACTAACTTTATTGAAAATATTTTTATGTTAATAATTTATTAGTATATTAATTATAATCATCATATCTTATGATAAAAATATTTGATTTTATAAAATGCATTACAATAAATAAAAAAAAAAAGTTCTAATATTAATTTTGGTATTTTTTTATAGCATTTTTTTTATAGAACTGGGTTTATGTTGTAAAAATAAATGTGTTTTAAGATTATTCAATATCTTGAACCAATTGTAGAATGAAATTCATTAAAAAAAATTACTAATATATTTTTCACCTTTTATTAGATAAATATACAAAATTACGTATTTTCATTAAGTTGTCATTTTATCTCAATAACAAAAAAAAATATCAAGTTTACTATAAAAAAATCTCGCCCCCCAACCAAAAGCCTCTAGTCCGCCCCTGCATGCAACGATTGTAATAAATAACCACTTGTTGAGTGGGCCGGGTCATTGTGGCGGTGTGAAATCTGTGAAGATGAAATTACCAAAAAGGTCTCTTCGTCCAAGCATTTGAAGCCGTTTCAAAAGTTGAAGAGTGGGGGCAGTTTAGGAAAATTGTATTTTGGTGTAGTGGAGTAAATAATTGTCATTAGTGATTAGTTTGGGACGATATTCCAAAAATTTATTAAATTACGGGACAAAATTCAATAAGATGATATAATTTGGGACGAAAACCATCACTTATTAGTTTGTGATCATTTTCTGCAATTTTACCTAGATAAAATAGTATAGATGTAGTCTGCTGGTAGAATCCAGGCTTCTGCAATCAGGTCTTAATAGAAACTTATATTTTTGACAGTGTTGGTGTAGAACCTTTTATTTTGTAAAAATTTAATTATTTTTTGGATATGAATATTGACAAACTCAACATATGCAATATATATACTAGTATAAGCCATGTATTATTCTTAAAACAAAATTGATAGTATATTTGTCCAAATATTTTGGGATAAAAATCATAAGACATTAATTTGATAATTATGACCTATATTTTTCTTCAAAACCTCAACATGTAAATTTAATTAAATAATGATTTCTTTTCAAAATTATAATCCAGGGAAACCGAGAATAAACATAACTAGACCCATAAACGTGGCCTGTTTCATTGGAGTTTGGGGAAATAGTGAATGTTTGTGAATAATATCGAGTTACCTAATGCTTCTTAATTGTTTGGAATTTGAGAGATTGATTTGGGAAAGAAAAGAGATGTAGTTTTTTTTTTAAAGAGTCAGATTATAGCTGTAAGATGTGTAAGACTTTATATCAAATTACGTTTGTTATCTAAGATAAATTGTGTAAGATATATGTTAAATCATAATAGAGTTTGTATATAAATTATTTAGAAATAAAAAAATTGTTATTTGTTTGACTTTTGAGATAATAACTTGAGAAAATTGAGAAATAAAAAATTTATTTCAAAAATTTAAAAATATGCTTATTTGATATTTTTTAAACATGAAATAATTTTGAAAAAACGCCAAACAAAAAGAAGCTCTTTATTTTCTGTCTACATTTCGTCTAGCTGTGCTCAAACGTCAAATGATAAAAATTTGCATTAAATTACTTATTGAAACTTTATTCGTTCTACTATAAATTATGCTAAGTTATTCGAATCAAGTGCTCCCACATTTATCATTAATTCAAGAGGGGAGTCCCTTTTCACCATGCCTCAATCTTCCACAGATAAGGTTTTCTTCTTCGCGCAACCTCTGCATCAAATTCAGAAGAAATCTCGTCTCAGGTAAGAAATTCATTTCCGATTTCTTGTTAATGATCAATGCTTTACTCGATGCCATAAGAAAATGTTAATTTTGAAAAAATCAAACACTGATTACATGAGATTGAGTTGAGATCTAAACCTAATATTCATTTTCCGATTTTATTGGTATATTTGCCTAAAATTAAATTTAAGTGCGAAGCTATTAAACTGAATTTTTTAGATAATTACTGCATTGAACCAATGGTTATTCGTTTCTGCTTACACACTTATTTTTTCCTTTTTTTTAATTTATGTTCTTAAAGCTGCATTCCTTGAAATGAGTATGTTGGACCTGAGAAAAAAAGACTAATGATAGGATCAGTTTTTACTTGTGTTCCTAACTAAATTAATTGTTTTAAGTATTGTGTGTAATTTTATATTGTTAAGGGTATGTTTATGACATGTTGCTAATGAAGCCTTACTTGCCTCCAAAGCATTGGTACTTGCCTAGGTGCCATGGCTGTCGATGCCTCTATAGATGTTCTTTGGGATCTCGATGCTAATATGTTAATTATGATGTGTTACGAGCACTTTTGATTCAACATGAGTATAAAATCGATGACATGAACCACCTCTTCTGTTGATAAATATTTGAGAACGTATATACAACATGTTTAATAACCTTGATGGGGATTGGATCTCTTGGTTTTGTTTTTTGAGATTTAGTTTAACACACAATGTAACTTAAATGATCTTTGATTAACTTTATCATGATTTAGGTTTCAAAGGTCCTTAATCCCATATTTTCTTTTTCTCTTTTTTAATTTATACTCCAAAGAATTGTTTCATGATGTTCTTTTTCTTTCCCTTTGATACTTTTCCTGATGCTTGTGGATTGCATGGTGGATTTTTTTGAATAATATTATGAAGACTATAGTTTCAGATTTGAAACTGAAGACCTATCTATCTTTCTCCTCGCTCTGACGTGTTAGTAATTACTGGAAATAACTTTATGTAGTAGATGGTTACTCTTCTTTTTTTTTTTTTTTAAAACAACACCAATTGTATCAATAAAGTTAAAGTACAGGGGGTAGTGCAGAGGTTGCACTAGAAAGTATAACATGGCACAGTTATAGGAAAAATAACGAGACAACATATCAACAATCTAAACTACAAGGCCGTCCCAATCCAATCCGAAGTTAACATAAAAAAGGGAATGCCTCTAAAATGATGGTTACTGATGCATATTAGTTACAATGTTGCAGTTGCAGCAGCTATGCAGCAAAAAATAACAATACAGAATAAGCGCGGCGAGAAACTTGCTGGCGTATTGCATGAGACTGGATCAGAAAAATTGGTAGTCCTATGCCATGGTTTTCGATCCTCAAAGGTAGGTCAGCTATTTTGGGTTGGATACTCTGTAAAATAATTGTAGAATTTTGAATATTCATTCACATACTTGTTCCATGTCACGTGCGAGAAAGTTCTAAATTTTCCTTTTGAATAAGAAATGATGAATTCACCATGAGAGGCTGACCTGTCTCTTGTTTTAGACTGCAGTAGGTGCGAGACTTAGATAATTTGAATGTAAAATTTCAAATACTATGACCTTATGTTATTGGCATGCATTTATGTTGTGTTCTTTTTGGCTCATCTATCGTCATGTGATGCTGTACTATGCATATTATCATGTGATGTTGTACTCCATCCCTGGACTCTAGCAATGTATCAAATCCCAGAAAAGAGAGACTGAGGATATTTAGTAAACTAGAATACTCTTATCAGCTATATTGAGAGGCTTTTAGTCCTTGTCATTAAATGAGCATTTATGACTAGTTTACTGGATTCACAACGTACACTTTTCAATCTGCAGGAACACAAAACCATAGTCAACCTTGCTGTTCTTTTAGAAAATGAAGGAATCAGTGCATTTCGCTTCGATTTTTCTGGAAACGGGTAAGGTTTTAAAATGTCATATATATCTTCTAATGTTGCCTACCTTGTCATAATGGTGTATCAGTTGTTTAATAGTGGCGAACTTAACCTGCCTTCATTTTTGGGATTCTTTCTGTTGGGTAATATCTTTTGTGTTTCTTGGTTAATGTATTGAATTGATTTTCAGGGAAAGTGAAGGTATTTTTCATTATGGTAACTATCGAAGCGAGGCTGAAGACTTGAGAGCTGTGATTGAATACTTCACTGGAGTAAACCGTTCAACATTTGCAATTCTTGGGCATAGTAAAGGTATATCAACTTGCAAGTGTTGCAAAATTTATTGCACCTTGTTGAATCCGTTCTATGGGAGGCGGCCAACAAAGTGCATGTGATCTTTGTTGGTTAATAAAAAAACACGAGTTTCCATAGGCTGGAGGACTGATACTATAAGTAGGATAAAGGCCGTAAAAGAGAAATGAAAGGAAGTTTTTCGCATTTTTCCACTTATCCAAGGAATCCTTTGCTTGGCATTTCTATTTGAGAGAGAGCTTTGCTTAGGTCAGTCCCTTTCTGGCACTTGAGGAGGTTAATCTTAAGTGTTGGAAGCTACTGCTAAGAGACTCCCCCTAATCTATTAAGGATAGGCCACAAGATTTTTGGTCTGGTTTGCGCAAATCATATTGCATGTTATAAGTTCAATATAGGTTACACGTATTTTAATTATAGTATTGTTCAAAAAACTGAAAATACAGAGAAAGAAGTGTGTTGTAATGACGTGTAGCAGTATCTTTACTGCATATCCTGTTATATTGGTTTTCAATATGCTGAGCTCTTGATTCTCCATTTATTTCTACAGCTGGCAATGTTGTACTCTTGTATGCGTCTAAATATCATGATATTGGTGCTGTGGTAAATCTCTCTGGTCGTTATGATCTCAATAGAGGCATCGAAGAACGCCTGGGTAAAAATTACTTGGAAAGACTCAAGAAGGATGGATACATTGATGTTAAAACTAAAACAGGTAATCATTTGCTTTTCTTTGTTTCTGTACTCCTATTAGTACTTCAAGTTTTCGATATTTTCATCCATTTCTCTCTTGTAAATATTTGTTACTTTTTCACTAAATTATCATGAAAAGTTCCGAATCTCTCATCTCTTTTCATAGGGGAAGTAGATTATCGTGTCACTGTGGAAAGTATGATGGAGCGACTCAATACGAACATGAATGAAGCATGTCATTCAATTGACAAGAGATGCAAGTAAGTTCGCAAAAAGCACCTTCATTTTTGTTACCCTCCGTAACTTCAAATCTTCGAATTAAGTGACCTTATTGTTATTACTTTTATTAAATGAGTTTGAATACAACATGTACAGGGTGTTGACAGTGCACGGATCAGCTGATGAAATAATCCCAGTAGAAGATGCACTTGAGTTTGCCAAGATCATACCAAACCACAAGCTGCAAATCATACAAGGAGCTAATCATAGCTATACTTCACATCAAGATGAATTAGCTTCAACTGTTTTGCCTTTCATAAAAGAATGCATTTAACAAGATGAAGATATCGCCAAATAGCTAGGTTCATTATCCTCCGAACTTTTTTTTTTGAAACAAAACACCACTTGTATTAATAAGGAAAAATACAAGGGGAAAGTGTAGAGGATGCACTAAGAAGAAAGTAAAACAAACAAAACAGACCAAGATGTAATCATTTCTACAATGCTAGCCAATCAGTAAGTAACATAAAGAATGGGATGCCTTTAAAAAGCTTAGATTTAAACAACCACATGGTTGTCCAGAATCTAATCTTTTCCCATAGATCTTCAACACTATGCTCGTTCTCTTCAAAGATTCTTTCATTTCTTTCAAGCCATACATTCCACCATAAAGATTGCACCGCTGCTTTCCATATCACACTTCTTTTTCTACCTTCTGGAATCTGTACTGTAATAGCTTTGGAACAGTTTAGTGGAGTAGACCACGTTATATTAAATATATCCGTCAATTTCCTCCACAGTAGTGAGGTAAAGCTACACTGTGAGAAAAGATGATCCACTGATTCCTTATTATTCTTACATAACACGCACCAGCTTGGTGATAAGGAATGAAAGGGTCTTCCTTTTTGCATTACTGTACACACATTCACCCGGTCGAGTAGCACCAGCCAAGAAAATATCTTTACTTTAGAAGGTACTATAGAACTCTACACAAAATCAGTCCAAATAACATTTTGAAGCCCAGGTCTAGTGATCAGATTTTCAAATGCTGATTTACATGTGAACATTTCCGAAGAATCGAAGAATTACACAACCAAATTCTTCTATCTTCAAGCAACTTGTTCACCGATATGTTCCTTAATAGGTTGATTAGGTGCATCAGTTCTTGGGTCTCAGGTTCATTCAAATTTCTCCTGAAGTGAAAATTCCAGATCGTACTTTCTAACTCTTCATCATTCTCCGCAAATTCCTCTATACAACCATTTTCTTTAGATGAGATTCTTACTAGTCGGGGGAAATGAGCTTCTAGAGAGAAGTCCCCCAGCCATTTTTCTTTCCAAAAACGAATTCTTTTCCCTTTGCCAACTTTGAATTTAACCAAATTGATATAAACATTATGCAGGGTTGAAATTCCTTTCCAAGGACACCTTGATGATTTGTTACCTCCCAATCTCGAATCCCACCTATTATCCATCAACCGATACTTCTAATGATTTGTGCCAATGAGTTTATTTTCTAAAGGGAATCTCCAAAGCCATTTCATTAGTAAAGCGGTATTTCTTTCTTTCAAGTTTCCAATACCCAATCCGCCTTTGCTTTTGGGTCTACACACAACCTCCCAAGAAACTAAATGGTCGCCGCCTTTTAAATCCCCTCCTTCCCAAAAGAAATCCCTCATCAATTTTTCTATATTCTCCAAGATAGAGATAGATGCTTTAAAAATAGACAAGTAGTATATGGGCAAAGAAGAAAGGACTGACTGAATAAAGTTAATCTTCCCCCGCGAGATAGGTACGCATTCTTCCAACCTTCCAGTCGTTTTCTCACCTTATTAACCAAGGGTTCCCAGAATAAGGATCTCCTAGGATTGTCACCCAAAGGTAATCCCAAATATTTCAATGGCCATGATCCCACCATACATCCGAATTTAGAGGCTTCCTGATGAATCCATTCCTCCTCTACATTCAACCCCAGCATTTAGCTTTTCTCCATGTTAATTTTCAGCCCGGAAATAGCACAAAATACCTCCAAAGTGTTTACCGTGTTTTCAATATTCAGATCATCAGCTTCCATAAATAGCAAAGTATCATCTGCAAATTGCAAGTGAGTTATCTCAACCTTCTCTCTACCAATCACAAATCCTTTCACAAATTCTCTCTTTCGCGTGATCAAGGAGTCTTCCCAAGGCATCAGCAACACAAGTAAGAGAAAAGGAGATAGGGGATCACCTTGTCTCAGTCCTCTAGTACTTTTGAACTTTTTTCTCGGCCTCCCATTAATAAAAACCGAGAAAGACACATTATTTAAGCATCCCTTAATCCACCTCCTCCAAGTTTGCCCGAAACCCTTCTGTTGCAAGACAAAATCAAGGAAGTTCCATTCTACATAGTCATAAGCTTTCTCAAAGTCTAATTTAAGTACGACTCCTTTCTTCCTCTTGCTGTTATACTATTCCACTACTTCATTGGCTATAAGAATGTCATCCAAAATTTGTCTTCCAGCTACGAAGGCTCCTTGTGCTTCAGATATTGTTTCTCCAAGCACTTCCTTAAGTCTTGAAGCTAGTGCTTTTGATATCATCTTGTAGAGACAAGTGACGAGGCTAATAGGACGAAAATCTCTGATTTTGCAAGAATTGAACTTCTTAAGGATTAAACAGATGTACGTTTCATTGGTAATTCCATTAATGATTCCGCTTTTTTCAAATTCTTTGAATACTTTTATGACGTCATTTTTCACTACTTCCCAATTCTCTTGGAAAACCGCCATGGTGAACCCATCTGGTCCTGGGGCTTTATCTCCATCACAATCAAAGACTGCTTTTTTAATTTCTTCTTCCTCAAATGGTCTTTCCAACCATCTGCTTATCTGATTCGTAATTGGTTTCCAAGATAAACCCATCACCTTAAAAAAAGGTCTTCTAGCAGAACGATATAGTTCACTGTAAAACTTCACTACTTCCTCCTCGATATCTTCTTCATTTGTCAGCACTGTTCCATCGTCTTTTTCTAGTTTTGTTATGGCATTCTTGGCTTTCCTGCCATTCATCAAACTATGAAAAAGTTTAGTGTTAGCATCCCCTTCCTTAACCCATTTGAATTTTGACTTAATTCTCAAAGCCTGCTCTTCATCAAAAATAATTTGTTGCCAATCTGACTTCACTTTGACCCTTTCCTCTTTCAAAGCTTCGTTCCAACTACCTCTAGCTTCTAAATGATCCAATTCCATAATCCTTTTCTCCAGGGCAGATTTCTTCAAACTACGGTCTCCGAATACCACTTTACTCCATTCTTGGACTTTAACTTTGATGTTCTTCAATCGGCTCATAAACTTAAAGCCTTCCCACCCAAAAGCATTTGTTTTTTACCACCATTTTCCAAATTCAGATTTGAACTCCTTGTTATTAAGCCAAATATTATCAAATCTAAAAGGTGTCGGCCCCCAATTTGGCTTAGTTGGGTCGAGCAAAATTGGGATGATGATCTGATACCGGTCTAACCTCTAGGATTTGCCTAGTAATCGGGAACATTTCGGTCCAATTATTAGTAAAAAGGAATCTGTCAAGTCTGCAATAGGTCGCTTCATCTCTGAAATTGGACCACGAGTGTTGTCCATTAAGTAGCGGAGGATCCCTCAGATTTAATTCCCTAATCAGAGCTTCAAACATCTTCATGCTCCTTGTGTTGGAAACACTGTTAAACTTTTCTTGCACGTTCCTGACAACGTTAAAATCCCCACCTAAGCAACAATTTGGACCACAAATGCTACTCAACCCGGCAAGTTCATCCCAAAAACAATCCCTATTATGGTAGCTGCTTGGGCCATAAATTCCGGAAAACCACCAAAGCAACCCATCTTCCCTTTTAATTAGAATAGAAGCAGAATTCTCCCAATAAAGAATCAACTACCTTGATAGTTCTAGAATCCCACATGATCGCTATTCCTCCTGATCGACCCACCTAGGGAAGAACTACCACTCTTTAAATCTAGATTTCCAAAGACTTCCAACGAATCTTCTATCCATATTTTCTCTCTTTGTTTCTTGCAATACTACAATATCAATATTAATCTTACAAATGACTTCTTTAATGGCCCTTCTTTTATGAGGTGAACCACTCCCTCTCACATTCCACGAGAAAATCTTCATTGTGAAATCAGGTTCTTCCTTCTTCTTCTATTTCTCTTCTCATAATTGACAGAGGAGGATAACTTGTGTAATTCCCTCTGCCTCTTGCTCTTCTTAGAAGAAATTGTCTCTCTAATCTCAATATCTGATTCTAATTGCAGGTTTAGTTGTGATACACAATTCTCGATTTTATCCCATTGAACATCTTCTGACTTTCGATCAACCCCTTCTTCACCCAATCCATTGTTCGAGGCTGCCTCTAGTTCTATGGTTTTGTCAAGAAGCATCCGACCTTCCTCGACATTAAAGTGTTCCATAGTAATAGCTGTTTGATTGGAGTAATTATCAAACAGATCCTTAATTCCTTCCAAAAACGTTTCCTTATCTTCAATGACTTAAACTACGTAATTTAACTTTATTAAAGCAATCTGCTAAATTTATCTTCCGATTATGAACAGATGATGCTTGACATTTGGCAATTAGGGAAGATTTCTCATCACATTTAATGGCTGATTCAAAAGGTTTGATTGGAAGGATCAATATAGTTAATTCACTATTGATAAATGTATGTTATGTTATTCTTCAGAATTTATTATTAAAAAGAAAAAGTAGAACCTATGTGCAATGTACTTATTATTGGAAAATTATGTGTCCTCTTATGAGAGACAAGTGTGTATGAGACAACTGTACTCTTATTGGATGAGCAACAAGTGTGTATTAGAGGATAATTTTTTGTCCTCTTATGGACATGTGTTTATCATCCAACCCCTATGGATATAATCCACCGGTGTAGGATGATTGTAACCTTTATTATTGTGGCTGGTGGAGACATTCAATTGAATTTCTCGAATATTAACATACTAAAGATATATTTATTTGCCTTTGTATTCTTGAGAAAAAAAATTTATATACAATTTTTTTCATAGCTAGGTAATCTTTTTGAAGATTTTGAAAAGTTTCCAATCATTTAGTACTACTAGAAAAGTGCACGTGATTAACTAATTTCTTTTGATCAAATTAGAAAAGTGCACGTGTTTTACACGTGACTAACTAATTTCTTTTAATCAAATTAGAAAAGTGTACGTGTTTTGCACGTGATTAATTAAGTTCTTATGTTAGTTGAATCATATAATCAGTTTAATGCTTAAATGACATACCACATAATTCCTTTGATTAAATCGTTTTAGTTATTATTATGTTGTTCCCAATCCATCTAGAGGGATCAAATAGATTGGGGTCGTCGTCTCAACATTATTGAGGGAATTGCTCAAGGTCTACTCTACCTTCACAAGTACTCACGACTGAGTATTGTTCATAGAGATTTGAAATCTGGCAATATATTACTCGACAGTAACTTGAATCTCAAGATTTCCGATTTTGGTCTTGCAAGAATTTTTAAACAGAACACAGACGAGACAAACACAAATAGGCGTGTAGGGACATAGCAAGTATTAAACTAAAACTATCAATAATTTTCAAGATATTACATTTCTAATAAATGGTATATTCTTTTCTTAGTGGTTACATGGCCCCTGAGTACACGACTCAAGGATAATTTCTTATAAATCAGATGTCTATAGTTTTGGAGTTCTAGTTCTTGAGATTGTGAGTGGTCGGAAAAACATTAGCTTCCGGCACATTGAAGGTCCTCTAAATCTAGTGGAACATGTATGTTTTTTGTTTTTTTAATCATGAAACTTTCATATTCGGCCCTTGGTTTAGTTTTTAGTATAAATTGTGGAATTTTATTCTGCAGGCTTGGGAGCTTTGGAGCAAGGATTCCGCTCTAGAACTCATGGATCCAACGTTGATGAGTTCATGCATTATTAGTCAGTTTCAGAAATGTATAAATATTTGCCTTCTATGTGTGGTAAATCGTGCAGCTGATCGACCTACGACTGAGGATATTATATCCATGTTGAAAAATGGAACATCATCTTTGCCGGCTCCCAAACACCCAGCATTTATAACAAGAAATTGTTTGCTTGAACAACGAGCAAAGACTATCCCAGGAAATCTTTCAGCTAATGAAGTCACGGTTTTTGAAATAGGAGGAAGATAGTACTTTCCGACCTACATAAGGCTCTTATGTGTTTGTCGAGTACAGTGTCTGATATGTCCATATCAAGAATCTTGTATCATGAAGTCATGATCAATAAAATGTAGATACAGAGTATTATAAGATAGATTTGAATAAAAAATATTATGGTGAGGTTGTTAGGTCATGTTGATCATAGAAGTTCAATTATTTCATAGTCAAGTTGTAAGGAGGAAATTGGTAGCCTGATATACTCATTTTCAGTTGTAAGGATTGTCATGTAAAACGCAAGTTGGTTGGTTGTTAACTTAGTGATTCTTTTCTACCTGTTTAAATTCTTGAGCAAATGAATTCATTGTTGGCAACAAAGTAGTATATCCAAGTGCTAATTACTAAAAATTTGAAATGCTTAGCTTCAACCATCAATTCAAATAGCTTTATTTTTATTATTACTAGAAAAGTGCACGTGCAAAACACGTGACTAACTAATTTCTTTTAATTAAATTAGAAAAGTGCACATGTTTTGCACATGATTAACTAAATTCTTATGTTAGTTGAATCATATAATCAGTTTAATCATACTATGGTCTAAATGACATACCACATAATTTCCTTGATTAAATCATTTTAATTATTACTATGTTGTTCCAAAAAATTTAAGGTTGTTATCATAAATATCTAAAATCAACCCTTGAAAATCGAACTATAACTACTAAGTATTTCTAATATAAAACTACATGTCTACATAAATATTATTCTAAAACAACCATTTGAGCTAATGAATAATATCAGTTATTTTCTTCTTTGACTTTGATATTTCCATCTAAACCAATTTGTGTTATTTTAATCCGTTCTTTCAACAATTTCAACGATTTTTTTGGTTTATTACATTCATTAATCAAATAACTCATTTTCTCCGGTTTAACCAAATTTAAGTCGATTTCACTTATTCTTTTGCTGATTTATCCTATTTTCTTGACTATTTCACCTTTTTTCTGGTCATTTTAACTCGTCTTTTATGTTCTTGTTCTTTGTCAATTTGATCAGTTTTTTGTTATCGTGTGTTTAGTCGATGTCATTCAATATTTTACAGGTTTTCGTCATTGTTTTATCGATTTTTATCATTTTTTGTTGCTTAATTATTTTTTATTCGATCTAACCTATTTTTCCATTTTTATCATATATTTTTAATCGAATTTTACCCGTTAGCACCACTTTTAACCATTTATATGTTTTTTTTAACTTAATCTAATTATAAGTTTTTCAATTAACTAAGAAATACTTTATTATATTTATATAGCAAAAAGGTAGTTTTTTTAAGGTTCATTAGTAATTGATCATTTCTTAAGAATTGTATAATTTATTATCTATTGCACCCGCTTTTACACCGAGTTTACTATTTTTTTTGTTATTTTAACACGTTTTTTGACCGATTTCACCCGTCTTTGTGTTTTATCCCATTTGCTAATCAATTTATCCATTCTATCCGATTTAACCCAATTTTAGTAGATTTTACCTATTATTATGTTGATTCAACCAATTTTCTCACCTATTTCACATTTTTTTGAGTGACTAACTAATTTCTTATGTTAGTTGAATCATAATTTTTTATCATATTATGGTCTTAGTGACATATCACATAATTATTTTTGACTAAATCGCTTTAATTATTACTATGTTATTCCCAAGAATTTAAAGTTATTATTATAAATACCTAAAGGATGAAATACAATTTTCCCCCCTTAAAGTATGAAAGTGGTATCAGTTGCCCCCTAAAGCATCAATTGTAACACTTACCCCCCCTCTGTTATAATTTTGTAGTATTTATTCCAAAATACCGACACCCCTTTCATAAATAATTTATTTTTATTATTTATCAAAATAAAATTGCATCTTTATTAATTATGAATCAATTCATCCACCAAACTACATTATGTTTTATTTTCTTCATTTCTTTGTTACCTTCCTTTTTTCGATCTCAATTTTTTTACTTAATTTTCGTCTAATTCTTTTATGACCGAAGGAAACAAAATAAATGAAGAAATCGAAACATAATATTGTTTGATGGATGGATGGATGAATTCATAACTAATAAAGATTTTGTTTTTTAATAAAGGAATGAAGAAATTAACACATAATATTATTTGGTGTTAAACTTGAAGGATAATTAATCAACATTTTGTATAATAATTCGTATAATGAGATAATTATCATCAAATAAAAACTCAAAAAAAATATAAAGAAAAAATTTGAGATGAAAAATTGAAACATAAAATAAAGAAAACAATTGAAACAGAAATAAAGAAAAAAGTGAGATGAAAATAATAAAGAGAAATTTAAGACCATAAAATCGAAGGAAACAAAAAAATAAAGAAATTAAAATATAATGTTGTTTGGTGGATGAATGGATTAATAATTAATAAAGAGACAAATTTATTTTAATAAAGAAATTGATTCATTATGTAAGGGACGGGGGTATTTTGGGAATAAAAAGTACAAAACTATAACAGAGGGGGGTAAGTGTTACAATTGATATTTAATTTAAGGGTAATTGATATCACCCCCATACTTTAGGGGGGCAAACTGTATTTCACCTTTACCTAAAAGATAAAACCAAAACTTGAAAATAAAAAATGAACTATAATTACTAGGTATTTATTATATAAAACTTCATGTCTACATAATTATTATTCTAAGACAACCATTTGAACTAATGAACAATATCAATTATCTTCCTCCTTGACCTTTATATTTTCATCTAAATCTTTAACCAGTTTTATCGGTTATACTTATTTTTTTATGAGTTCATTCATTTTCAATCACATGCCTAATCCATTTTTAACTAATCTAACCAGTTTTTACCAATTTCCTCAATTTTGTCGAGTAAACGTGCTTTTACATTAAGATTATCATTTTTTTTGTTATTTTAACATTTTTTTCATCGATTTCATCTGCTTTTACATTGAGTTTTTATTTTTTGTTATTCCATGTTTAGTCAATATCATTCGCTTTATCGGTTACCCATTTTTTACCGGCTTATCCCTTTGTTTTATCAATTGCACCAAATTTTCTTTAACTCGTTTTCTTCTATCTAACTCATTTTCCATTTTTCTTTATCATATATATTTTTAATAGAATTTACCATTTATCACCAATTTTAACCATTCTATGTTTTGATTATAAGTTTTTCAGTTAACTAAATAGTATTTCTTTATTCTTATAGCCCGAAGGTGGCCTTTTATTTTTAGGTTCTTTAATAAGTTATAATTTCTTAAAAACTTACGAAAGAAATATCGATTTTACCTGCTTTTACATTGAGTTCATCATTTTTTTTTTTGTTATTTTAACCCGTTCGTTCACAATTTTTTTATGGTTTGTCCAGTTTATTCATCGATCCATCTATTCTCAAGTTAATTATTTCACATTTGTTAATCAGTTCACTCATCCTCTCCGGTTTAACCCAATTTTAGTCTTATTTTACATATTCTTTTACTTATTTAACATATTTTCGCACATATTTCACCTTTTTTTTGGCCAATTAACTTTTCATTTTTTTTCTATTCTTTTATCAATTTGATCCATTTTTTGGTTATCCCGTGTTTATCAATTCACCATCTTTTTTTGCTTTAACTCGCTTTTCTTTCTATATGATCCATTTTTCCATTGATTTCACTATTTTTATCATATATTATTTTATCGAATTGTTTATTTTAACAATTTCTATCTTTTGACTTTTTTGGGCTTTAGCCAATTATACATTTTTTAGTTAACTAAATAGTAACTTTTTTTTTTTTTTTTATTCATTTAGCATGAATGTGACATAATTTTTTTTTTGTCTCTTTAATATTTTTTAGGTTCCTTAATTAAGTAATAACTTTTTAAGAACTTTTCAAAGAATATTTTTGAAGAAATATAGAATTTTTTTTTTATCATTAATATTTTAATGAGTTGTAAAACTTTAAAAGATAATTATAAGGTTGATGTAGAACAGACTTCTTGTCTAATTATACTTCTAGGATTTTTATCTTTTACCTTTTTGCCATAAAATTAAATATCACAGTATAATTTAAATAGTGGTATATTAGTCTTCACAAAAAAGGAAAATGAAATCGGCTAAACATGGGATAACAAAAAATAAGATCAAATCGATAAAAGAACAAGAACAAAATAAATGAGTTAATTGGCAAAAAAAAGGTGAAATATGTGAGAAAATAGGTTAAATAAGCAAATTTTTTTTGAAGAAATATAGAATAATTTTTTTTTGGTTATCATTAATGTTTTAATGAGTTGTAAAACTTTAAAAGATAATTATAAAGTTGATGTAGAACAGACTTCTTGTCTACTTCTAGGATTTTTTTTCTTTTACCTTCTTGCCATAAAATTAAATATCGCAATATAATTTAAATATGGGTATATTAGTTTTCACAAAAAAAGGAAGAAATTTTCTTATGCTAACTAGTACTTTTATATGTATATAGAAATATAGATTGGAAAATTGTAACTGTAAAATTATGGATACAGAGTAAAACACTAAATTATCCTCTTTTTTTTTTTAATTACTTTTTCCTTTTTTTCTATATTTTCTCTTATCAAGTGATTAATTATTGTTCGATAAAAAGTAATAATATTTGCTTCAACTGATTCCTGCAAAAATAATAATTTACACTTTCAGCCGTATGACCTATAGCCAACATCAAAATGTGCTACCAAGACCTTTATTAAAAGGCCATTTTTATCAAGTTGCTGTATTTATTTTAAGGTAATAGTATAATCCTTAAAATAAATTGGTTGATTCACATCCAATTAAGGATAAAAAAAAGTAATTATAGAGGCAAATTGGTAATTTGACTTAGCTCTACTTACAAATTAATTTTGGAGAATCCGGTTGCATGTAGTGATTAAATTAAAGTACTCTCTTGATCCTTAAAGTAAAATAAATTTTAATGACATTTGCAAATTCAGAAATCGAATAACTAAATCAAATATGGCAAATTATTTGAAGCTTTAGGATACATGTTCATGGATCATCAACCATAACTTCTGATAATTTACATTTCAACTTAAGAAACTAGAACAAATTCATTCATATGGCATTTTAAAAATAGTCTACTAAAATAGAAACATCATATTAAATATATGATATCTACCTACTAATCTAATTTAATTTGGTCAAAAAGTTGTATTTTGACTCAAATTCTTTTATTTCCTGTTTTTTAATTTCTTAATTTGTGTCATACTTCTTTGTGTTTCTAAATTGGCCTTTTATTTTTGTAGACCCCCGAAATACTGTGGTAACTTTAGGTACCCCCAGGTCAATCGACACGTGTCCCATTTTTAACTTGTTACCTGTGAAACCGGCTTCCCAAAATTTGAGAATTTACCATTATGTCCTCTCATTCCAGAAATTGCGATATACTGAAGTTACCAAGGAAAACGTGAACACGACTTAAGTGCATTTACTACACTGTCCCTTAAGACTTACGTGCATTTACTACACTGTCCCTTAACCAATAAATCTGTAAAATAAATCTTTAAAATAATCGTAGCCCTAATTTCTTCCCTAAAATTTAATTTTTTTCTCCTAAAATTTAATTTCTTCACGAAGCAGCCAATCTCTTGAAGTTTTATTTGATTCATCGTATTTCATGTATATTGGGATTTCTCTTTCGAAGCAGCCCATCTTTTGAAGTGGCGGTGGCACATCTGGTGGTATCGTATTCGTATATTAGAGAGAGCTTCCTTTAAAAATGATCTGATATGTTTGATTCAGCGTATTCCACGTCCGGTATGTCCATCAATTTTTCAATTTTCATTTGTATTTTGCAACAGCCAATCTTTTGAAGTTTTTCATTCCCAATTTCCCAGTATAGGTCCTTGAAGTTTTGAAGATGTCAAATCCTGAGTATTAGTAGTTCTTGGTTTTGCCTCTTTAATGCCTTCTTCTTAATTATACTTTTTTAGGGCACTCTTGATGTATTTCTTTATTTACATTGCTTCAGACAACTATGAATTTAATTAATTAGACCAAGACATCAAAAGTTGTTATGTTTGTTGAGTTTGGTTTTGTGTATGAAGCATAAACGTAGTTCTAATGTACAACGAATTTAGGTATTCAGTTTTATTGGCGTGGCTGTTGTTTAATCATTGTTTAGTTGGGTTTTTTATATGAACCATAAGCATTCCATGACTGCTATTGTTGGGGTTTGTATTTAAGCAAATGTGAAGATTTATTTGGATTAGGGTGATGACTGTTATCACTTGGTTTTTATAAATTTTGGAAGTGTAATAGTGATAATTGATAAACCATCATTGTGCTTGTAGTAGCAAAATAGCCTAGTGATAATTCAAATGATAGGAAAAAATTACAAACCACGTTGTATTCAAATGCATAGCAAAAAATTGTTCAGTATTCAAGATTAATCTTCCGATAGCAAAAGAGAAGATTAATTTTGAAAACAAACCATATTCAAAACCACCAAAATATGTTTATTCATAGCAAATCAGAAGAATCTGTGGGCTCCTTGTCCATATCATGATCTGTTGACTTCAATCTGCATCTCTCCAGGAATTCCACTTTTATATCCACCATATCGTTGCCTATGTCCGTGTAAGATTTAAGAAATTTCTTGAAGTCTCTGTCATCAGCTATTGGTATAAGATCTCTATCATCTACTTTTTGTTGGTGTCTGAGATCGTGTGGAATTCCCTTGACAGTTACCTCATAAAACTCTATGTGAGGTGGATTGCGGTATCTCATCTCGAATGCTCGATTTGTTATTGCTTCCAAATTTACATCCAAGGAGTCGTCATAGTAACCCAGATTGACACATGTTGTCTCTTCTAATATTCCTATATTCAAAGCACGCCTATGAACAAAATAAGCAACAAATTTGTTTGTTAAACCATGTTATGTAAATGAATATTTCAATATAAACATTGAAATATTATTGTTAACGATACCCTTGTTCAGCTTTATTTTCTTTGCATGTGTGAAGCTTCACAGCCAACCTTTTGCGTAGTTCCTTAGACTCTTCCTACACAATTGCAAAACAATTATGACTAGACACACAAACACACAAACACTTAACAAATAGTTAATCTGAATTGTATTGATACCTTTGTGAATACACGATCAACAAGGTAAGGTTGTGATACCAGCATCATAAGGCACACATATAGGCCGCAATCGTAGCTGATTATAATACGTATAAACCTTTAGATAGTAATTAATTATGAGAAAACATATATGATGAAGAAGGAGCAGTTTACCTATTATCTTGTTGAATACTGTTGTAGTTTATGCATTTGAAGGATGTTGACCAATGCTTTTCTTTAAATTCATTAGCATCTTCTGAAACAGTAATTCTCTCCAAACGTTCCAGCTTTAGGCACCAAGTAATCAGAAATAAATCATCCAAGAATTTGTTGAAGGCTAATTTATTTATGGGTTATTTTCTTACCATTTTTTTTACCGTTGATTGCCTACGTTCATCACTGGACGAAGTACGTAGTGTATCATATATTGTGATTGTTTTTAAATCGATACCAACGGTGACCATATACCAGTGTGATCCTTGGTCGTTGATGGGCATTGTAATTGTTCGACACTTTTCTGTTGGGCCCCGAAAACGATCACAATTACCAAATATTGCTTTATGAATTTCCTTGTCATTGTATTGGTCAGAAGAAGCCATGTTCTATAAGAATAACAAGTTACATGTGAGTAGATGATGTAGTCTAAGTCTAAGTAAGACATTTCCACTTATTAAAAAGCAATTCTTACACAAAACATAGCGGGGATAAACCAATTTTGAGAATCCTGGAAGAGTCTTATTCTTTCAGACCAACAAAGTAAAGCAACACAGTCAATCACCTGTAAATACAGGATCTGGTTGCGTCAAGTAAGGTAAGCCGAATTGAACTATGCAAGGGTTTTTTTTTAATGTACTTACACATCCTGAAATCCATGATTTTTCATTTAAGCATAACATTTGCTCCCTAGTTATTGTCCAATCGCCAAAATCAACAATTATTTGTCTGTACAAAATAAATCCACATCCATGATCAGTGATAAATTGTTTAAATTTAACGAGGAAATGATTTGTTGAAATAGTACCTCGATCTGAAAAGTGGTTGAAATATGTATTTTTCTGCTTCTTTATCAGATTGAAGGAATTCACAAAGTAGCTCATAACAGTCAATTCTTCGTTGATTGTTATTCTCCTCTTCTTCAAATTCCATTACATGAGGTTTTACAATGCTTTCTAGGTCCCCTTCCACTCTAGAATTCGTAGTTGTGCTAGTATTGCAGGGCACCTTTGATTGTTTTGTTTCACTAGCTTGTTTCTCATCTCCCCCCCCCCCCCCCCCCCGTTTTTGTGGGATGTCCTGATTGACCGAACTTATCAATGTCGTCAGTTGGGCTCTTATCATTTGCATCTCTTCAGTAATGACACTCAAATTACCAATGTTTCCGCTACTCGACAAGTTGATCATTAGGTTCTCCAAACCTGTGAGTCTTTGGTTCATTATCACAAATACCTTGCACAAAAATTGCATGACTCCTTCATTTTGCTTGCCGGTAGCATCATTAAAAGAGATATTTGATTTCTTTGTAGGAACACTCCAATCCTAGACATGAAATATGTTAAATAAATGTGAAATTTGTTAAATTAATATTGGTTGATAATCTATTAATCTATTTGATACGTACAGTTTTATTGAAGAAGCCGCCCTTGTCTGTGAACAATTTTATCATTTCACTTGTTTGTTGTTGATCCCACCTCTCTATGTACGAAATGTTGTGTAAATTGTTCCCGTCACGAACCAAGTACTTTTCCGACAAAACCGAAAGGAACACCAACTGCAATTGATAACATGTGAACATAATTTGTTAAAGCTCATTAGTAACTTCACTTATAATTAAAATTTGAAAAAACATCGAACTTACCTTGAACAATACGATGCATCCAGTTATATATTTCAAGTTCTTGTCTTTGTATGTTTTGACACCCTCAATAAGTTTCTCCAAAACATACTCTCCCCAGTTGTACGTTGACATGTTGTCCAAATCAGTTAGGAGTTCCAAATTTTCCATATCTAATTTGTTCCCATACCGGGGGAGAAATATTGTAGTAAATAAAAGCATCATGTAGAGTACTTTGAACTCACGGCCATGTGTAGTACATCTTGATATTCTCGATACTAATCCAGACAAGTCCATATGCTCTTCATTATCATTTTGTGCAAACAATATGCTGAACATTTTCTTACCCCCCTTTCCAATTTCCTTAATGGACATTCCAGTAATAGGGATTCCAAATGCATCACCAACCGTCTTAGTGTTGATGGGAATATCTCTACCAAACAAGCTCAATACACTTGTACTAGTGTCGAAGCTTCTAATTAAGAAGTGTAGTATATTCTTATCCACAGATTTTATACGAGTTTGGGTGAAGCTACCAAAGCCCATCAACCTAACTGCGTTTAATTGTCCCTGACTTAGCTTCTCATTAACCTCAATTAGTTTGGGGAGCGAGGTTCTGTGTTCAGCCTTTAAAACCTGATCATTTGAAATTAAGATACTAATTATGCTTAGGGGAATCGAGAACAATATTTGTATCGTAAGGGGGCCAAAATGCAATGTCCCGAAATAGAGTCCGTGCCTATGGTCCTTACCTATGGGTCCAAATCAACATTGTCTTGGGCATTGAATGCATAATTTTCTTTTGAGGGAGTTCCAGGTGTACTTGGCTGCTATTATAACAAATACAAACAAAAACAAATAAGTCTACGAATATTCATTTGAGGGAGTTCGTCACATCAATATAGTGCATTTAATCTAAAATTAAAACTGACCTCATGTGGGATGCAAGCGTTGGCCCTTAATCTTGATTTCCCGAAGCGTGAAGTACATCCTTCTTTATCAACATCCCATTTACTAGTATTAGGTGGTGACATTCCTTTACACATGGGTGGGGGCATCCCAAACATAGTAGGTTTCACTGATGGAGGGGAACATATAGGATCTTTCCATTTTACTCCAGCCCGTGCACTCCCACTTTTACATTTAATATCTGGGATTGGAGCATCCGACTTTCTTTTTTGATTGCTCTTATCCCTGTAATAAATCAATAAATGTGACTTGTACAAAATAAAAAAAAAAAAAAAAAATACATCCAATATTTAATACTACACATAAATGTGACTTACATCAATTTTAATGCTTTCTGGTAGCACTCCTGTTATGTTTGAAGTGGTTGGTTGTGCTTCTTTAATGGCTTCTTCTTCTCCTCCTATTCTTTATTTTCAAATATTATGGTGGCTGTTTATATTCATCAAAAGCAGCCCCGACTGAATTATGAGTAGACAACTATGAGTTTAATTAATTATACCAGTATGTCAATGACATTAAAATGCAGCCCCGATTTTAGACATTTACTAAAGGTTTCTATTTCTGGTGTACTGTAAAATACTGTAAAGTAAATATCATCGACAAAAATGGAAAGGTTTATTCAGCCTTTCACCACTTCATGCAAACTTGAGCAGACCTATTTTGGTGATTGACATTAATTGCAAAGTTAATAGCGGGAACTTAAAAAAATTGGCTTCATTCATTCGGGTTACTTTGATACTACTACACCTTTGGATTGATCCCATCCTCTCTTTGGCCGACACCTGGCAAGTGGAAGCCAACTCGTTCTGTTCTAAACAGTGTATTAAAATTATTTTCTTTTTAAATAAAATCTTGCATATGTGGCTATAAATTCGAGTTGTTATTAAAATCTTGAATATGTATGTAATTATTTTCTTTTTAAATAAAATCTTGCATATGTGGCTATAAATTCGAGTTGTTATTAAAATCTTGAGTATGTATGTAATATGTATGTAATTATTTTAAACAAAATCATGAATATGTATTAAAATTATTTTCTTTTTAAATAAAATCTTGCATATCTTGCATTCGTGGTTTCTTGTAATTAGTTAAATTTCCCCAAAAAAAAAATTAGAATACATTTGGAACAAGTTGTAAATTCAAGAATAAAATAATATTTGGGTTTTGATGAATAAAATAATATTTGGGTTATTTTTTTTTTTTATAAAATAAGATTCTTTATGGGTCGGGTTTAGGGGGATCCGTCCCGACCCGATCGGGAATTTTACGATTAAGTCCCTTTTTCGATGAAACGGTCTAGTACAAGGTCATGTGACACTATGTCCTCCGTAACGTGAGAACACGTAACGATTTTTGAAAATTTTACGATTAAGTCCCTTTTTCGATGAAACGGTCTAGTACAAGGTCATGTGACACTATGTTCTCCATAACGTGAGAACACGTAACGATTTTTGAAAATTTTACGATTAAGTCCCTTTTTCGATGAAACGGTCTAGTACAAGGTCATGTGACACTATGTCCTCCGTAACGTGAGAACACGTAACGATTTTTGAAAATTTTACGATTAAGTCCCTTTTTCGATGAAACGGTCTAGTACAAGGTCATGTGACACTATGTTCTCCGTAACGTGAGAACACGTAACGATTTTTGAAAATTTTACGATTAAGTCCCTTTTTCGATGAAACGGTCTAGTACAAGGTCATGTGACACTATGTCCTCCATAACGTGAGAACACGTAACGATTTTTGAAAATTTTACGATTAAGTCCCTTTTTCGATGAAACGGTCTAGTACAAGGTCAAGTGACACTATGTCCTCCGTAACGTGAGAACACGTAACGATTTTTGAAAATTTTACGATTAAGTCCCTTTTTCGATGAAACGGTCTAGTACAAGGTCATGTGACACTATGTCCTCCGTAACGTGAGAACACGTAACGATTTTTGAAAATTTTACGATTAAGTCCCTTTTAGGTTTTAGGGTTACGGTTAGAGATTTACAGATTTAGGGTATTGTGGATATAAAGTCCGCCCGCGTCTGAACTTTTTCAATATCTTCAAATCCATTCAACAGTCAATATTTTAACTCTCTACTCCTCTTTATCACAAATTTGAGCCATATGTCTTCCAATAGCTCTTCCACATCCACAACATATTGGCACTATGGTGAGAGAATTCCAGTCGTGAGATGTGAGTGTTGACATGCTTTAAAATTAGTTACCTACTGGGAGAAAGATGACCCCGGGAGAATGTTTCACAGATGCCCAAACTATGGGGTGAGTTTCATCTTTTGTTCTGAAAATTGATATATTAAAAATGACATTAGCTGTATCTAATTTTGATTCAATTTCAGACACCATCAGGTTGTGGTTTTTTTCAGTGCTATGATAGTAGCGTTTGTGAAAGAGCTAGAAAAATAATTCCTGGGCTACTAAAAAAAATTAATAATTTTGAAGATGAAAAAGTGAAAGACACGAATATGCTCAGGCTTTTGGAGACAGAGAAGCATAAGCATAAAGAGAAATTGCAGTTGTGGAAGATAAAGACTAATATTTACAAGTCAAAATTGGAATTATGTGAATCTAGATTGAAGAAAGCTAGTTTGGCAAGTGCCCTATTTCTAGTTGTTTTGGTATTCGTGTTCATGAATGGTACTGGTGTGAATTTGAATTCCAAACTTATGCAGCTTAATTGATGTTTGGATTGTAATTCAGATTGTGTCGAGTTTTTGGATTGTGTGTTTGTGTTCTATGTCTAGCATAATTGCTTGATTTATAAAAATTTAATTATAAAATTTATGTTACTCGACTAATACATAGTTTTAATTCTAAAAAGCCAACACAAATTACTAATGTCACATAAAATATTTACATAATTAACTTTCGGAATAAAAATTCAACTGATACAAATTCCATAAGACTTTTAAATAAAGAAGGCACTTATTAATAATTCTAGTTAGATCCATATGAAGAACCGGATGTAGAACCGGATGAAGAACCGGATGAAAAATCGGATGAAGAATCGGATGAATAATGTTTACGCCGATAATAATTACGAGGTGGCTTATAGGGCTTGATTATGTCGGACGGTAATATGGCGAATCCATTCGACGAGTCTTCATTGAGTTTTCTAATTGCCTTCCTGATTAGCATTTCGTCCCGGCGAGTTTTTGGCATTGGCACTCCTATGGGTAGATGTTTTATCTGGGATTGAGTGTAAATATTTATCTCCCTTAACCCAGTTGACTGAAAAATGTCGAAGAGGGGCACAATATCTTCATCACCATTGATGCAGCGTAGTCCTTCACGTAAGTGTGTATTTGGTAAGCGGTACCAAATATCGGCCGGTACCGGAAGTTTCATCTTTAAATGTGCATCAACGAGATGGTAGTAGTTGAAGGTGTCTCTATCAATTTCACGCACCCTACATTTCCTAAACTTTTCATACTCAATGCCTCGTTTGCCTTCTACAAAGACTCCTCCGGCACTAATCAACAACGTGTACATATTTTTCTCCATTATAGGGGTTATGGCACAAAAATAAGGTTTTTTTAGACAAAAAAAAAAAAGGTATGAAAGATGGGATGTAGGAAAGATTTTTGTTTTTTTTTTTTTTTTTGGTACAAGTAGGAAAGATATGAAAAAAGGTATGAAAGATAATTTCTGCAGAGTACGTTTTAGTGATAAAGGAAGAACTTTTCCGAATAAGTGGTCTGTATCTATTTGCAGAAGTATTTTTGGAATTCGCGTTGCCCCCATTAACGTGATTGTGGATTTGTTTGTCAAACTTCTTGATTTGTATCAGACCTCGAGACAATGAATCTACTCCCTCCGTTTCCCAATGCAGCCCTCTTAATTATAAAAATAACTTATATATATATATAATATATATTACATATATATATGTATATAAATAACGCATGTATATATATATATATATATATATATATATATATATATATATATATATATATATATATATATATATATATATATATATATATATATATATATATATATATTATATAACTTATCTTATATATCTTATCTTATAAATTTAGAGTTTTTTTTTTTTTTTGTCAATTGTCAAATAATTAAATAATTGGGTATCTACAAGCTTAAAGGTTTTCAAATTTCAAATCAAATTTAGTAGATTGATTTCCTAAACTCAGCCCCCAAAATAATGTAATGAAGCCACTTATATATATGTAATGTTATTATAATTTATCATGAATATGTTTTTAAGTAAATATTTCATCTAGACTGGTTAATTTTTTTTAAAATTAAAAGTGATAAATTTATCTTAAAATTGTTAACTATGTTAACTGAATTTTATAATTATGTTAATTAAATATTTGTTATGAATATATTCTTTTTTTCTTATGACTGTTAATTAAATATTTCTTATGACTATACTTTTTTTAACTATGTTAATTAAATTTTATGCTATAATTAGCTATGAAAAATAATTTAAACATGTAACATAATTAACTCAAAATCTTAAATAGCATTTTTGTATATATATATATATCTGTGTGTGGGTGTTTGTATATATATAGGCTAGACTACCAAATCCCGAATAAAATATTATACACAATATCCGAAATATTTACTCAATCAAAATATTATAATACGGAGTAATGATGACATGAAGCGTGTGCAGCAATTTTCTGAATCTGGATTTCGTGTGAGAATATTTGCAGTCGGCTAGTCAAATCCAAATTCATGTGACAGTAGGGGAGATAAAATCGGCTGCTCACTTTTTTTTTTTTTTTAATTTTGTTTTTAAGCGACGGTATTCTAAAAAACTGAACCGTCGCTTATATACAATATTAAAGTGAACGCGGCTGTATCTTGTTGTGTGACGGTTCATTTTATAAAACTGAACCGTCGCTTATATTAACTGAACGGTTCATTTTACAAATTAATTAGGTGGGTCGGTTTAATGAAGAGGTGGGTCGGTTTTTATACTCTTATAAATATGTTAATCTTTTTCATATCAACATGCACCTTTACCAAAATTATCCCATAAAAATGTTTTCCAAAAAAAGACCATATGTTAGCCCACTACAGTCTATGGACTATTCCGAAAATGAGGAAATTGACCCCGAGGAATTTGAATTGGAATCTTCAGAGTTTTTTCTTTATCTACAAAAATATTTTGTATTGAAGGTTGATGCAACTATACCTCAATGTCCGGATACTGGCTGTTTATTGAAGAAAGAAAAAAATTGGAGCTTTTCTGATTTTGAGCGGCATGTGAAGGGGACCATGGTTGGTGACCTTTTAAAAAATGCTCGTCACCAAGCCATTTTCAAACTAATTGAATCTGTAAAAAACGCTGAAAAGGAGAAATCTCTTAGCCTTCCGTGCTTTTCGACGACTGTTGTCTATGTCTGGCCTCCTACTGCCATTGTATATTACTATGAAGGTGACTTAAAAATTATGACATCTCCTATCGTCCAGGAAAATTTAAAAGAGAAAAATGTTGGCCCCGTCCACGTTCGGGAAGTTTGGGGAACCAAACAAATGGGTCGTACCGGTTTTCATTTGGTTGACTTTTCTGGGGACATGGTTGGCCTCCATAATGCCCTGTTGATGAACCAATCTTTCAAGGACGTCTGTTGCGGAAGGGAGAGCTTTCTGAGGCTGTTCAAAGAATCTGGAGGAAAGGTGAGGGGTAAGATGTATGGTTGGCTTGCAACCGTAAGTGATACAGTGGAGCTTCCCGGACGTGTGATTGAGAAATTAATGCACCAGAAATCATGCCTTACCGTTGCTGAGGCGCAAAAAATGGGTTCTAAGGAGGTTGGCTGCTCGGGCAGGTCTTTAGGGGGTTGTCCGGGGGGATCTTATTAAGGTTGTGGTTGGGTCAGCCTGTCTGGTCGTTGTTGTTTCATGGAAACCTTTAATCTATTCTCTATATGTTCTGGATGATGTTTTTATTTTGTTAATTATGCTTAATTATGTAAGTTTTTGTGAAGTTTTAAATCGTTTAATATAAGTTTTTGGTATTTTAATTGTTTTTTTTAATTATTGTTTGTATTTAATTTGCATTTTGTGATTATTATTAAAGAGATAAAAAATGCACCTAAAAAAATTATAAAAGCTGAGTGTAATATTGAAGTCTAAGGAACACATAGTAATATCGAATTATTATTAGGAGGAACTCACCTTAAAAAAATATATTTTTACTAAAAACAAATATAACATTGAAATATTATTTTCAAGCTATTACGATTACATATTTTATATTCACATAAAAAAATTGTATGAATCTTGAAAGTGATTACGTTTACAAATTTATATTCATATTTCCATATTAGAAAATATATCTTTATTAGTTATATATACATAATAATTCAAAGTTGTTAATATATAAATGAATAGTTGAAAATTGAAATGAACTGATGTAAAAAACAGAGGGAAAAAAATTGTAGGAGATCCAAGTTTTGTTTTTTATTTTTTTTAGTATTAGGTACCTTAGTTAGTTGATTTGGTTAAATTAATGATGTATAGTTACCTTGTAGGAAAAATTGTGGACCACATGGTCTAGGAGTTGGGAGTTAAAACTCCTAGACCAGGTCCGTGCAAGACTCTCGCATATAAAGAGCTCATCTACGTTGCACGGATACGGACTCGGCGACTCGGACTCGACACGATTCGGATTCGGCGACTCGTTTTCAAAAAAAATTAAAGATACGACTCGGCATGGATACGTATATTTTAATAAAATAAATTTATATAATTATATATAAAAAAAAATACCTTAGCATCAAAGTCATTGAATAAACACTCATTCAAATATTCATAACACAAAATCAAAAGAAAAGATCAAGAACGATGTCTAAATTCACTCCAAATACATGATAAATGATGATTCAAAATAAGTCTCATATGCAAAAAACATCAAAACAAAGTCTCAAAGAGTACATAATTATTAGTCAATTACACAACAAGATCATCATTGGGATCTTCATTAACTTCATCAACAAATAACATTGCTTCCAACTCCGGTTGAATTAAATACTACAACAAAAATTTCAATCAAATATACTAAAATTGCTAACATAAAAGAGTTAAAGAATCAAATTACCCAAACTGCCAAACATTAAAAGTCAAATGATCAAAACTATTTACCAATACAAAAAAAACATGATTCCCAGTATTTAGTAGTACCATTATCCATTTATCACTTTGTTAAAAAAAAAAAGCCAATCACTACGATGTATTGTATATATTGATTCTTCCACAATTGAGTTGGAGATATATATATATATTATATATAGTAACATTATTAGTAACCATGATTAATACTAATTACTAAGAGAAGAAGTGAAGAACTTACCTTTGAATTGGTATTTGGAATAGAGAATTTCTTGAACTATGACCTAGGGTTTATGTTAAATTGGGAATCGATCTAATTTTGTGATGGAGTAAATGAAATGAGGTTATTTACTTACTTATGGTGGCCGTGCAGTTGATTTTTGGATTTTTGGATTTGAATTTTGGAAGAAAGGGGAAGAAATTGAACGACGGAATCTGGAAGTAGGAACTAAGAAATGAAACTGCTTCCTATTTCAATTTTATATTATTAGGTGTGTAATTTGCATTTTCAGTCCAAAATTTTATAAAAAAATTACAAAACCCCCCTGCTGAGTCCTTGATCGAGTCGACTCTTCAGCTTGACCGAGTCGACTCGCGAGTCCAAATTTTTTTTATTTTTTTTTCTCGGACTCGCCACGTGGCGAGTCCGATGCGAGTCGCAGCCGAGTCGACGGCGAGTCCGAGTCCCAGCCGAGTCGACTCGGCATTCTTCATGTTCTTTGAAGAGTCCGTGCAACGTAGGAGCTCATTTAGTGTTTGCTTTTGTTAGAAAATTTATGATAATTTTTCAGTCTACGTTGGCAATCCTATCAAAATTATTCATCCCCTCAAAATGAATCCTTCAACAAAAATACCAGAATACGTAAGCCCACTTCAATCTCTTGTATATACTGAACTTGAAGAGATTCCCGTTGAAGAGTTCAGATGCGAGACCAGAGAATTTCTAAAATATCTTGAAAAAAATTACAACTTAAATGTTGACCAAACCATCACCCACTGTCCTGATACTAAGTGTATGGCTGAAAAAGAAAAACGATGGGGTCTCTTGGACTTTGAACAACATATTAAAGGCCAGATGAGAGGAAAGTTACTCACTAACGCCCGTCACCATGCTATAAGCATCTTCTTGGAACGGGAAAAATATGGTAGGAGACAAACTTCATTTACTGCCAGTTTATCAAACTCTGTCGCGTATATCTGGCCCCCAACGGGAATTGTTTATTATTATGTTGATGATTTGTCCAATCAGACTTCTCTCACTGTGAAAGAATATCTTACTAAGAAGATGCTAGGCCCGGGTGATACCTGAGAGGTATTCACCCAGAACGACACTGTGAAAACTAGCTACCATCTTGTTGATTACACAAGAGATATGGTTAGCTTGCATGATGCCATGATGTTCAATCAGTTTTTTGTTAAAGAAGGGCGTGGTAAGGCTGAGTTGTTGGCTGAGTTAAGGAGATGTAATGGAGTTCGTGCAAAAGGGATGTTTGGTTGGATTGCAACGAAGGAAGATCTTTTCTTAACGGATTCTATGTGTGAGAAATTGATGGACAAGCACACCATTCTCACGGTTGCTGCTGCCCAGTTATTTCCTTTCGGTGCCTGATGATGGATCAGGAATTTAGGATGTTAAATTCTTCTATTTTATTTTATTTTCAAGTCAATTCGGTTTTAATTCGTAATTTTAATGTCGGTTGTTTTTTTGTTTTGAATGTTGAATATTGAATGTTGAAAGTGCCTAACTATTATTAAATTGCCTTATATAAATGATATAGCTTTATATAAATGATAGAGGATTTAAGAGAAATGACCTTTTCAAAAATTTTATTTATAAAATTGACACTCCCTATTTTCTTTTATTTTTATTTTAATTTATTTTTTTAAATCAAATTTTTAATTAAAAACCTAAATCTTGTTGTTTACGTGATTTGAAAATATATTTGACGTTAGATTAATTAATGAGGTTTAAACATTATGATAAGAAATAGTATTTAATAAATTGGATTTGCTTTAATTTAATAAACATCCAAATTTAGCTTACTATGCGTGTTCCATTCCAATCTAGGGTTTCATTAAAAAGAGGCAACTGGACCTAGTCTGAAAAGTTTTAGGGTTTCAGAACTCACGCAGGATTAATGATGCCCAGCTGTCCAAGTCGTATTAATTGATCTGTCTTCTTCATATCCTTTTTCATACACAAAACAAAACCAAACCCTCTGTCTTCCGTGAATTTTCTGGATTTTTGCCCACTTCAAAACAAAACCAAACCCTCTGTCTTTCATCTTGATTCTTCACGTTGAAGAGATCGGGCCAAGGCAACAAAGCAATTATTTACATAATATTTGAAAATTTTATAAGCTTTTATTTATTTATTTATTTTTTTATAAACTTATGTGATTTTGTGTTATAGAAGCGCAGATGACCAAAATGATGGCTGTAGGCATGAGGTTTTTTTATAAAAGGAATTGATTCTCGAGTTCAAAAGGTATGATATTTAGTCACGTTACCTATCTATGGTTTAGGTAAGATATCTACTGAAGATTTCTTATTCATGATTATATCAGGCATTGGATCTCCCTCAAGAGTTTGTTGAGTTGACGAGGAATGAAATTGTAATGAAGGCTTTATTTAGAACTACTGGTTTGACTCATACTAAAGCAGTAGAGGTTACTAAAGTTGGAATTGATTTGATAAAGATAAAGTTCAAGTTTTGTGGAAGGGATTTTGAAAATTGGTTGCATATTTATTCTGTCGGACTAGATGATATACTTTTTTTTGAATATCTTGGTTATATGAAATTTAATGTAACTATTTTGGGACCTTCCAAAATTGATAAGTTTCTAAAGAGGATACCGATAAAGTTTTGTACAGGGATGTCTGAAGATTATGAATCAAAATTGGTAATTTTCGTCTCTTATTTTTTTTATACACCAATCAAGTACTTTGCTAATGTTGGCCCATGTGCAGATGTTGCCTACTGAATTTTCTGGATTTTTGAATATCGAAGATGGCAGTGTTGTTAATGCCAAAGTTATTACACGTTGGGGGATTTGGAGGATAAATCTTCAAAAGAACAATAGTATAGCACAATTTTTTGGACCTTGCTGGATCGATTTTGTGCAAGAACTATGGTTGGATGAGAACTCTGTACTTTTCTTTGAATATTGTGATAATTTGACATTTTTGGCTTTTGTGTTTGACGAATCTTGTTGCGAGCTTCGGTCCATGCTGAACGGAAAGGTTTTTATCAAAGGTAAACTAAATTATTTGATTTTTTTATCAAAGGTGAAGTAAATTATTTGATTTATTATCAAAGATGAAGTAAATTATAATAAATTTATGAAATTGTAGAAGAACCCGAGGAGATGGAGACAAAGGTTGTTTGCCCCTGTGAAACTGAAATTCCAGTTGAGACGATCGTGGAACTCCCACCCCAATCAAATGTTAGAGGAGGCATTACGAGTCCTTATCAATTTGAAAGAACCATCCAATATTACAACACCAAAGATTGTAAACAAGTCTCAATTTCGCGCATTGTATGTTTATTTAACATTTCAGTGTTTTACAAGTTGATTAATTTCCTTATATTATTAATTAATAAACTTTATATGCTTATCTATATTATTAATTAACATTTCACTTTTCATGCAGGTTATTCCCCCGACAACATGGAAGCCACTCAAGCTCCAAAACAAGAAAATAGCTGTTTTGTGTGTCTTTGGGTGTAGAGATATGTTTTGGGAAGCAGAAATCAAGTTTTACAAAAAGGGACAACGGCGTGTGGCAATAACTCATGGGTGGGATTCTTTTTGCATCGACAACAATATTGACCTAGGGGATCATTGTCAATTTGATATTTTAGATTTAGATTATGCTCATCAAGATGGTCGTGCTGTACTAATTTCTGTCAAGACTTTGCATGTTTGTTAGATTTTATGATGCATTTTGAAATCTGGTAGTTTATTTTCTAATGAGGTATTGTGGATATTTTGGCAGCTCAATTTTTTTTATCAATTTGTGGACAACTTTAGTAATATTTTTTAGATGAATTTGCGAATAATTTGGTTGTTAAATTATGCTGGGATTAGTCGATAATTTTCTAATGAATTTTTGTGGATATTTTGGCTGATTAGTTTTGATCAATTTGTGGATAACTTTAGTAATTTGAGATGAATTTGTAAATGGTTTGGATGTTAAGTTATGCTGGGATAAGTCGATGATTTGGATGTAGTTATCATCAGTTATTATTGTCCCAATACATTAGCAACAACAAACAACTGGAACTAGGATTAATAGAGAAGTATTTTCCCAAACAACTGGAACTAGGATTAATAGAGAAGTATTTTTCCTATATGGATCATTAAATCCTTGAAACCATATGAAGTCATTTAATTCGCAAGTACATGACATTATGAACTACGTGACATTAGGGCTTCTATTTTGTGTCATTCGCCTTTTTATGTTGTTTTTTGTTGAGGTTGTCATCGCCTTCACAACATGTTTTACTAGGACACGTGGTACTTTTGTGGCCAGGCTCCCTAATTAAAATGAAAAATTTAACAACTTAGGATAAAATTAATTTGAACATATATGAAAAAAAAAGGTTAAAGATGGGATTAATATAATCATATACCCGCATGCGCCACATTTCTGCTTCACTGCCTTTGGAGCTCCCCTTGACTTAATCCTCTTAGGATCATGAACTTCAGGATATTTGGATAATTTGACTGGATCATTAATATCATCAAATTTATCACAACCATTTTCAGTTTCCAGCTTTCCCTTTTCATCTTCCATATCATCAATATAAGCTTTCTTCGCCTCTTCTGCAACCGTTCTAATACGCCTTAAGGACATGTTGGTCACTGATTCAGATTGAGAAGCATTTACGCAAAGACTAGAACTCTCATTGTAAAGTCGCAAGAATCTCTGCCTTTGGGGTTCTATCAACGGAGCTGTCTTTGGTATGATGTCTAGCAATTCATGTCCAATATTTTTTGTCCACCTCTCAAATATGCAAGGGGATGGAATCTTAAAGATCTGCATAAACTTGAAACTCGAAAATAAATGCCTACATGGCAGGCCCTCAGACTCTAACATTTTACACTCACATTCAAATTTTCCAGATTCCCAATCAATTCTTACACACACTCGTTTAGAAATTGCCTTGCCATACCGCCCAAATGTGAAATGGAATATTCTATCATCTTCGTTCCTTGCTGATTCAAGCAAGAGTGCTTGCTCCTTCATAATTTCCCTTTGAACCACATAAAAAACCTTTTCAGTGTACAGATGCCAAGCATGAATCTCAAGGTTCGGTATTGCAGTGAACACAGGTGGTGGTTTACTGTCGACTCGCTCACATGATTCTTGTTTCTTTTTAAAAGATGATCTACATTTATCAAGCCATTCGTGGAAGTGCATAAGTAATTCTGCAATCCTGTAGGATTTTCTACCCCCACTCTTAAGATGGGCATTGGTTGATTCGGCTCTTTGGGTGCTTCTAGTCCTTCTCATAAAATAGCCACGAAAATATGCCTCGCACCATAACTCCTTTTTAGAATATATATCAATAACCCATGGATGGTTTTCTACGCAATTATCTTGGATCAACTTTATCCAAGCTTGCTCAAATTCTTCGATGGACTGATTCTTCTTGAGTAGCTTTCCAAAGCCAGTTGTAAATGACTGGATACAAACTTTGTTCTGGGCATTACGCTCTAAATGCCAGCTGCATAATCTGTGCTTTGCATCAGGATACACATTTTGGATAGCTGCACGCATAGCTGCATCTTGATCGGTGTGGATTGATAATGGAGCTTGACTTCCCATTGCTTCATTGAACTTCTCCAACAACCATGTATAAGAATCAACAGTCTCATTACATAACATGGCAGCGCCAAATATGCATGTGCTCATATGGTTGTTTATACCAGAGAAAACAACAAAAGGAAAACGATAAATATTTGTTTTGTAGGTACTATCAAATATAAGTACATCACCAAACAACTTATACTCAGCTCTCAGCTCTTGAACAACCATTAGTCCAAAACAACCTCTCTAGAGATTTGTCCTCATTTGCTGTGTACTCGACTATCAAATCTTTATCATGTACCCTCAAGCCTTCCAGGAAAGAAAGTGCAGTGTTCACATCTCCCCGCTTGATGAGTTGCATTCTGCTTTTACGCAAGAAATTATATCCAGCTCTCCTATTAAAATAATTGGGATGCTCCTCCTTCACATCTCTCCAAATAATTGAGGACTTGACAAGTCCTAACTCCAGATTGAGTCAAACCATTTAACAATGCCTTATGAGCTGGTGACATATACCTAACATTTATGAAAAATTATCTTAATCAATATATCAACTTACAAATTTCACACACATTAATTAAACATAAACCCATTATCCTAAAATTAGTACCTGTTACACTTCAACCGATGCTGTGTTTCACAAGTTTCCAATTCATGGTTGTGTTGGGGTGAAAAATAGCTCACCTTGTATAATCTATCATTAATATCGTGAGCTACTTGAAATCGAGCTTTACATCCACACCTTCTTGTTGTATATTTAGGTCGTCGTGAAAAATGATTATTTGAAGGAGGCGGGTATCCGGCCCGATTGCATTCCCAATGTCTATTCTTCACAATATTATTTTTTCCAGTTTTCACATGACACTTACGAACATCGAACCCCATTTTTCTACCATATTCAATATAAAAACTGTCAGCATCTTCAATAGAACCAAAACTTATTTCATGTATCTTGTTGCTGTGAAGAAGCTCCAAATTGTGGTTGAAATTTCTAGTTTCTATATCACAGGAGGACAAATTATTCTCACCGTCTGAAGATATATTTTCCTGCTCCTTTATATTAGAGTTGTTCTTTTCCTCGGTAGATGAAGCAAAATCAAAATCTTCTTCATACTTGAACTCCATTTGCCAAAATTCCAGAAAATTGATTGAAAATCTTTTGCCCTAACAAGAAAATTGAGGGAGAAGGTTTGGAGGAGACGGGGAAGGGTGAAAGCTTGTCTCGACGGCGGCAGTCCGCTTGGAGGAGACGGGGGAAGGGTTTTGGTTGAGTGGGTGAGTGAGGGGCGATGGAATGATGAGTGTTTTAAATTAATTATTCTGTTATGTTTGTTTCGAAATTGATGAGTCAATATTGGAAAGGTACCTAACTTTGCAAATTGAATTCTTTTTTCTGAACTGAGTACGTCAGTACTCTCAATAGTACGTCAACCTACTGAACCGGTTGCCTTGATCTCCAAATTAATGGTTCAGATTAATCACGTGTGTGTCTAGTGGTCGGATGGGGGGTACCTAACTTTCGCCCAGTACGTCGCGTCCGACAAAAATAAACGCCCTTCTAAATTCAACAACTCTGTTTACTTTAGGTCGTATGCTTTTAATATGAACATGTTCAACTTAAGAAAGTTGAATTAATTTACTTTGCGAACATATTCAAAATGCACCTCATGTACTCGCAAATTAAGCACTGGAATTTCATATATATGTTGTATTCATATGATCCCATATTCCAATTGACGCTGGTCCCGTCGATTATTTATGATAGTTGTTATATTCACAATCTACGAACAAAAATATTTATAAAAAATCATTCAATTCTTTCTAGAAAGCTAATATTGAGGATTGCATGTAATGATTGTGAATTCACTTGTAAAAAGTTATGTATTTATCATTTTGAATTAATATTTTTTGCATGAACATTTATTTTGTTAGGTATTCATAATATTGTTTATGTATGTTCTAAGTTCAAAACACCAAATCCATTTATATCTATCTACCTATACTGTTAATTTTAATATGTTTTTAGTAAGAAAGTATAATACTTTTCTCTTAATTTTAACAATTTTATTATATTTTAATTTATAATATACTAGTATATTTTAATACTGTATATGCACTCTGATATACTAGATTTTCATTCTTAAGCGCTCTCACGCTCCCGCACCCACACTGCGAATTAGAATAGAATTAGAATATTTATAAACTACATTTAATTTGGTGGGAGCTTTAATAGCTCGTATATAAATTACAACTAAAATAAACATAAATTTAATAACTCGTATATAAATTTACGTTTATTTTAGTTGTAATTTATATACGAGCTATTCTTTTATTTGTTCCTTCAATCTAGTATAAGGTACATATGTCACTATTTAGTTAGCATATTTTCAAAGAACGGGTGCACAATTTTTTATAGTTGTCGTCTGATTTTTAAAAGAAATTTAATCAAAATCTCCAATTCCTGGATATACATGCAATAATTAGTTTTAAAATTCAGTCAAAATGTTTATTGGAGAAATTGCAGCAACTATAGAGAATTTTCAGCTCCAGCAAGAAGATGCAGACTGCAGAGTACTCGATTGAAGAAGGAAATAATTTGGGGATTTAGGGATTAATTCAAATTCTTTTTGAATTAGTTGTCTTTTATATTTATTCAGCAATTGTATAAGTTGCTATTTTTATTTCTTAAGCTTTTTTTTTTTTTTTTTTCTTTTTCCTTTTGCCGCCTTTACTTTGTATATATAGTAGGGTTCGAACCATTTTGTAAGCATAAGAACACATTTTATTTTTCTGGAAATATATTTTATATTTTCTCTCTCTTTCTTCTCCAAAAGAATTCTGCCACATTGTAAACCTATGTTTCAATGATTTCTTATGAAAAGTTGCAGATTATAAAAATGTTAAAATTCTAATTATTATTTATTATTTTGGGGGGGGGGGGGGGGGGGGGGGGGGCGGTTGTTAAATTAGCCATTATTAATTTTAAAATTTAGTCAAAAGGCTCTAATACTAATTTCGGAGGGTAAATAAACAATTATTATTTAATTTTTGAAATTCAATACATGAATCTCCAAATTATCAAGGACATGACCTGCACATGATGTTAATAATTGTAATTGGGCTGAAATGATACCAAAATTGCTTTAAATTTATAAATTATATGATAAAATTGACGACGAGAAATTAAAAAACATGTGGGGTTTACGCTTTAGTTATGAGACTATTTTTTCCTTTTTTTCTAGCCCAGCTATTGTTTATACAATAAATTAATTATACGTACTTATATAATTTGTTGTGTTTTAAATATTATTTTTACATTAATCAGTTCAAAGTCCTATCACAGTATCACATTTAATGCAACTTCCATGATTTTACTTAATCTTGATTTGTTTCCTTATTTAAAGAAACCCAGACCAAGAAGGATTAATTAATTACAATCCTAATAAATATCGGACACATACCAACATCAAATAATCCCTTTATATATATGAATCGAAATAATTAAATTTTAATTCACAACACATACTAAAAAACCAAGAATTACAAAATCAATCATCGGCATACACTCATGGCTTATTTTTGGAATCATCAACAACAAATTGCAGGTCAACCCGTATGGCCTTTTTCGTCAATCTTGTCACCTCTTTATGCTGCTGAAGTTGCTGCACGTGCACACAATGTAGAAGTAAACACAATGTTGCAGCGAGGATATATCCACCAATCGACGCCCTCGAGATTTAGTCGGTCGTACGGGGTTACCCGTCAAAGATCAAACAATGATCGCCCAACTCGTGTTGGTCGACGAGGTGGATCAGGATTACCTAATGTTAACTCCGAGAGACAGCCTAATTTCTCGACTCGTTTGATGGTGTCTCAAGAAGATGATACTCTAATGTTGTCGTTCGTATCAAACAATGATCGCCCAACTCGTGTTGGTCGACGAGGTGGATCAGGATTACCTAATGTTAACTCCAAGAGACAGCCTAATTTCTCGACTCGTTTGATGGTGTCTCAAGAAGATGATACTCTAATGTTGTCGTTCGTATCAAACAATGATCGCCCAACTCGTGTTGGTCGACGAGGTGGATCAGGATTACCTAATGTTAACTCCGAGAGACAGCCTAATTTCTCGACTCGTTTGATGGTGTCTCAAGAAGATGATACTCTAATGTTGTCGTTCGTGCTTGGCGAAAGCATAAACCAAGAGAATCCGAGCCAGTTTGACGGACTCTCGGAGTCGATCATCTTGCCACCTCTTTATGCTGCTGAAGTTGCTGCACGTGCACACAATGTAGAAGTAGAAGTAAACACAATGTTGCAGCGCCGATCGACGCCCTCGAGATTTAGTCGGTCGTACGGGGTTACCCATCCAAGACCAAACTATGATCTCCCAACTTGTGTTGGTCGACGAGGTGGATCAGGATTACCTAATTTTAACTCCGAGAGACAGCCTAATTTCTCGACTCGTTTGATGGTGTCTCAAGAAGATGATACTCTAATGTTGTCGTTCGTGCTTGACGAAAGCATAAACCAAGAGAATCCGAGCCAGTTTGACGGACTCTCGGAGTCGATCATTGCTAGAAAGCTAAAGATTAAAGATTGTAATTTGGTTAGACACGGTGACAATGGAGATGAAATATGTGTCGTTTGTCAGGATAGTTTGAGCAAAGAAAACGAGAAGATCGTTGCTCTCGATTGTAGGCACGAATACCATCAAGACTGCATCGGAAAATGGTTGCTACAAAGGAACTTCTGCCCTGTTTGCAAATCTACAGCAATTAGTCTAGATTGAAGATTATTTTGATTTGATTCATATGTATGTTCATTGTAAATGTAATTTTCAATCTTATTGCTTATCGAATTTTAGTTCGCATTATGTGTTGCACAAATCCGAATAAGCCTTATGAAAACATTAATTAACTGATTTTAATAATGTAATCCCATATTAATTGCATTTGACAACTGAAAATTCGTTGGAATTAGAATTAATAAAAAATCAACCCAAATTTTAATGCAAAAGAAAGGTTTACATTAATTTTATTCTATTATTCTACGTCAAATAGTGACAAACAAGAAGTTTGTATCGAGTTTAAATGGGTCAAAAAAATAGATAGGATCAAATATGATAATTTCCTATTGCTCGAAATTGGGTCGAGTAAAAATGATTCGGGTAAAAATTAAGTTGAATCAAATATGAGTCATTTAATCACACGATAAAACTCAAAACGAGGATAAATTATGATCTAGATTACTATAATTATATTTTCCTTATTAAAATCATTTTTTTGAATCAAGACAGTTATTAAAGCAGAAGCTTATCTCTAGCTCCAAATCAGAAGAAGAATAAGAAGTAATTCAGATTCAGTTGATTAATTTGGTAATTAGGGATTAGAATTTGTTGTAATATGTTTCAATGTTTAGTCGTGTTTGTTTAAATCGTGTTTCACGGTTTATTTTCTGTGATGTGTAATTTTACCAGTTTACCCCTTGTTAGTTAGGATTTGGCTTATATATAGGTCATCTTGATTCAGTTATGTATAGTAACTTTCAGATTTCTTCAATAATATTTTTCGGCAGATTTCTTCTATTCTCTCAAATCAAATTTATTCGTATCTAGTTTTCTATATGAAATCAGTTTTGTAGATTAATAACAGTAAAAGTCGCAGAAGAAATTTCACGAGTAAGTTTTCTTTTTCATTCTTAATATAATATATGTAGTACTATTTTTTTTTTTTACTTAGGTTATTTTTGAAATTATTTAGGATTTCAATGTAAAATTAATTTTTTTTTTTTTTTTTTGCAATTTTACCTTTTTTACTAATACTTGTTACTAATGCTAAAATTATTTAATTAAAAGGGTATTTTGTAATTTTTGCTTATAAAAAGTAACTATTTATGATATTTCTTAATACGTGTGCAATCCTCCCAAAGCATTAACCTAGTTATTCAATTTTCTAAAGCTTCAAGGTTTTCGAGATAGGATTTCTTTTTGAAATATGGTTTTCTTCCCTTTTTTTCCTTTGATTTTTTTGTTTAAGATACGTTTTCCCTATAATTTGGATTGTTTTTAATTTTTTAGAAATTATTTTCAAGATATCTTTGCATCTCTAGATGTATGTTTTCTCACTTGCCACCAAAATATTGGGTACTTGTTTAATTGCAATGTTGCAGCAGCTATGCAGCAAAAAATCACTATAGTGAATAAGCGCGGCGAAAAACTTGCTGGCGTGTTGCACGAGACTGGATCGGAAAAAATTGTAGTCCTTTGCCATGGTCATCGATCCACAAAGGTTAATTAATGAGCTCTTTTCAGTCGGATATACTCTGTACAATACTTTGACAGGGTTTCGAGTTTTTGAATAAGAATCGACCAAGTTCTAATAAGAATGCCGTTTCCTCATGTGATGTCGTTCTGTGCCTGATATCTTACGGAGCATTTATGTTATTCTGTGCTAATTTACACCTTACATTTTTCAATCTGCAGGAACAAAAAGCCATAGTCAATCTTGCTGTTCTTTTCGAAAATGAAGGAATAAGTGCATTTCGCTTTGATTTTTCTGGAAACGGGTATGGTTTTAAAATGACATATTAGTCTGCCTTCGTTTTTGGGCTTGTTTATGTTTCCCATTTGTGTTTATGTTTCTTGATTAAACTGTTAAGTTGGTTTTCAGCGAAAGTGAAGGTGTTTTTCAGTATGGTAACTATCTCGGCGAGGCTGAAGAGTTGAGAGCTGTGATTGAATACTTCAACGGAGTAAACCGTTCGACAGTTGCGATTCTTGGGCATAGTAAAGGTATATACACTCTTGCAATCAAATTCGAAATATATTTACCAAACATTTTGTTTTATTGGGTGTTTCAATTTGCTGAAATCTTCTTGATTCTCCAATTCTTATCACAGGTGGCAATATTGTACTCCTGTATGCGTCTAAATATCACGATATTGGTGCCGTGGTAAATATCTCGGGTCGTTACGAACCCAGTAAAGGCATCGAAGAACGCCTGGGTAAAAATTTCTTGGAAAGAATCAACAAGGATGGATACATTGATGTCAAAACTAAAACAGGTTACCATTTGCTTTTCTTTTTTTTTTCATGTACTTCTATTAGTAATAAGTATTTGTTATTTTTCATCTGTTTACGTAGGCGAAGTACATTTTCGAGTCACGGAGGAAAGTATGATGGAGCGAATCAACACGAACATGAATGAAGCATGCTATTTGATTGACAAGAGATGCAAGTAAGTTCGCGATAAGCACCTTCATTTTTATTACGAACCCTCCGACGTCGCTCCGACTTCGAATCTTTGAATTAAGTGACCTTATTTATGTTAGGTTTTATTAATGAGTCTGAATACAACATGTACAGGGTGTTGACAGTGCATGGATCAGCTGATAAAATAGTCCCAGTAGAAGATGCATTAAAGTTTGCAAAGATTATACCAAACCACAAGCTGCAAATTATAAAAAGAGCTAATCATGGATATACTTCACATCAGGAGAAATTAGCTGCAGCTGTTTTGCCTTTCATTAAAGAATGCATTCAACAAAATGAAGAAATGTGTCAATCAATATGAAACGGAGGGTGTATCAGTTTTTCGGTTAACTAAATAATCCCAACTCCAATGAGAGAAAGGGGCAAAATTGGAAAAAATGCTTTGAAAACTTAAACATACCAAGTAATTTGAATTTTTTTTTTGACAAATATGCCAATTTTTTGAAACGGAGGGAGTAGTATTTTTTTGTTATTCATATAAGAAGAATTTGATATGATTTCTTGTTTGGAGTTTTATTAAAGTGTTGAAATTCCTTAAGATATTTCTAATGAAAATTGTGGGAGAAATAAAGAATAATGGTTTTCTTAAGAGAGGAATGCATTTTTGTTATCGAGTTTTACGTTAATTTTAAATTTTGGTACCAATTAAATGCAGATCAACATATTTGGTACCATAATTTAACAAATTATTCCATATTTGGTACCATCGCTAATTAAATTTGAAAATCACAGTCAAGTTGGTGACGTGACCATAAGTCAATTTTATTTATTGTAAAAGTAGTGTCATAACTCATACTAGCTCACAATTCTACCCTACAACAATCCGGGCTAAGAAAATAAGATGTGGGTAGAATTGTTAGCTTGCAAGAAAATTTGTTTATTATCTAAATTTTAATTTTTAATACATAAATAGATTTAAAACAATTGATAGATGTAAATAACCCAACAATCAATTAATCATAATAAAGAAAAATAAGAAATTTGAGTTAATAAAAAAAGTAGAAGTAAATTGTTTAATATTTGCTTTTTTTTTATGATGTGGCTATATTAATAAAATATTTTTGTTTTTTTCTTCAAAAAAAAAAAAAAGATGTTTAGGTTTAAAGTTTGGGAATAGGAGAATGCGACTGGGGTCTATGGTTTCAAGTTTGAGGTCCGATATATGGTCAACATTGTTGACTCAAATTCTCAAATATTTATTCAATTGGATTCAATTTACATTAAGTTGAACCTCATAAAATATTTTTAAAAATTTGAATCAATGTGCAATTTAAAAAAAGAAGAAGAAAAGATGTCAATTATTTTCAAAAATCACCCATCTTCCTCCTCACCCGACCCAACTCCGACCACCCACCCCCTTCCCCATCAGCCCAACGTACCCTTCCCAACCTGTACGTGTTGTACATGCCGCGACCGGTCGCGGCGGCGTTAAGGAGGAGGGAGGTCTTATTTTAGCCCCAATTTCAGATTTGCAAATATCCCCCAACTTAGGTTTATGACATATAATTTAGTACATGTAAACTTTGAAGTCTGACTGCGACTAGTCCGCCGGAAATTAAGGGGTTATTTTTTATTTTTTTATTTTTTGAAGAAGGGTAATAATGTAAAATATAAAAAAGTTAATTGACTAAATTACCATGGAGACATGGCATCCCTTATTTTTTTTTATTTTAATAAGTATTAATGAATTCTAATTATATATTTATTATTTAAATAAAAATTAAATAGATTAATACTATTATATAAATCTTAGATTTGAAAAATATATGCTTTCTTAATTACCATGGAGACATGACATGGACTAAAATCGTCACTAAATTCGAAAATGTGGGCTATTTTGATAGCCTGAAATGTTATGGGATAAAAATATCAATCAATTTAATTAATGACATTAACTTTACAATAAAACTTAATTGCCACATCATCACTTAAAGGTGATTTTAACGACGATACCAAATGTGTCACAATTTGTTAAAATGATATATCTAATTAATATGTTAGGACACAAAAACGGTATAACAAAAATGGGAATTGACCAGGAGTGGCATATTGTCATAAGTTATTTATTTAGTGATACCGATATTATCATAAGTTTTCCTGTATGATACTGCACTTTATATGTTCGACAAAATGCCCGAAATTGTATACTTTTAGTTTTATTATGATTCATGTCAAATCTGACACATTATTCATTTTAAACTCAAGCATATGGTGTTTTTTGTATTTTTCGACTAATTTCAATACAAAAACATTGGCAAGCAATAACACGCCTTAAAATGGTAGTAATAATTTTGGATTTTTTTTGTTTATTACTTCATGAACTGAGATGCAGATCTTACGGAGACAATGCAGGTTTGTCTGTAAACAAAATAAATGCAATGAATCACATATTTTTCCATGTAAATTGGGCTACTTACTGCCAAATATTTTCATTTTCTATACCTCACAAAAAGGAGTGAAACCGGATTACAAGCATGATAAATCAATGGTGTAAATAACCATATCTTGATTCCTACTTTTCATTTGGTAGAAAGCATATTAGGATATTTGAAGCATAAAAGATTCATAATTCCACAAGCAGTGTGATGTAGGAGGATCTGATATAGACGTCGAAGTTGAACTATCTGATAACACTTTATTGGCACTGGAGTATCACGAGTTGATAGATCGATGCAAAAACAGATAGTAACCGAAGTTTACTTCCGAATTGAACTCTTTTTGACATGTTTCATTGTTTTAATCATAACTTTAGCTATGGTTGTCAGAATCGCGATTAAGACCTCATTCTGGAAAGCTCTCGACGACGTGTATGTCCTGCATACTATCTAAAGATCATTGGACCATTTTTCATCCTCAACTTCCTTCGTTTTTCCCCTTCAAATTTGCGTTTTTAGTCATTTTTTGCCATTTTTGGTAATATTTGACTAGTTGTTTCGGAGGTCGATTTGAACCCGTTTTGGATTAAATTTTGGTCGAGTGTCTTATTTTATTTCGAGCTTTAAGCTGGTTTAGTTTTTGGATTTTGTCATTTTTGGCATATTTTGCCGTTTTACTCTTATTGACTATTAGTATGGCTTGTAGACTAACTTTAAATCAGTTGATTATTTTGAGATATTAAATACGAGAGTTTCTCTCTCCTAGGATTTCGTTTTTTTTTAACCCAGGTTTACAAGTTTACACTAGACTAATCATGGACCCTCAGAACCCTTGCCCTAGAACCCTGAAGGATGTAAATCGCAGGATGTGCCTCCACCAAGCCTCGGGATCCCACCATACTGCTGTACACTCTGCGCACAAATAGGATTTCGTTTCTTGCTTCAATTTATGATGATTTTTGCATATCAATTTAGCCAATAGATTAATTATTAATCTATTCCGGCTCCAAGTTATCTTGGTTCAGCCCTCGGTTTTCAACTTGATTGTGTGGTGCGATTCTAAGCAGTTTATTAACTGAATTATCAAAAAGAAAAAAAAAAAGAAAAAAAAAAAAGCAATTTATTAGCTTGAATACATGATCAAAACTTAAAAGTTGTAGCGGAAACAAATATTTTTTTTTTCTTTTATCAATTAGATTATGTATTTACAGCTTGGACCCAGGAATACAAAGGACATAGGTCCTCTAAGTGTGATGTCACCCATAGTATTCAAATAAAATTATTCAAAATCGTGCATCTTCATTTATCATTTAATTACCAAATTAAGTTTTTCAAGGGTGACCTCCAAGGATGGATGGTTATCACACATTGATAATTACATCTTACATATAATGTCTTCCATTTAGGTAAGAAAACTAAGTCATATTTCATCATATATAAGTGGCCCACCACTTAATTTGGTTAGAAAATTAAATTAGCCTTTGTATTGCAAATCAATAGTTAAAATAGATATCAATGGATTACCTAAATGGAAGCAGTCTAAGCCCTTTTACTGCATTTTTTCATGTTCAGTCTTCAGTTTAGACTCTATTAAATCAATATTTCACATCTATCTTTATATGTTACTTTCACATATAATTAAACTTCTTCTTTTCCAAAAGTATTAAACTTACACCTTTTATCCATAGATCAAAATTTCGTTTCGTAGGTGAGTTTCGGATATCCAAAAATTGGAAACGTTGCGGAAACGCTAGGAAAAATTACAAAAACCAGAAAACACACAAATAGTTATAAAAAAAAAAAATACATAAAAATCATGTTCTTGTTTCAAGAAAAAATTGATAACAAATTGTTACCTGTTCAAGAATAAAAATTGACAACCATTCATACCTTGTTTCAAAAATAAAAAATTGATAACAATCTTGTTTGCTTGAAGCACAATCGATGAGTTGTAATGTTTGCTGGATTTGTTCTTAAGTGGAAGACAACTCGTATATTAGGGATGAAGAGGTTTGAGATTGCTGGACTTTGAATTGAAGATTTGGAAGGCATAGTTTCGAAATATTGTAGGTAAGTCAATATTTGATATATTTTCCTTCTTTCAAGGGATTTCTTCCGAAATTCTGGATTTAAAAAAATTTTGGAACGTTTTTTGGAAGGAGGCAATGGCTATTTTCGGAAATTGAAGGAAACTTTGCAAGTTTCCATTGTTTCGGTGGAAAACTTGGAAAAATTATGGGTTTCCTTCGAAACCTTGTAATTTCAAAAATTCATTGCGGAATTGTTTCGATTCCTTGAAAAACCAAAAAGTTTCGGATTTTTCCTAGGAAAAAGAAAAATCCGAAATTTTGATCCGTGCTTTTATCATCTAAATTATTCACACAAATATTTGTTTATTCAGATGTTCTATTTACCAATTTAAGTTTTTAACGAGAGGTCCATATTTTTAATTTCATTATTCTAAGAGCAAATTATGGATACTCTGAAGTAAGATCTAATTACAAAAATCTCCCTTATGTATTGGGTATTCCAAAATATTTAAAACATAAATGCTAATTGTTATATCTTATAAATTATAAAAGAGATAATTATATATTTACTATCAAAATAATTGATAAAAATTTTAAATTGGCCATAAGTTTCTATAAATATTGCAAAAAAAAAAAAAATATACTTATTTACATATTTATTAAGGCTATGTTCACTTTGCATTATTGTTAATGGCCCAAATAATGAATTCGGCCCAATAAATAATCCGCCTAATTGGTTTAATGGCCCGTTCGGCATATTATAGTGGCCTGATTATATTACAATTGGACCAAGGGGGACCGAGTTATAATTGGGCAAATAATGGGGTCTGGCCCACAAATCGGGCAATTAGGAGCGGGGCAGCCCGTGAATTAGTAATGCAAAGTGAACAATATATTAGCCCACAATTAAAATTATTTTCGGCCCAATTGATAGCTAATTGAGGGCCTATTAAGCAAACTGAATACAGCCTAACATGCAATTTACCCTTATTCTAATCATGTGAACTAATGTGAAAACAATTTAAAATAAATATTAATTACCCTTTTTTCAATTTTACCCTTATTTATTACACCTAAAAACCCCATCTTATTTAATATAATGCAATATTAATTAGAGGTATTTTACGTATACCTTTTGATTTTTTCCCTATTATTCATGCTATTTATTAGGTTCCTTGATATCTGTGTAAAATTCTAAAACGACGTATATCAAGGAATGGAGGGAGTATCTATACTTATTATCAAAATGTGAATAATTTAAGTTTTTTTTTTTGAAGACTAATATACCCTTATAGTTGTAAAGTGATATCTAATTCAATGGTAAATATGTAAATATAGTTGAAGAAAAATAATTAGACGTGGAAGCTTTTTATATTAATCATGGTAAATATATAATTAGACATGAAATTTATCTCCTACATTAAGTTCTGCAATTTAGAAATTATCTTTTACATCAATTGTTACAATTTCAATATTCTTCTCATATAACACATAAAAAAAAAAACATAAGAAAAAAACACTGTTATTTTAAATAGCTCCTAAAATATATTTGTAAAATTATTTTAATTTAGCGAAAATATGTTATTTGTATCGTTAAAATATTTAGTACAATATAAGTCGTATACAATCCTCTAAAAATAAAATATTTAAATTAAATTCTCTTAAATATCATTCTGCTTTACAGAAGAAGAAAAAAAAACTAAAAAATGAAAAGTTAAAATAGAATCGCATTTTACCTATAAATGAACCAATGCTTATGCCTTAGGTCAGTACTTTATTTTTATTTGGCTAGAGAAACAAGATATAAAATATAAACAATATCAAGACATGCATAAACTTGTACTTTCATGGAATTCTTTTCATGAAAAATGAGTCAAATTGATAAAAAAATAAAAAAAATAAAAAAAAATAAAAAATAAGAAAAATAAAAAAAAATAAAAATAAAAATAAAAATCTGGTAAAATCGATGAAAATTGTTGAAATCAATAAAAATAAGTATGAAATTAAGGAAAACACGTGAAATCGATGGAAATTGATAAAAAAAACTGGGTGAAATAGTAAAAAAATGCATGTGAAATCGTAATTACATTTGAAATCAATAAACAAGAAAAATTGGGTACAATTTGTGAAAAAATGGATAGAAACGGGTAAAATCGATTAAAATAAAGGTAAAGTTGGTGAAAGTATGTGATATCATCGAAAATTCATTCGATTGAAATTTGTAAGAAAATGAATAAATCAATGAAATCCAGTAAATGGGTAAAGTCGGTGAAAAATGATAAAATCGGTCAAAAAACGTAAAGTCGATACAAATATATTTAATCAATGAAAAATTCAGGTAATAATATGTGAAATCAGTGATACAAATGAAAAATAGGTAAAAACGGGTTAAAATGGTAACAACAAATGAAATCAGTTAAAAAAAGAAAATAGCTGGTAAAATCGATAGAAAATTGGTTTAACCTTTTTTAGAGTAGAATACACTACTAGAAAAACGATTTCCGATCGAAATTCCAACCGATTTGGATAAAAAATCAGTCGAAAAAATGTGATTCTGAGTGTTTTTCGACCGTAAAAATAGGTTGAAAAAAACCATATTCCAACCTGCTTAAAATATTCCAACCGATTCCTTTTTTTTAAAAAAAAACTAATGTAAAATTCCAACCTATTTTGAAATCGGTTGGGATATTTTTAAAAATTCCAACCAATTTTAAAATCAGTTGGAGATTTTTTCGTCCTTTTTTTTGAAAAAAATATAGTATAAAATTCCAACCGATTTTAAAATCGGTCTGAATAATTAATAATATTCCGACCGATTTTAAATCGATCGAAATTAATTACGACCATATTATTTTTCGCTCAGAATTCAGTAAAATTTCAACTAATTTTTGTTCGGTCTGAATTTTTCCATTGGAATTCTTCATTTTTCTAGCAGTGATATTGCCTTATCTGGCACAACACTTGCCGCGTACTACCCCCATGATACAACGAAGCACTTATGATTTCTTAACATAGACTAGAAGAAGAAATCTAGTGAACTCTCCATATTTGTTGATTGCATTTTCAATATTATTTTAGAGTGATATATTTCTAGAATGTGTTTTTTATAATATATCTCCAAAAATTAAGAACATGTTTATGAAACATACATATTTTGTGAATGTCATTGGTAATTTATCATTCAAGATATAATGTGGCTAAATGTATACAAGTGTTCCGACCTACGTTGCACGGACACGGACTCGGCGACTCGGACTCGACACGATTCGGATTCGACGACTCATTTTCGGAAAAAAATTTAAGATACGATACGGCATGGATACGTATATTTTAATAAAATAAATTTATATAGTTATATATATAAAAAAAATACATTAGATTTAATTAGGAGAAAATTTTAATTTCATTAAAAATTAAAACAATATATAACAAAACAATTAAAAGAAATATTCCCAAACAAGTGACCGAGGGAGTGCAAATTCACGCGCAGTCCCGCGAGTTGTGGCAACATCCATCACTTCAATGTTTGTTATTCTCCTCTCTCCTCTCTCTGTCCTCTCCTCTCAGAAAAGAATAGAAAAGAAAAATATTTATTTCTCATTTTTACCCCTAAACCTCCTCTTTCCTAAACCCCAGTCCAAATACAAACATACAACACAAAAGCTCTTTCACCGGAAACAATGGCGGCTGCATTGACAAAAACCCACCGCCACAGCCACTCCCTAAAATACTTATTTACCAATAGATCCAAGCACTCCATTATCGACCCGCTTTTAGCTCCGAAAGATTTTCCTGCACATCAACTCATCCAGTGTAAATGGCGTTCCCGATTTCCCCAAACCAATTTTAAGAAAACCAAAGAGTTGGATATTTCTTCTCCCAATATAACATCATCTTCTCCTAATTTCGGGTTGGTGGGTTGGTATTTGGGCTTAGTCAAGACCCGACCCGTTGCCACCAAAAGCATCACGTCTGCCCTCATTTACACCGCTGCCGATGTATCCTCCCAGGTACCGCTGAGTCCTTGACCGTGTCGACTCAGCGGTTGACCGAGTCGGATTCGAGTATACGATTTTTATTTTATTTTATTTTCTCGGACTCGCCACGTGGCGAGTCCGACTCGTATCTCAGCCGAGTCGTAGGCGAATCCGAGTCCCAGCCGAGTCCGACTCTTCGTCTGGCTATTTTTTGAAGTATCCGTGCTTCATAGGTTCCGACATGTAGTATTTCCATGTAGTACCATTGCATGAAAGATTAGTCCTCCACTTCGCAAACTAGGAAAGTCCACCTCATTAGTTGGGACAAAATCATCAAGAACAAAAAGGAGGGAGGTCTCGGTATTAGAGAAGCAAGAAAAGCCAATATTTGACTTTTAGAAAAGTTGGTTGGCATCAATGTTTTCAGAACCAGATCGGACAGTGAATCGGTGAGCCGACTGGTTAATGATTTTACTGGTCGAACCGATCGGACCATTGGTCGAACCGAATGACGTCATAATAATATAATAAATATATTTAATTTTAAAGTATATGTAATGTGCATAAAATTTAAACATTATCCTACAATTGATTAAAAATATAAGATTTTTTATATTATACTAAAATTAAATCATATAATATTTATCTAACTTATATCATAACGGTAATATGGTACTAATTTGTATGCTCATATAAATGATTATATTTCTTTATAAAAATTTAAAAGTGTAAGTTAAAAATACAACAAACTAAGAAATCCATAAATTTTAAAATATGGTTATGTATAAAAGTCTAATATTCAAAGTCAAACTTGCATATTATATCGATTTGATTCTTTATCCTAAAAATAATATTGAAAATAAATATTTTATAGAACAAATTTTAATAAAAATTTATTATTTGAGTATTAATTTTCATTCATAATGTGCAAAATATTTATTTGAGTTAATTATCTAATATATAAATAAATTTGGCTACAAGTTTCTATAATTTATAAATTTTAATTTGTACTAATATTCAATAAAAGTATTGTAGCTCAAATGGTAAGGAAGTCATGTTTCACTCTATAAAGGTTAGGTTTTCAAATCCCACCTTTTACAAGAATTTTGAGTTTATTTTTAACATTAAAAAATTAAAAAATTAAAAAAAAAATTTAAAAAAAAGGAAATTCAAAACCGGGTTGAACCGGTCCATACCGGTTCACTGGTTCAGCGGTTTCGGACCGGTTCAACCCAGTTCAAATTGGGTTTTGGAGTAAGTGGTTTTAGGGAGTAAACCGAACCGGACCGGACCAACCTCCGGTTCGCGGTCGGACCGGCCGGTCCGGTCCGGTTTTAATAACATTGGTTGGCATACTATTAGTGAAGATGACACAATATGGATCAAGACTTTTAGGAAAAAGTACTTTCATGATTCTGATCTTTTTGACCACACCCCCAAAATCCATGCTTCTAGTACTTGGAAAGGAGTGGTTGTATAAAAAAGAAAAGAGGGTGTGGGATTTGATAATATCTCCCGTTGATTTCCTTTGGTTTCAATATATTCCCCCAAGTCGATTGGATATGTACATCTCTTAATTCGAACTTCACTTTGATATGTTATGTTTATTATAACTCACGAGTATCTTAAGCCCGCAACCAGTTTAGTCGCGGACAGGGTGATGATGGATGTGGGTGTGTTGAGAATTTGGGAAGAGGGTATATTTGTCTTTGTAAAAACATATAATTTAAAAATAATATAAAACATAACACGTGTCGTTAGGTAGAAGACTATCTAACATGCTTTTCATTTAACAGAATTTTATTTTAGAGAATCCCAAAAAAAAAAAAGAATGAAAGAGTAATATATCTAAGTTTTGATTCTCCATCTTTATCTAGCAATTAAAAAGCAAAATCACGTAATCTCTTCGCCAATAAAATTTATGAACTGTATTTGAAATCGATTGCTTCACGATACAAAAATGCGTCAAATCGCTGTATTTGTTAAAAATATTTTAATATAATGGATGCCCATTTAAATGTACAATAATTAACACTTGTAATGATCATTGAAGATTAGATAGTGGTCTAGTGACTATTAAGAGCTTGTAACTTATGACTCTTGGATGTCTTGTTTAGCCCTATAAATAGAGGTTTTGTATTATGTATCATATGAAGATGAATAAGAATGAAATACATTATTCTCCCTAATTCACTCTCAGTTCTTGATTGCTCTTTTAGATTATAATTTAAATTAATTTCATAACACGTTATCAGCACGTGTTTGCTCTATTTATCGAATCCAAGCTAGTTAATCGGATCAAGAAGGATTTTATTATTGTCACTTCAAATTTTTATCATCAAATCAACTAACAGGTAAGAATGTGAGGTACTTATTTTCTTTTAATTATATTGTGAGAAACTGTATTTGCGATAGGAAAATTGTAATGTCTGGAATGGTAACTTTTTGCTAATATATGATTGATTTGTGAAGACTTTTGATTCCGTGGAGATATATCTTTAAGATATTGGCCATGTCTGGGGAAATTAATTCCATAAGAATAATTGGTGATGTAGTCAGACAGAGTGGTATCACTTTGAAGGAATTGTGCTATCACTATTTTTGCTAACTAAAGTAATAAAATATTGGTCCAATTCGAAATATAAATTAGGCCAATTTGACAAAATTATTGATACTAATAAGGCATTTGTTTTGTCAAATGAATTATCATTCATACACAAACAAACCTTGGAGTTTTATTGCCATTAACATCATTCTTTTGGTATATCTAAGACATCCAAGAGTCATAAGTTACAAGCTCTTAATAGTCACTAGACCACTATCTAATTTTCAATGATCATTACAAGTGTTAATTATTGTACATTTAAATGGGCATCCTATATTAAAATATTTATAACACTCCCTCTTGGATGACCATTGCTTATGGAATATACCTCGTAAAAAACCACAAATCATCGAAGTTTATCTTTCATCCACGAGCTTTAGAAAAATGGTGATATAGATGTCATCAAATTCAAACAATCATTTTACCAATTTATTTAATAAAGCATTGCCAACTATATCTTTCAAAAAGACGGGTCTACCACATCGAAATGCGTCAACTTGTGGACCTTGTGTCAGCATCAGGGGGAGCGTGTCGTTAATAATAATCTCCACACGGGACTCTTTTTCCTTCGTCCAATTTTTGTCCCAATGGGTTTTCTTGGCAAGGTTTTAATGAGACTGTGTTAGACGATTATCGACCCCAAATGGATATGTACTCTTTTTTCCTTGTTCAGGTTTTTCCCACCGGGTTTTTCTAACAAGGTTTTTAACGAGGCATATTCCATAAGCAATGGTCATCCAATGGGGAGTGTTATAAATATTTTAATATAATGGATGCCCATTTAAATGTACAATAATTAACACTTGTAATGATCATTGAAGATTAGATAGTGATCTAGTGACTATTAAGAGCTTCTAACTTATGACTCTTTGATGTCTTGTTTAGCTCTATAAATAGAGGTTTTGTATTATGTATCATATGAAGATGAATAAGAATGAAATACATTACTCTCCCTAATTCACTCTCTACATTTTGTTTGTAGTTCTTGATTGCTATTTTAGATTATAATTTAAATAAATTTTATAACGGTATTATATTATATATATAAATACATGTAATTAATACAATTAAATAATTGCCAACCACTGGGTGGGATCCTTTTCATGGCATTTGAGACTGTAATTTGATTTATTATCCATCCATTTTATTGTGATCCTAAGTCAACCCATGTAAGCAGCTCCCAGCCTTCAACCTTAAAATAAAATCAACAACCAATAAATTGGTATCTTTTCGATTAGATTAATAATTATCTAGAACGTTTGATTTTTAGAATAAAAAAGAATCGTTTGTATTTTAATAAAATTATTGATAATTTTTTTTATTATGTTTGGTATGTGCATAAAAAAAATAATTATTTCCGACATGAATAATTTATTAGGTTTTACATTATTAGTATGATTCCATTTCGAACTTTACTTCCCCAACCTTCCCAATTGTGATTGGTCCTTTATTGTTCTATCTATCGTATGGTTTTAATATGAAAATCTAATTTATTTGTTTTTATTTTTTAGAACAAAGATGAGCTTGCTCACATTAGTAGTTCGTTTTGGTTTCCTATTTTGCAGGGATTTGTTATTTAATTTGAATTAGTCTTTAGTCACTTACCACGTTCTTAGGTCTGTTAAAACGTGGGATACTTTGTGTCAGTTTTTATTATGTTTTTGTAAGGCTACTTATAAGCCAACAATTTTATTTTTCAATAGATTATAATTCTCCCAAATCTTGCTTTTACTCTAGAGAATATTTAACATCTGGTATCAGAGCCGGTTGTTGGCCTGATTGAAACTTGAGAAGCAGCAGTCTTTTAAGTGTGGAAGAGTAAGGATGGCAAGTGAAAGTAGCTTTGTGCAACCAGCAATTCCAAAGCTTGATGAACACTATGATCATTGGTGTTTGCTCATGGAGAATTTTCTGCGATCAAAAGAATATTGGCACTTGATAGAAGAAGGGATCCCTACGGTAGAAAAAGGGACATAACTCACTAATGGACAAAGAAAGGTGATCGAGGATGCAAAACTGAAGGATGTAAAGGCTAAGAACTATATCTTCCAAGCCATTGATCGATCGGTCTTGGAAACCATTCTAAGAAAGGATACATCAAAAGATATTTGGGACTCTTTGAAAAAGAAATACCAAGGGACGGCTAGAGTGCAGCGTGCACAACGACAAGCACTTCGAAAGGAATTTGAGGTGCTCAACATGAAAGTAGGGCAATCTGTGAATGTGTATTTTGCTCGAACTCTCACTATATTCAACAAGATGAGGGTTCACGGTGAGAAAATGGAGGATATTGTGATTATTGAAAATTTTTTGAGATCTATGACTCCTAAATTTGACTATGTTGTGTGTTCTATCTAGGAGTCCAATGATTTAGATACCTTATCCATTGACATGCTACAGAGTAGTCTTCTAGTGCATGAACAACGCATAAATAGTCATGTTGTGGAAGAACAAGCTTTAAAGGTTACTTATGACGGACCATCAAGGGGAAGAGGACGAGGTCGTGGTGGATTTAGAGGAAGAGGACGTGGTAGGCAAAGTTTTGACAAGTCTCAACTGTCATAAGCTTGGACATTTTCAATATGAATGTCCAAACACGGAGGCGCACTATGCAGAAACTAGTGAAGAAATGTTGTTAATGGCATATGTGGACTCCAAGGAAGCTAGTAAAGAGGAGATATGGTTTCTTGATTCAGGTTGCAGCAACCATATGTGTGGCAGAAAGGAGTTTTTCTCAAATTTTGATAACAGTTTCAACACTTCTGTGAAGTTGGGAGATAATTCAAACATGGCTGTTATAGGAAAAGGAAATGTAGACTTGCTAGTTAATGTACTTTCATATGTCATTACTGAAGTGTTCTATGTTCCAGGGTTGAAAACAAATTTGCTAAGTGTTGGACAACTACAAGAAAAAGGGCTTGCAATTTTTATACAACATGGGAAATGTAAGATTTATCATCCGGATAGAGGGTTGATCATGGTGACTGAAATGACCTCAAACAGGATGTTCGTCTTGCCTGCTCATAAAAGGATAAAAGAAGAAACGTGTTTCTCTTCTTCCACAGAGGATCAGGCTCGACTTTGGCACTTTAGATATGGACGCTTAAGCTTTGATGGCTTAAAAACTCTTCATCAAAAACAAATGGTGAATGGACTACCACACTTTGCTGCCTCTTCTACAACGTGTGAAGATTGTTTGGTAGGGAAACAACGTAGATATCCTTTTCCAAAAAGGAGTTCATGGAGGGCTTCTCATATTCTCCAACTAGTGCATGCTGACATTTGCGGACCAATCAACCCCACTTCAAGTAGCAATAAAAGGTACCTGATAACTTTTATTGATGATTTCAGTCGCAAAACTTGGGTTTATTTTTTAGTAGAGAAATCTGAAGCTTTCATCACTTTCAAAAATTATAAAAGTCGTGTTGAGAAAGAAACGGGCTCATATATAAAATGTCTTCGCACTGATCGTGGGGGAGAATTCACATCACACGAGTTCACAGATTTTTGTAAGGAGAATGGGATACATAGACAACTAACAGCGGCATATACTCCACAACAAAATGGAGTTGCCGAGAGAAAGAACCAAACCATTATGAATATGGTTCGCAGCATGCTTTCAGGAAGAAAGATTCCAAAAACTTTCTGGCCTGAAGCAGCTAATTGGGATGTGCATATTCTGAATAGAAGTCCGACTTTGGTAGTTAAAGATATGACCCCTGAAGAAGCTTGGACTGGATTTAAACCATCAGTTGATCATTTCAGGGTGTTTGGTTGCATAGCACATGCTCATATTCCTGATAAAAAAAGGAAGAAGCTAGATGACAAAAGTGTGAGATGTGTTCTCTTTGGAGTTAGTGAGGAATCAAAGGCATACAGATTGTATAATCCAATTTCTCAGAAGATAATAGTAAGCAGAGATGTAAAGTTTGAAGAACAAATTAGTTGGGATTGGAACAAAAGTGATGTGGCAGCCATCATAGCTGATCCAGGGTTGGAAGAAAATGACAAAGAATCTGTCACACATGATAACAATGGAGGAAACAGAAGCAACATTGAAATTGATAATCATAGCAACGCAGCTGGAGACAAGGAGGGTGATCTTTCAGATGAGTCAACTGAAGGAAAACAATTTAATGGGCGTGAAAAAAGGGCGAGAAGGCCACCTGTTTGGATGAGAGAATACGAAAGTGGAGAAGGACTTTCTGATGAAGAAAATGTTGCATATCAAGCTTTATTGCAGGCACTGATCCAATCTCGTTTGGTGATGCTGTGAAAAATATGAAGTAGAGAAAAGCAATGGATGCAGAAATAGAAGCCATAGAGAAGAATGACACGTGGGAGTTAATGGATTTACCTGCTGAAGCAAAGAAAGTTGGGGTAAAATGGGTTTATAAGACAAAGCTTAATGAGAATGGAGAAGTGGATAAGTACAAGGCATGTTTGGTAGCCAAAGGGTACACTCCAGAGCATGAAATTGATTATACTGAGGTTTTTGCACCTGTAGCCCGATTAGATACAATACGATTGGTAATATCTCTTGCTGCTCTAAAGGATTGGATTGTCTACCAGCTAGATGTCAAGTCAGCCTTCTTGCATGGTGAACTAAATGAAGAGGTATTTGTCGAACAACCTCCCGGATATGAACAGAAGGGCAATGAACATAAGGTATTTAGACTAAAAAAGGCTTTGTATGGACTTAAACAAGCTCCGCGAGTTTGGTACAGCCGTATAGAGTCGTATTTTGTTAAAGGGTTAGAAAAATGTCATTATGAACATACTTTATTCATTAAATATGAGAAAGGAGGTAAGATCTTAATTGTATGTCTTTATGTGGATGATCTTATATTTACTGGGAATGATGAATCTATGTTTGCTGAGTTTAAGAAAAGCATGATGCTTGAGTTTGACATGACTGATCTTGGGGAAATGAGATACTTTCTGGGCATTGAGGTGATGCAAAGATCAGATGGCATTTTTATTAGTCAAAAAAAATATGTACATGAAGTGTTAGAGAGGTTCAACATGGACAAATGCAATCCAGTTTGCAATCCTATGGTTCCTGGGTTCAAGCTTACGAAAAATGGAGATGGAGTGAGGATTGACGGCACTTTCTATAAGCAGATAGTTGGAAGTCTTATGTACTTGACTGCCACTCGTCTAGATATTATGTTTGTGGTGAGCCTCATCAGCAAATTCATGGATTGTCCTACTGAACTTCATTTGCAGGCAGCAAAGAGGATACTAAGGTATTTGAAAGGTACTATTGATTTTGGTGTGTTCTACAAGAAGGGAGGAAATGAAGAATTAATCGCCTACACGGACAGTGATTATGCTGGGGATTTAGACGATAGGAAAAGTACTTCAGGGTATGTGTTTATGTTGAGCTCAGGAGCAATATCTTGGTCTTCGAAGAAACAACTGGTAGTCGCCTTATCCACCACTGATGCTGAATTTATAGCTGCAACTTCATGTGCTTGCCAAGCAATATGGATAAGAAGAATACCAGAAAGCCTAAACCATGCTGAAGAAGATTCCACAACAGTCTATTGTGATAACAACTCAACAATCAAGCTTTCTAAAAACCCAGTAATGCATGGGCGCTGCAAACATATTGATGTCCGCTTTCATTTTCTTCGTGAGCTGACAAATGATGAAACTATTAAGATGGTTCATTGTCACACGCAGGAACAAATTGCAGATATAATGATTAAACCTTTGAAGCTTGATGCATTCTTGAAGATACGTGATATGTTGGGTGTTCGTTCGGAACCATGTGTAAACTGATTGCTAGAAGCACTCAGTTTAAGGGAGGATGTTAAAGTTATTAGTTGTTAGTAGTTCGTTTTGGTTTCCTATTTTGTGGGGATTTGTTATTTAATTTGAATTAGTCTTTAGTCACTTACCACGTTCTTAGGTCTGTTAAAACGTGGGATACTTTTTATTATGTTTTTGTAAGGCTATTTATAAGCCAACAGTTTTAATTTTCAATAGATTATGATTCTCCCAAATCTTGCTTTTACTCTAGAGAATATTTAACAGAAGTCCATATAATTAGCCAGGGACTGTCTACGACTTTGGCAAAAAGCTACTCCTCCAAAGATCTTCGGGTGGCGGCTGGTCCAAACCCACATGGCTGCTAGGATCAAGTTGAATACAGACGGCAGTTTAATCTCCACTATAGTTAAAACAATAGCAAGGGGTTTGGTGAGGGATGAAACAAATGCCGAACTGATCGGACTTAGAGAAGATTAGAAAATGGCGTGGGACAGAAGGATTAGAGGTTGTTATTCATCTAATTAGAAATGCGGATATGGTGAGACATCCATTGGGTTTTGTAATTGAAGATTGCAGGGAGCTTCTCCAAAAAGCCATTCACATTAAAAGGGAAGGCAATCCGTGCGCTGATTTCTTATCTAAAAGAGGTCACTCAGTCAATCAATTGAGAGTTGAGATTTTACCCCTGGCTTCATGGATGTACTGTTTTTAGAGGACGTTACTTAACCTCTGTTTTTTCTTTTGTTTCAACCAGAAAAAAAAAAAAGACACATATAATACAAGTGACTAATTCTTCCCTCATCTTGTACTGCAACTACAATCAAATGAAAGAGAAGAGTTGAATGCGTTTTCTCTAAATAATCACATATCTCTCTTTACATAATATTTTAAATTTATCTACTTAATTAGTTTTACAATACGTTATCAGCATGAATTTGCTCCATAACTCGATTTCAAGTTAGTTTGATAATTACCATGTATCACACAAATAAAAGAGAAAATAGATAAATACTTTGGGAGGCAAATTTTTGAATTACACAACAACTTCAATTTTTCGATCATTCTGACCTCACCGTTGAATCGTCTTCAAAATTTTACCTAATTTTGCACATTCGGATCACTCACCATTCTATTTATCTAATTCAAGAAAGAATAAAAATTATTTGGCACATGTTACACCTTCAATATAGAAATGATTAAAAGAAAGGAATAAAATGTAATTTGTGACCAGATGCAGGACAGTTATGTCAGCAGAGGAAAAATAAAAAACAAATGCATGACAGCTATGTATGTACTAGGTTGTACAGATATTAGGTTTTTTGCACTTTACACCCCCGAAACATAGAAAATAGGCACTTTGCACCCTTGAAACTTAAATTTAGCACTTTGCACCCTCAAAATAAGAAAAATACAGCATTGTGTACCTTCTTTTATTTTCAACCAAAAACTCAAGGGAAAAATAGATAATTCAATTATAAGTCTTTGACACTTTGCACCCCCAAAACTTAAGAAATTGGCACTTTGCAACCCCAAAATAAAATTAGCGCTTGTCACCCTCGAATTAAGAACAAATCAGCAACTTGCACCCCTGAAACACAATAAATTGACAGTTTGTACCCCGAAACACAAAATTAACACTTAACACCCTCAAACTAAAAAAAAAACTCAAACCCTTCATTTTCGCCGGCAAAGTCGACCCTCAGGGTGAAAAGATCTAAGGCAAAGTTGAACTTACCAAGTTTTCTTATTCAATTATTTTGCATAGCACGTTTAATTTGTACAAGCTATAATTTAGGGTTGTTAATTTGTTATGTGATATAATCATTCCAAATTCATGGCATTTAATTTGTATATATGTACATAAATGTAGGTTGTTCAATCGGATCAGAAATTTACCTATTTTGCCTTAGATTTTTTTTCACCCCGATGATCAGCTTTGTCGGAAAAAATGAGGGGTTTGAGATTTATTAATTTGAGGGTCTTAAGTGTTATTTATGTGTTTCGGGGTGCAAAATGTCCATTTATTTTGTTTTGGGGTGCAAGTTGCTAATTTGTTCTTAATTCGAAGGGTGATAAGTGTTAATTTTATTTTGGAGGTGCAAAGTGCCAATTTCTCAAGTTTTGGAGGTGCAAAATGCCAAAGATTTATAATTGAATTACATATTTTGCCCTTGAGTTTTTGTCTAAATATAAAAGAGGGTGCAAAGTGCTGCATTTTTCATATCTTGAGGGTGCAAAGTGCCTATTCATCATATTTTGGGGGTGCAAAGTGCAAAAAACCCACATATATTTTGAAAAAGGAAAAATTGCAAAAACGGTCCCAAATTAATTAGTCATTTTGGATTTTTGTTCCAAGCTATATCACTTAGTCAAATTAGTCCTGTAATTTTATATTTTTTTGGAATATCGTCCCACTTTTACCGTGGATGCTTACATGTCATGACGTGGCAAATTTTATCATACACAATTATATAAGATTGCAGAATTCGTCCCAAACTACTTATAAATTTTGATTTTTCGTCCCAAACTATATCAATAAGCCGACTTCCGTCCCGTAATTGAAACTGCATTGGAGTTTTGAATAAGGTAATTGATAATATTTGCTCAGTGCAGATTTAGGTCGGTGTCTAGGGCCCCCAGTGTGGAAGGACCTCAAAATTTATAGATACTCGCCCCCAAAATTGTAAATAATAGGCAATTACCAAATACCAGTGTTCTGAAAACCGGACCGGACTGGCCGGTCCGCTCGGTTCAACCGCTAACCGGCAGGCTATCCGGTCCGATCTGACCTTACAAATCAGGAGTGTAGAAAACCAGTATGAACAGGCAGAAACCGGTCAAAAACCGGCAAAATCGGTGAACCGCTCGACCGGATGAACCAGCGGTTCTCTTTTTTTCTCCTTTTTTCTCGTTCTTTTTTTCCCTTTCCTTTCACTTTAATGATTTTCGATTTGTGCCTAAAACTGATTTCATAACTAATAATTAATTTGTGTAATTGTATAATATCCATAAGAATTGGAAAATGGAACTGGAAGAAGAGGGGAACTGGAAAATGGATTGCAAAAAGAAATGTGAGAAAAAATAGGTGGCTGGGATGTTTTGCCTGCGGAGATAAGGAGGTAAAAAGAGTGAAGTATGAAATGAAAAAAATGGCTGCTCGATAGAGAAAGCAAGGGGGGTAGGGGAAATATTAGGGTTTTTTTCATTTAATGTTAAAATAGGCCCAATCCCATCAAAGTGTTGTTTTTATGTCACATTATTATTCAATTTTATGCTCCTTAAGGCAAATAGGCCCAAGAAGAATAGTAACATAGACAGAAATTAATGAATGACATTTGTTGAATTAAAATAAAGAATAAATATTGTAAAGTTTTGATTAATTAAAATACATATATAGATTGAATTTCTTGGTCCAAAATATATATTGAAAATTGTTTTATTATATTTTCAATATTGTGTATTTTAGTTCAATCATATAATTATTTAAAATATAGCTATAATTATTACGGTTATTACGGTTGAACCACTGGTTAAACCGGTTAGACCGATAAAACCAGTATCCAATTGGGTTGCCGGTTCAATCTCCGGTCCGGTTTTAAAAATACTGCCAAATACTAGTAATAAACTAGAATAAAGACTCACATTATTGGGAGTTGAATTTATGACCTCTTGGTCCTGGAGCCAACACTTTGCCTATGACTACCACTAGGCTACGACCCCATTGATGTTACTGAAATATATTATGTACATATACTTGTAAAATTTGATTACGCAAGAAGAGTGTTTTTAACCTTACAATTTATAAAAATATACTCACGATTATTTCTATCAAAAAGATTAATGGATTTTTTATTTAGCTATTGATCTGGAAGGTTACATGTTAAAAAAAAATATAGTATATATATATATATATATATAATTGCTTTAATATTTGTTTTATATTTGTACTAGGTTCATAATAAATAAAACATGCAGGTTCTAAACATGCTCTGTTGCTGGGTGGATGATCCAAATTCAATAGCAATCAAAATGCACCTATCAAGAATAAAGGATTACATATTGGTAGCTGAAGATGGCATGAAGATCCAGGTCTTAAATTAACTTCATATTATTTATTGGTTCTTTTAATTAAGTTGTTCTCTAAAAAAACTAGTATTTTTTATTGATATATAAGATATTAATTGAATGAGGCGGGGATATGATGGGAGTCAGCTCTGGGATGCTGCTCTTGCTGTTCAAGCAATAATTGGAACTAACCTTGTGGATGAATATGGTTTGATGCTTAAAAAGGCTCATCACTTCATCAAAGTCTCACAAGTACTAAAGGATTGATCAAATATATATATATATATATATATATATATATATTATATTCTTTTAAATAATTATCATTTACCCATCAAATAATTTTTTTTGTGTTTTGAAGATTAAAGAAGAAAGTCCAGGAGACTAAAAGATCTTGGTATCGACACAGTTCAAAGGGCTTGTGGCCCTTCTCTACTGCAGACAATGGCTGGCAAGTTTCAGACTGCACAGCAGAAGGCCTAAAGGTTTTTTTTTTCCTCTTTTTTAATATTTAACAAGAAGAAAAACCCACACTATTGAGACTCGAACCCAGATGCTCTTGGTCTGGGGCCTTCACTTTGGCACTGGGCTACAACCTCATAGGTCTGAAGGTTTATTTCAAATAAAAACAAATGATATATTGTATAAGATTTTGATCACACTAATTATTGTGCATGAATGAATTACTAAATTTTCTTTTGATTCCTTGAATGAAGGCAACACTTTTGTTGTCACAACTTCCGGCCGAAATTGCTGGGCAGTCTATAGAACCCGAAAGGCTCTACGATGCAGTCAATTTAATTTTATCTCTTCAGGTGTATGCAGATGGCCTTATTATAAGTCGTATAACGATATTATCAATTTTAAGTTTTTAATCATGCGAATTATGCTTCATTTGACATTGCAGAATAGCAGTGGAGGTTTAGCAGCATTTGAGCTCACAAGATCTTATGCCTGGTTGGAGGTAATGAATTTGTTTGATATTTTTGTGAATTTAGTGAAAAAGATCAACAAGGAAATACCTGGAGTATGAATCTCCTTCTCTTTTACTCTTATTCAAGACTTGATGAAATACATTATATGTGCTAAATAAATTATATCTACTTATTCATGTATCATTTCATACATTGTAACTCGTAGTTCATCTACGTGGATATTCATTCACTTAGTGGAATACATTAGGCCTGTTTGTTTGGTTTTTTTCTTTCTTTTATATATAATATGTGAATGTGTTTGTGTGTATGCACAGATGATTAATCCAGCAGAAACATTTGGGGATATCATGATCGACTACCAGTAAGATTCATTCTACATATGGATGCTTTTCTAATCTAAATTAATAGCCTATTATATATATATATATATATATATATATATATATATATAGATAGATAGATAGATATTGAGATAATTTGTTCAAAAAAAAAAAAGATATTGAGATAAACCAGATGGTTATATATCTAGGTATCCAGAATGCACATCTGAAGCTATTACATGTCTCAAAGCATTCAAAAGATTGTATCCAGGCTATCGACAAAAAGATATAGATGCATGCAATGAGAAAGCACTTAAATTCATTGAAAACACACAATTATCGGATGGCTCGTGGTCAGGGCCGGCCCTAGATATTCGGGGGCCCTAGGCGAATTACAAATTAGGGGCCCTTCTTTATAAAAAAATATATAATTTATTTATTTTTTTAAAGGCAAAAATATTAATTAAATATTACATATTATTCTCTATCATATTATTTTTTAGATAGATAACTAAATCTAACATATTATTTTTTACATAGATAATTAAATAAAAAATTTATTTAACTTTTAGAAGATTCAACTGTGAATTTTTTAGTATAATTTTTAATATTAAAAATATTATTTTAGCCAAAGCAAATTTTGCAAGTATATGTACATCCTTAACTCTATTTCATTATTTCACAAATATCATAATTGATTGCTTGACATTATTTCATTTCGTGACATTATCAACTATATTAATTATATATTATCGTGTAAAGGAAAAATTATACATCATTTATATATAAAAATATACACATACATATAAAAATATGGACGAGGCTAGATCAATTTTATTGTGGGTGAAATTTTTTTTAACAATTTACTAAGTGAGAAAGTAATAAGCAGAAAAATCATATTATAAAGAAAAAACTATATTCTTCTTATAATAATTAAGAAAGAATTTGTTTAAAGCACTTATTAAGGAAAAAATTGACAAGAAATCATTAAATAAAAAAAAGGATTAAAAGAATAATTACTACGAATGGGAAATAAAAAAGACGAACATTATTACAAAAAAAAAAGTTAAATAACATAAAACAATCAAAATATAAGAAAAAAACTCAATATTTGGATTCAAACCCTAGACATCTCACTCATCAAGAGAAAGTCTTACCAAATGATCCAAGATACATCTTATTTACATAAAATTAGTAAAATATAAAATATTTAACTTTTTAATTTTCCTAAGACCTATATATAAATTTTGGGGCCCTCCGAACCGGGGGCCCTAGGCGCCGGCCCAAGTCACTGCTCGTGGTATGTTTTCCCCATTCTATATCAAAGAAATTAAATATATATTTTTCATATCAAATTTTTACTTATTTTAGATATTTAGTACCAAACATTTAAAAAAACATATTTAATACCAAAATTGAAAGACTTTTTTCATATTTGCTTGTGCTTTAATAGTAATTTTTGGTATGACTAAAATTATGCTCCAATTTTTTTATCATAGCATGCTTTTTCTGTAGATTATTTATTGGGTTTCATGAACTTATACTTGTACCATCAGAAAGCTTTCGTCAAGAACTTTCCAACCATATAAAGAACACAAAAATTTGGCCATATAAATTGAAGGAAAAAAAAAATGTGAAAAAGGTCCTTTAATTTTGGCATTAAATGTGTTTTTTTTGAAGGTTTGATACCAAATATCTAAAGCAGGTAAAAATTTGGTTTAAAAAATGCAATTCCCTCGTATTGATTAACATATATATTAAATTTTGTGGCTTATATATTTGGTGATCATTATTAATTCTGACTTATTGCTTGATTTGTTTCATTAGGTTTGGATCATGGGGAATATGTTACACAAATGGGACGTGGTTTGCGGTAACAGGTTTGGTCGCTGGTGGAAAGACATGAAAATAGCGAATGTATTAGAAAAGCTTGTGATTTTTTGTTATCCAAACAACTTGTGGTGGCTGGGGCGAAAGCTACCTTTCAAGCCAAAATAAGGTTAATTAATGATTGGATTTTTGACATTTTACACTCTGGAATTATATATAGGATTTTGGCACTTTACATCATGACCTAAAAGTTTTGGCACTTTGCACCCTAAATATATAACTTATTTGGCACTTTGCATCCTAGTGTTTGTTTTAGTGAGAAAATTCATTGATAAAATGGTAAAAATAGTTATTTTAAGTTTTTTTTTCACTTTGCACATTGGCAATATATATTAATTTGCACCCTTAAAATATAGAATGTTGGCATTTTGCACCCTAAAATTATAAAATTTTAGCATTTTCACCCCAATTTAATTTTTTTGGCACTCTGCACCCTAAAAATATAATTTGTATGACATTTTGCACCCTAATGTATTTTTCTTAAAAAAAATACTCATGAATGTCCGCGATGTAGAGATAAAATGGTAATTTCTATACACAACAATCATAAACCTGTTATTCGATATTTATTTTACTTTATAATAACATATTTTTATATTTTCTCTCTGTAAAATTTAGATTTAAAAAAAGAGGGAAAAACACTTTTGGTCCCAAACTTTACCCCAGAAAACACATTTGGTACCATGCTTTGCAGAAAAACAGATTTGGTACCACAATTCAAATAGTCATGACACATTTAGTCATTCCGTTAAATTTTGGACGGAAATTTCGCGCGTGACCATCACGCGCGCGTCAAGTTTAAATTGGTCACGAGTTTTGCACGTGAGAAATCGGTCAAAACACTTTTGGTCCCAAACTTTACCCCAGAAAACACATTTGGTACCATGCTTTGCAAAAGATACCACAATTTACATAGTGTCTCTGTTAAATTGATAAAAATCACATATAATGAACATACAACAGTTTCTCTAAAAGATTTGATAAAAATCACAAAATATACTTAAATCATTAAAAATATTCTTAACAAAAGTACATTGGATACCTGACTTGGTGCACTTTGACTTGCACTTGTATTCCAATGTTGATACAAGCACCGATCAAAAGTTCCATCTTTTCCATCGAAAACATCGAAAAATTTCCATTTTTTTAATCAGGCGAAACGAAAACAAGATGTAATTCCGAAACAAGATGTAATTCCGAAAACAAGATGTAGTTTTCATTTTCCTTAGTGTTTCTGAAATATTTCCGAATAGTCTCGAAATTTTTTCAATATTTAGCTCTCCGAAACATACATACGAAACGAAATTTTAATCCATGGATACAAGTGCAAGTCAAAGTGCACCAAGTCATGTATCCAAGGTACTTTTGTTAAGAATATTTTCAAAGATTTAAGTACACTTTGTGATTTTTATCAAATCTTATAGAGAAATTGTTGTCTGTTCATTATATGTGATTCTTATCAATTTAACGGGGACACTAAATGTGTCAAGAGTATGTAAATTGTGGTAACAAATCTGTTTTTCTGCAAAGCATGATACCAAATGTGTTTTCTGGGGTAAAGTTTGGGACCAAAAGTGTTTTGACCGATTTGTCACGTGCAAAACTCGTGAACTTAACGGGCGAGTGACGGTCACGCGCGCAAATTCCGTCCAAAATTTAACGGAATGACTAAATGTGTCAAGACTCTCTAAATTGTGGTACCAAATCTGTTTTTCTGCAAAGCATGGTGCCAAATGTGTTTTCTAGGGTAAAGTTTGGGACCAAAAGTGTTTTTCCCTCATTTAAAAAACGACATTGTCTTCATTTTATTTTCAAGCTTTATATCTAAAATACAGGTTTATATATTTAACATATTATTATATTGCATGTTATTTACATAATTTAGATTATCATATTTAGTCGGGATTGAAAATGCCAAAAATTATATTTTTTGGGTGCAAAGTGCCAATATTCGATATTTCATAATGCAAAATGTCAATATCTATACTTTTAGGGTTTAATGTGCCAAAAATATTCGAAAATAACTATTATACTCTTTAATCAATTAATTTTTTTTTCAAAACACACATTAGGGTGCAAACTGTCAACTAAATAGTATTTTCAGGATGCAAAGTGCTAAAATCCTATAATTTCAGAGTGCAAAGTGCCAAAAGTCCATTAATGTTTGTATTAATTATTTATTTCTCAATTCCATATATTAATATTATTAATGAATTTTCGAAAGTGTAAACAGGTATACACTAATATTGCAAATAACAAATCGCACATAGTAAACACGGGATGGGCGATGCTGGCTCTTATTGAAGCAGGGCAAGTAAGTCACAACCAGCCTAAGTAAATATCCATAATTTGTTTATATCCATCAAAGTAATAATTAAATATCATTCTAAATAATTTTTCGAATTATGAGTAGGCTAATCGGGATTCGAACCCACTGCACCGTGCAGCCAAAGTGCTGATTAATTCTCAAATGCAGCTAGGGGTGAACACGGCCGGGTTTGGGTGCATTTACATGAAAAAATTAACCCGACCCAACAAGTGAGGGTTGCCAATTTTCTAAACCGCACTCGCGTTGTTATTTTCCAAAACTGCTCGGTTCGGGTGGAATGGGTGCGGGCGGGTGGCGATCGGGTTGGCGGGTTGAACGAAAACAATGTCATAAAATCTTGACATCTAAATATAAATAATTTAGCATATAATTTTAAGTTCTTCAAACAAAAAATAAGATGTATCAAGTATGTTCACCTACATTTGATATTAAATTCAAGAAGCAAAAATTACAAAAATAAAATATAGTCAACGATTTCTTACTAATTAAATCAACAGTCTCCACAAAAGAATTCTTTACAAATCATCACTCACACATTACAAACAATAACAAATTAGTCAAGTTTCTTCTTGATTTTTCCAACAACAAACTCTTTAGGAAAAAAATGTACTAACATATACGTACCATTAACATTAATATAAACAAAAAACTTGAAGAAAGTTTGTTTATTTGTTCTTATTCATTTGTTAATAAATGTAATTTATTTCACAATTTTATTAAACAATTAATAAAAAGTACATCAAAGATGATTAAGTGCGGGTTGCGGGTGGGTCGGTTTTTTAACCATCAAACCCGTAACCCGACCAATAACGTGCGGGTTTACAAATTACCGACCCGTAATTGATTACTTTAAAAATAAAACCGACGGGTTACGGGCGGGTTGGAGCGGATCGGGCGGTTTGGGCGGGTGGGACGGGTTTATGAACACCCCTATGCAGAACGGGGACTTCTCACAACAGGTATATTATATATAGGCTTGGCAAATAGGCGGGTTGGGTCGAAATGGGTCCGGTCGTGTCGGGTCATTAGTGGGTCTGTGGTGATTGGTCAAAAATGGGTCGAGTCGTAAACGGATCGGGTCTTTATTGGGTTTGGGTCGGCCCTTTAATCCTTATCTTTTTTTTCCTTAAAAAAATTCACAAAAAAATTGTTGTAACATGGGTTGAAAAATGGGAGTAATTGATGTCAAGGTCTGAAAGAATAAAGTTAACATGCAAATTATGAAACATTAATTACGTGATTGAAAATATAATTTTTATTATTCTCTTATATCTAAGAAATAAAAAGGAATAGAAATATAAGAAATATATTGCGTAAAAATAAATAAAAAAACCCTTTCGAAAGTCTATACTAATATTTTATTAGTCAAAAGTGACCATGAAATTGGTATAGAAAAGACGAACGATTTTAAGATATTTTAATAATTTAATTTTTTTTATTGAAAATAATGGGTTAGTGATTACAAAATAAGAAAAGTTGGGTCTAGGCCTTCAATTTTATGATAGCAAACAAGAAATAATAGGATTTTCTTTTTGGAATTAGAGATAATAGCAAAATTGCTTTTAAATTGACCCAAATAATTAATTTTCTTTTGTTTTTGCAAGACTCATTAACTGACTCACTAGGATACCCATTAAGGACTCATTAATTATAAAACTGACTCAAGACCAACCCAACCCAATAAACATAAAATTAATAGGTTGGGTCTGGACGGGTCATGGGTTGGCCCGCGGGTCCAAACCCATCTTGTCATGCCTAATTATATATGGATTCTATATTTCAAAGTGTTTGTTAATTGTTGTGCACACATAGGCCTGAATTGAAATTGGGTGAAAGCTAGAGGACTAGATGTATTTTTACACGAATTCCAAAATTACAGCTTAAATTTTGCCTTTCAAAATAGTGTTAGCAGTTGCTTAAACATGAAGGTTTAGGACATATATTGAAGAAATTTACTTATTGGGATTTCGTTTCTAAATTCTGTTTTTGCAGGAAATTATTGGAGTATTCAACAAAAACTGCATGATAAGCTACTCGTCTTACAGAAACATTTTCCCCATATGGGCTCTTGGAGTATACCTCAACAAAGTATTGCGAATATGAATGAATTGAATATGACTATTTCACAAATTGACTAGAAACCTCTAAAATTCTGCTTGTTGGGTGTATTCTTAGGCTCATTGGAACATATATGTATTTTGGTTTGGTTTCAATGAAATATTTAAAACATTATATCCCCATGAATTTTGATTGAAATTTCGTAAAATAATATGTATGGTTTGAAAATATGTGATGTAATATGTTTTGAATGACGGTGGGAAATTAATACCATAGCCAGGGGCGGAGCCATACGATTTTTGTAGGGGGCAAAACATTTTTTTTGGTAATAAACTTGATAATATTTTATTTTTCTGATAAAATGACAAATACCACTACAAAAAGTTAAAGTATTGATTATTATGCATCCGCCACGGCTAATTAACTGCTTAGGCGAAATAAAAACTACAATTTGAAATAGTGGTGGAAACATCCACAGCAACTCACAACCGTGCTGGATGTTTTCACCATGGATAAAAGTTGTGATGAACATTCTCACTGTGGCTAAAAGTCATAGTGAAAGCACATGAACCGTTGCAAAGCCATGATGTTGAGTTTTGACAACTATTTTGAGCTATTACCCAGGGTCGGCCCAAGTGCTAGGCAAATTGGGCCGGGGCCTAGGGTCTCCGGTTCGGAGGTCCCCAAAATTTATATTTAGGCATTTAAGAAAATTTAAAAAATTAAATAATTTTAATTTTATTAATTTTACTTATATATATAATATATATTTTGGCTCACTTGGTAAGACTTTCTCCTAATGACTAATGAGTGAGAGGTCTAGGGTTCAAATCCAGTAAATAGTTTTTTTCCTTATATTTTGATTGTTTTATGATATTTAGCTTTTTTTTCTTTTGTAATAATTGTTTGTCTTTTATATTTCCTTATGTAGTAATTATTCTTTTAATCCATTTTTTTACTTAATTATTTCTTGTCACTTTTTTTTTCTTAATTAGAACTTTAAAAAATTCTTTCTTAAAAAAAGAACACGTTTTTTCTTCTTCTTTATAATAAGATTTTTCTGCTTAATACTTTCTCACTTAGTAAACTGAAAAATAATTTCACCCCCAATAAAATTGATCTAGCCCCATTCATATTTTTATATGAATGTGTCTCTTTTTCTTAGTTTTATATATGATGTATAACTTTTTTTATACATGATAATATATAATTAATAGGGTTAAGAATGTCACAAAATAAAATAAAGTCAAGCAATCAATTATGATATTTGTAAAAGAATGAAATAGAGTTAAGGATATGTATACTTGTAACATTTGCTTCAGCTAAGATAATATATTTAATATTAAAAAATATACTTAAAAAATCACGCTTGAATTTTGTAAAAGTAAAATAAAATTGTTAATTAACTATCAATCCAAAAAATAATATGTTAGAGAAAATAATATGCTAGTATTTAATTAATATTTTTGCCTTCGAAAAAATAAATAAATTATATATTTTTTATAATAAAGAGCTCCAAATTTAAAAATCCCCTAGGACCCCCGAATGTCTAGGACTGGCCCTGCTTTTAACTATTATATTTTGTGTGGTTATAACTTAAGATACGGTAACACTATAATTTTATCTAGGGTAAACACCACTTATGGTCCTCCTTATCATTAACTTTTTATATAGTCATCCCTCATAAGTTTTTTTTTCCATGTTAGTTCATATTAAGAGTTATTTGTTTCACTTATTTTTTTAGGCTGATCATGGCAGATCCGATGTCACGTGAACTGCAATATCGATATTATTGGAAAATTAAGTATAACACTATCGCATTCAATGGACAAAAATACCCCAACGTGGAGGTCAATGTATATCGGAACCATGAGTTGATCATCGTAGGCTATGTGTAATTTGACGATGACATTATTTGGCTATCAAACAAGAAAGTATTAGCATAGATTTGTGGTTTGTAAATGAGAATTTTTTTTTATGATTAATTGCAGCACACTCATTTGTGTTGGTAGAATGGTGGGGATGTAAATGAATTGAGTATATTAATTTTTTTAATAATTAAATTGGGTATAGTTGAACATTATATTGAATTTCAAGTTTATCGAGCTCAAATTGAATTTTCAGCATAGTTTGAGTGAGTTTAAAACGTTATAAACAATACATATTATTGAAGATTAGGTTGGAGGTATAAAGAAGTAGTTCAAATTAAATTAATGGAATATTGATTTGAAGCCGTGATTTTAGGCCCTCTCACTTCAATAGTCATATTGTGATCAGGTTTTTCCCGAATCATAAAAGTAGACCATATGGATTACCTTTGAAAATATATTTTTTGACTTGATTTGAGCTTACTTTGGATTAAATTCTTGATAAAATTGCAGAAAATATTTCAAATTAATTAGTGATTTTGGATTTTCTTCTTGAACTAATAACCACCACATAATTTTATCCTGTAATTTAATATTTTTTCGGAGTATTGTCCCAATTTTTTTACTAATTTTGGTTTTTCGTCCCAAAATATAATCGTCAAATTCGTCCCGTAATTTATCATTTTACATGAATTTATTCCCACTATTAAATTTCTAATTTAATGAAAATGACGGTTCAATTTTGTAATTAGTTTGGACGAATTCTGCAATAATGTATAATTCTTCATGCTAAACTTTGCCACGTCATGACACGTAAGCAACCATGTAGTAATTTAACGGACACGTGCAATTTTCATCTCATAATTAACGGTGGGACGATATTCCTAAAAAAATATTAAATATGGACGAAATTCGGTGAGGTGATATAGTTTGGTCCATATTTAATATTTTTTTTCCTGTACTTCTATTAGTAATAAGTATTTGTTATTTTTCATCTGTTTAAGTAGGAGAAGAAGATTTTCGAGTCACGGAGGAAAGTATGATGGAGCGAATTAACACGAACATGAATGAAGCATGTCATTTGATTGACAGGAGATGCAAGTAAGTTCACGATAAGCACCTTCGTTTTCGTTATGTACCCTCCCTCGCTCCGACTTCGAATTAAGTAACCTTATTTAAGTTATGTTTTATGAAATGAGTTTGAATACAACATGTACAGGGTGTTGACAGTGCATGGATCAGCTGATAAAATAGTCCCAGTAGAAGATGCATTGGAGTTTGCCAAGATTATACCAAACCAAAAGCTTCAAATTAATTCTTCATTAAAGGATGCATTCAACAGAATGTTTGATTGTAGGAGTATAGTTAATTCTTCATTGATTAATGTATGTTATTATCCTTTAAATACATATGCTTATGATGGAGACCTTCAATTGAATTTGTCACATTATTTGACTATGTATTCTCGGGAAAAAAAAAAAAAAAAAACTAATTTAAATTAGTTAAATCACAACATATGTAACAATTAACACAGTTTTCATGGCACCACCATTATCATCAGTTGCGCGGCATCCATTCTTGCGACTGAGGTCTCTCGTCTTCTTCATTTTCAGCCTTCATATCTTCCTGTAAAGTAGTACCAACGTATATTAATTCCGTGTTAAATAAATTTCGGTAAGTATCAGCTTTATTGTGATATTATAAAAGCAGAAGTCATACTAGCTCATGTTCCAGCTTCTCAATTTGTTCTTCTAGTTCCAAAATATGGTGCTTCAGTGCCTGCAACAAATTATTTTAAATTCTTTAGTAACACAACCAAAAAAAAGTATTTAATTTTAATGTGAAACGAGATATATACCTCACGTCGCTGAAGTTCTATAGAACGAGCTAATGCCTGCCTTTTTGTTAATAGGTTCTTTGGCCTAAATGCATCAGGGCGCTGATAATTCTTCCCTCGATAAACTATTATGGCATATCCTTTTGGAGTTTTTTCCACAGATACCAACACCCCACCACTTTCGGCCTCAAGTGAAACCGCAATATGCCTAACTTGGGCAAAAGTTTTACGTTCCACAATAATCTTCACCAGCTCCCTATACTTCCAATGCAAATGCATATTTTCTATAGTACCGTCGAAAATTTCTCTCCTTCCTAAAAGCCAAAGAAAACAATGAGTGACCATTTAAAAGGCACGTGCAAATACACTTGTCTTGTAATTAGATGGGTTTGGCTAAGCCAGGGCTAAAAAGCTTACCTAAAACCAGATAAGGTTTCATGCTCAAACCAATCTTACGGAACAAAAACCTTTCCTCGTCAGTTAACGTTTCAAGATCCACTGGCAGGTCCGAAGGTTCTCGATTTTCCAGCACTTTCTGCAAGGCCTTCTCAGCTTGTCCCATCTTCCCTTTTGCCTACAAGCATCACAATGGTAAATAATGGCGAAAAGATGGAAGCTTTAAAACAAACTTGATAATGTTCTTCATTTATATCATCACATACGAGAGCTAGCCTGTTATGAAGAGAGTTGATTAAAGAAGCATGTTTAGCTAAAGCTGTATCTCTCATCATCTTCTCGATCTGTGCACTGTCGGGTTGGTTTCCCCATCGTGATTTTGCAGCTAAAGTCTCAGCAAGTGTCCCTGCAACTAGTGGCTGCTTGTACGATTTTGGATTTTGATCAATAAGAGCCAAGGCTCTATTCCGAGCTTGCTCTTCTTCGTCTTGTTGTAGGGTTGTAAATTCCTGGGCTTTTGCTAGCTCGTTTTTAAGACGAGGGGGCAAGAAGTCGTTACCCCTATAAAATACAATATATTCTTTGTTCCTTGAAAGTAAAGTGCCTCCAGTCAATATCTGTGTGAATAACAAGGTAGGTAAAACATAGAAACTATTCACAAAAATCAATGATCTGCTTTACTTAGGTAAACAACTAACACTTTATCTATGAGAGAATTATATTTTGAATACACATTTGGTACCAAACTTTACAAAAAAACACATATGATACCACAATTTGGCGGCCCTTGACGGATTTAGTTCGAATATGCACTGTGAGTAGCAGCTAGAGCTACAACTATTCCTCAATTTGACATTGAGTTTAAAAAATTATGATGATAATTTAATAGAATAGTTTTGATGGTAAAACTAAATCTGCCAAGAACCGTTTCTTCACAAAGCTTGGTACCAAATGCGTACAGCAGGATAAAGTGTGGTATTAAAAGTGTAATTCTCTCCTTTATCTATTCCATACCTTGAGTTCTTCGGCCATTCTTTCATTAGAAGTATTATAAACACCACGCTTGATGGCTATCTTCGCAACAGCACTCTTTTCCCATAATTTCACCATGGCTGAAGCAAGACCTTGTAGTTCTCTGTTTCTTCCTAAATTAATCAAGGATTTTTTTAGCTTGTACAAAACAGTAACAAAAATATAGTTCTATAAAGTATAAACACTTGCACATACCAAGGGCAAAATGAGGAGGCATTTTTCTGACAGCCCTACGCAAAAAGGTCGTTTCTTTATCCCTCAAAGTTTGTCTATATCCATAAGGAAGAAGTCTAAACGGAGGCTTATATCCAGGAACGACATTAGGAAGCAAGTCCGCGTCAACAGGCAACGGTTCACGACCAGACCAATCAACGAACCTAGGGCCTAGCTCGTCTAAAAGAAGATTGAGCTCACTTAAGTCCATTTCTTCTTCTTCAGATAAATCATTCGAATAACATGAAGTTCTAGAAGATTCTGTGGCTTCACTCAGATTTTCCACTCTCATACGTTGTGGAAAATCTTTCACTTCAGAAGACTGTTTACAAGCTTGAATGGTTTTACCATATGATTTAACACAATCGAGCTTGTACGGCAATCCTCTATACAATACCACCAAACTTCCTGATCTATATATTATCAAACCACCTGTCCTTCTCTGTACAGTATAAAAACATAAAACAAAGGGTATTCAACAAATGAGAAACTATATTCAATTTTAGATCAAGAAAGGACATATTAATATGAACACTAACCTCGAGAATATCGTGTATTCTCTTCATGTTCCTCGAAGGAGGTCCTTCAAATTTTATTTTTACTACCTCATCATCTTTCCACTTTTCATGTATATCATCTACCAATCCTAGTGTTACGCCCGCTGCCCCGACTTTTATTCTTTCCAACATCCTCAATGCCACATTCCTAAGCCTCTTTAACTCGGACTCGGGCATCGATTTTTCAGCTAATTCGGTACTGCTCTTTCTTAACTTCTCCTCTTTCACAAATTCCTCATCAACCTTTCTCTCCCATGGCATTCTCGATGAAGCACTCGAGTCCGAAGAACGTTCTAAGCTACTGATATCTCGGTATATAGTAGGTGAATTTTCTCTCTCCTCATCATCGAAAACCTCTTCTTTATCCGAAGATACAATTGGGACAGCATCAAATTCAACACATTTTTTTTCAATTTCCACATCACATATCAATTTCTTAGCTACACTCTCACGAGAATATTTGTCATTTATATGAAAATTATCTTTATTTTTTTCAGACTTAACAAAATGTTCTTTTCTCGATTCTTTGCCGTGAGCCCAAGGAGCTAAACCTGATTTAATTTTAACATCAGAAGAACTCACCGAATCACTTATAGAAGTATTCTTTTCGCTCTCTGTTTCAGAACGCAAATTTTGAGGTTGAAATTCTTGGTTTGTATCAACTTCTTCCCAAGGAAAATTTTGTCTTAAAGAGGGGTTTTTGAGGGACCATTTGTCTTGAATTTGCTCGAGAAAACTTGGTCTGGGCTTCCTTTTCTTCCTCACGAGAATGGTGTTTTGTTGTGGTGTTACATTTTCGAATTGAACTGTTTGCTGACAACAAGAAATTTTAAGTTTTTTAGGTCTGAAATTGTTTGAAAATTGGATTCGCGGCTGAATTGCGAGAAAGTAGAGAGATTTTGAGGAAGAATTTATTGGGGTGAAACTCAAAGACATTGGAGAATAGGCTATGGTGAATGGAGATGAAGCCATTACAGAGTAAAGAGAAAAGGAAAATCCTTTTCTATTGGGCCTTGCGTTATTCAATTCAAAGCCCAAAATTAGTGTGGCCTGGCCCAATAGTGAAAGGAATTTGTACAAAGTTAGATATTACTGGAAATCTGCATTTATAGCAACATCCCCTTAAATTTTATAAAAACTTCACTTCGTCTCTAATATTTTTACATACGGTACTTTATCCCCTTATGCTACGATAATATGGCAGTTTTCCTCGTGTATTAAAATAAATGTAAGAATTTACCCCCTAGGTTATATACATATTATGTGACATGGTTTTAAAAAGTGAATCTTTATCAATATATTGGGCTAATATGTTTGGAAAGTAGCTTAACTCTGCAAATGACCGCCAGAGATTGAAATGTGAGATGAGTTAAAACCAAATAATCAAATAACAGGAGATACAGGAGCAACTGCGGTCCCTTGTCTGCTTATTACCAAGTTCGAATGCAAGCTCACTGTGACTATAGCTATCTCAGATACATTTATAAGCTGCAAGATTAACAAAGAAACTATAAATATATGATGGAAACAATATCAGAGGTTAAGTAATACTTTATTAAAAACAAACCTGATAGCCAAATCCATAGCTGGGAATGAGACTATCGACTTATTTATAATAATTGAACCATAATATAGTTTAAAATATTTATCAGGATAGTTTCTATTAATTACTCCATCTATACCAAAAGTTTACTACATTAGAAGAGTGAAAACTACATATATCAATCATGTTCTGAGATAACTACGAAATTCACCTAGAAAATTAAAGAACATCAACTAGGGACACATAATAGAAAGCAATCAAAAAGAACAACATAGTATTTAGGACTAATTAAATCTCATTAGTGCTAATGATGCAGTCAATCCATATTTCACACTGACATCATCACAAAATCCAAATTCATTAGAAAATTCATTAAGTAATATTATCAAACACCTTCCATATATAACCAAAATAAACTGATTTGAACACATGAAATCAAATATAAATTTCAAAACCACTAGCTAATACATAAAACAGTGATTAAAATTAAATTTACAAGAAATTGTGAACTTTGAAGAATTTACCTCAAAGGAATAACACCCAAGATGATTGCAACTAGTTCCGAAATTTGAAAATCGTCTCTTCTCTGGATTGTTTCGACCACGGGTTTGGGCTTGCGGCAGGGCCGGCGGCGCGATTTGAAAGGGAATGGCTGGCCGTGGTGGAGCAGCACGGCTGCCGGAGAAAGAAGAAGCTGACGGGTGCTGCTGCGGGAGAAAGAGGAACTGCGGCTGTGGCTGTGGCTGCGGCTGCGGCGGCGGCGGGGATGCGGCTGTGGAATAGAGAGTAAGAGCTGGGGTTGGGGAGAAATTAGGGCATCTCCAATGGTGGGCTCGGGGCGCGCGTGAGGGCCGGGCTGGGCTGGGGAATCGTCTCCAATGGTGGTCCGGGGCAGGGCGCGGGGCGGCACGGGCTGGGCGGCGAGCGGGGGCGGGAATGGAGGCTGGCCTGCAGGGCCGCGTGAAGAAGATGAAGGAACAGGGGAGAGTGCTATGCACTCTCCCAACTTTAAGTCAGGTGGCGCCACTTGGCGCCACCTGATTTGTCCCCTCCTTTTTTTTGTTTTAATTGATTATTTGTTATAAATATAGTAAAATAATTTTAATTGTGTATAATTTGTAATTAAAATTTTTAATATTTTTAATATTAGAATAAATTGTGTATTGTTAATATTAGAATATAATTTAATATAATTTTTTAATTCTAATTATAATTCTAATTATTAATGTTTTAATAATAGTAACATTAAAATTGCTTTAATTATTTCTTTCATTTAAAAAATAGTAATTAAATTTTGTAAATAATTTTTTAATATTAGAATAAAATTAAATATTATTTTTTTATTTAAATTATAATTCTAATTATTAATGTTTTAATAATAGTAACATTAAAAATGGCTTTAATTATTTCTTTCATTTTAAAAATAGTAATTAATATTAGAATAAAATAATTTTTTAATTTTAATTATAATTCTAATTATTAATGTTTTAATAATAGTAACATTAAAAATGGCTTTAATTATTTATTCTATCTATAAAAGTAATTAAATTTTATAAATAATTTATTAGTATATTTGTTAATGTTAGAATAAAAATAAATTATTATTATTATTATTAATATCAATATTAAAAACAATATTAAAACTATTATAAAAATGGTGAGAGTGGGGAAGAAAAAAAATTGAAAGAAATTGTGTGCTGGAGACCACCACTGGAGATGATCACCCAGAGTTCGGGCTGGCTCGGGGGCTGCCCTGGAGGCTGGCTCGGGAATGGCCCCGGGAAACCATTGAAGATGGCCTTAGGAAAGGGGGAGAAGAGGAGTGAGTGGAAAAGGAAACTTTAATATCTTCTACTTCTAGTGTATAACCAGGTTCGAATGCTGAGAGGTAAACATGAATAAAGCTAAGTTTTTTTTTTTTGTTCAAACGGAAATTTCATTTTGGAGTATATAAAATGTATACATATGTTTGATCACTTGATAATTATTTTTTCTTAATTAAATAATTTTAGCTTTTATAATAAGCTGGGAAGCACATTTTAATTTTTGATTATTTGATAGTTGACCAAAACATAAAGAAAAAATAACGTAACCTCAAAACATAGTTTTTTGACACAATAAAAAAATCAAATAGTCTAATAAAAATTATGAAATAGATTGAGATAATTAATGTCACAATATATATATTTTTTAGCAAAACTGGAATTACTTCAAAGAGGTAATTATATAGTAGCTGCCAAAATTATAAGAAAATTGCTTCATAATGTATTTATTACTTTTCAAATAAGTCCCCCTCCCTATTTTTTCCGTCAAAGCCAAAGTGATTTCAGAATTGTCTATAAGTTTAAATATTTTTGAATTTAGTGAATAAGATGAAAATTAAATAACAAAATCTGATAATAGTTTTGAATTTATAATCCTGACAAATTTATCTAGTTAGTGAATTCATAATCTAATTAATGGTAGTTATGTGTAGCTTTAAAAAAAAAAAAAATTGGTAGTTATGTGTATACTTTGTACATGACCACTAATCCCTCCGTAAATCAAAGTTTAGAGAAAATTATTTCAAAATTTTGAGAGACTAATTAACTTGTACATGACCACTAACCCCTCCATAAATCAAACTTTAAGGGAAATTATTTTCAAATTTCATCAATCGAAGATCAAAACAGGAGACTAACTTGTTCAGGACCACTAACCCCTTCATAAATCAAAAATTTTGGGGGAAAGTATTTCGAAATTTTGTCAATCGAAGATCCAAATGGTAACTTGGCTCGAAAATTCGAAATTGTTGACTTTATATGAGCTAAAATAATTATAACTTGTACATGACCACTATAACCCTCCGTAAATCAAAATTTAAGGGAAATTATTTCAAAATTTCATCAATCGAAGATCAAAATGGGAGAACTTGTTCAGGACCACTAACCCCTTCATAAATCAAAGTTTTAGGGAAATTATTTCGAAATTTTATCAACCGAAGATCCAAATGCGAAGCTTATAACTTGGCTCGAAAATTCGAAATTGTTTCCTATATATGCGCTAAAATTGTTGCTTATATATTGGTTATGTATATTGGGGTTGCTCGCAATTATATTAGAAACAAATTAAAGTCATTTTTTAAAAATAAAAATAAAAATGATTTATCTTAGCGACGGATTTAATTTCCATCGCTAAATACATGGAAATTCAGCGACGGAAAACAGCTGAATTAATGGTTTAGCGACGGAAATTGCTTTTCCGTCGCTAATAATTACAACCAGCGACGGAATTTTATTTTCCGTCGCTACGTTTCGCTAAAAGTTATATGTCAGCGACGGAACTGCATTTTCGTCGCTAAATTTAATTAATTTTTTTTATTTTTTAAATTAGACATTTCCATAGCGACGGAAATAGCGAGGGATCTAGGGACGAAAATTTTTAGCGATGATTAAATGACACGTCGCTATTTTCGTCCGATTTAGCGACGGAATTTAGCGACGGAATAGAGTTTATGTCGCTATTTTAGTGCATATTAGCGACGGATTTCATTTCTGCCTCTAAATTCCGTCGCTAAAAACAGTTTTTCTAATAGTGATACAAACACTATTTATGCCTATTTTTGACAAGTGAGTTACACTTTTCGAATGAAGGAGGTAAATTGCTTCTTTAAAATTATTATAGGGAGTAAAGTGCAATTTTTCAAATCCTAAATTGGCATTAGCTCGTTGAGAAAATGTATTTGTATATAATGATGAATTAAGGTTAATTTGTTAAGCAAGATTCAAAAAACTGAAAATTGAAGTTCAATCTCAAATGAAGTGTCACATGAATGTAACTGAATGAATGGGAAATTTTGTGTCGAATATTTAACTATACATAAAATCATGGGCGGACGCACATAGGGACAAGGGGGGGCTATAGCCCCCCCTGAATTTTTAATTTTTTTTTTTAGTATAGGTTTGGTGCTTTTTTTTTTTTAAAGAAAAATTTAATAAATCAGTCTAATATGAAATTTTCAATCCAATTATAATCTTAATTCAATTAATATCACAAAATCCACTCTAATAATAACTCACTCTACCCCCAATTTCTAAGCCTCAATGAAAAACCCAATTTTTATCTACTCCCGACATCTCCAAACCCTAACTCTAGCCACCAAACTGTCGCCCCCCCACCTCTGGCCATTCATCCAACCCAAGTCCCAACCCATTGAAGTCTTGAACACAAAAATGCTCAATTGTAAATGTTAGTAATTATATATATATATGTGTGTGTGTGTGCAATTCTGCTTATGTAATAAGCTCATAGTGTTATATATTCATTATTAATGTTTATATTCACCTCCCAAAATCAATTTTTAGATTCAAGTTTCATTTTTGTGCTTAAAGTTATAAATTTGTTAAGATTTTCATAAGTATTAGATTAAGATATGAGGATACACATTATATTAGAATAATATGATGATTAAATCAAGATACAATAGAGTTAATAGTATTTATTTACATATCAAACACTAATCTTAGATGGTTAATAGTCTTTTTTTTTTAATTGAAATGTCAAACACTAATATTATATTCTTAATAGTCTATCATTGACATTTATTGGCCTATTGGAATTCAACATCTCTTGTTTATCAAGTGGAATGAAAAATAAGTATTGTTATTATTATGTCTCTATTGTATTTAACTTCTAGTTCTTGAATATGTCTTTATTCTTGATATAGTTATGTTTTGTACATTTTATAGTGTTAGAAATATGGAGAGATACTTTAAGGCTACACATACACCTCACGATAAGTCTTCAAATAACATTCACATTAAAGTGACCCTCATAAGCTTCCAAACTTTCATATTGAAACGAACTTGCCCGTGCTTCCAAGTAATCCCGGTCTACAACCTCATCTAACACTATATGATTCTAACATTCGAGTGAGTAAAGTTTATTTTTGTCAAACTCCACCTCCCCATTTTTGTATTACGTCATATATTTTTTCGTGAATAATATAAACTTTAAGTCTAATTGTTTGATAGATTTTTTTTTTTTTTGTATAAGCTTAGCCCCCCCTGACTAAAAATCCTGGATCCGCCCCTGCATAAAATTATATGCAATAAATATTTTACAGGATAATTTCACGAAAGTTTCATATAACACAAGACAAATGTTTTGTATATATGTTCCACCCATTTTCTATATATATGAAAAATAATATTCCATAATTTAACACAAAGAATCTATTTTATAATTTATCGGAAGAAGTGAAGAACTGTTAAACCGTCACAAATAATTATGACATTACTAAACACATTATACCTAGTCCATACACAGAATTGAAAATTCTTTGTCCTGATCAGAGTATCATTTTTGGGTCGAACTGCAGATTTCTTTTCTGAAAAATATCCCATTTTGAAACATAGTGCTTTATTCACTCTTCTTTGTAATTTTTTGGAAATAATTTTCTTGTCATGTAGAATTTTTTTTATCAATTATATAATTTTGCATTGAATATCACAACTGATGTAAATTAGTATCTATTTAAAAACAAGATGTACAATGCATATCACAACTGATGTAAATTAGTATCTATTTAAAAACAAGATGTACATATAATTTGCAAAATTTTGATTATTTTTGTGATTGAACTCAAAATAAAAATATTTATTTCCTATGTTCAATTATTGTGCATTGGACATGACAATTTTATCTCTCCACCGACGACATTCATGAGATTTATTCAAAGTAAAATACTAATTATACCGAAAGATATATTTCTAAGGTGCAAAGTGCCAATTTTTTTAAATAGGGGCGGAATGTGCCAACAATTTTAAATTTGCAGGGTGCAAAGTGCTAATATTTTATATTTGTAGGGTGTAAAGTGCAAAAATCTATATTTTCATGATGCAAAGTGCCAAAAAAATTAAAAAATTATTACTATACCCTTCCAATAGCAATTTTTTTTATTAAAACACACACTATGGTGCAAAGTATCAAATGAATTGCATTTTCATGGTGCGAAGTGCCAAAATTTTTAAGTCGGGGTACAAAGTGCTAAAATTCAATATTTCTAGGGTGCAAATTGCAAAAATCCTGTAATATTATTTGTTTGAATTTAGAGAGAGTGGTTTGTGAAATAATGTGGATGTAAATTTTTGGGAAGAATTTATGTTGTAGGTATAAAATGTGTAAAACTTTATTTCAAATCATGTTTATTTTGTGAGACAAGTTGTGTAAGAATTGATTATTTTATGTCAAATCAAAGTAAAATTTGTGGAAGTTTTTTGGGAGATGAGAACAATATTAATTTGTTTGACTTTAGGCCAACACATGTTGGCTCAGTTGGTAAGGAACGAGCTCATTTCCCTCAGAAGGTTGTGAGTTTGATTCCCACTGTCGACGTGAGGGCTGTGTTGGTAGGCGATCTGTAAGAACCTCTGTAAGCGACCTTTGGTCCCTGAGGCATGCCCTTGGCCCGTGGTGGCCACCGGAGCCGAACCCATCCAAATTTTTTATCACAAAAAAAAAAAAAAAGTGTTTGTCTTTAGGGATAATGATTTGAGAAAATTGTGAGAAGATAAATTTATTTTAGAAAGTAAAAATAATGTATGTCTCACTTTTAAAAATACAATTTTATTTTTGGGAAGATACCAAACAAACAGGATTTTTTTTTTAATTCGGGAAAGTGAGAGAAAACGTTTCTTTTAAGTTTTCATGTTAGAGTGACATAATACATCAAGACTTCACACAAATCTAAAAAAAGAAAAAAAAGAAAATGTACAATATTCTGATCCATGATATTCATTAACATGTTGTCGATTTAGGATACTTATGGATCCAATTGTCAGAACATTTAAAATGTACTACAAAGTGAATATTGGGCACGTTTGTTTGGTATTTGGAAAAGTGGTATGGGAAGGATCGTGAAATAATCTCGATTTGTATAATATTGATTATTTGAGTTTGAGAGAGCGGTTTGAAAAATAAAGGAGGTGTCGATCTTTTTTGGAAGAGTTATGTTGTAGGTGTAAGATGTGTAAAACTTTATGTCAAATCATGTTTGGTATGTAAGATAATTTGTATATGATAGTATATGTTACTTTATGTCGAATCATAATAGAGTTTGTATATGTTTTGTTTAGAAATAATAAAATTGTTGTTTGTTGGACTTTTGAGAACATAGTTTAAGAAAATTGAGAGATAAAAAATTAATGTCAAAAAGTTAAAAATATATTTATTTGGCATTTTCCAACACGAAATAATTTTCGAAAAATGGAAAAATAACAATCCCAGCTGAGAGTATCCTCAAAGTGTGATGATAATATCCTCAAAATTTCATATTTTGTGGAATTCATAAAATATATAATTATCAAAATATGATTAGTATGACGGACTGAAGGTAATATCCTCAAAGTATCGAAAAGAAGTGCGCAGAGTGTACAGCAGTATGGTGGGAACCCGGGGCTTGGTGGAGGCACATCCTGCGATTTACATCCTTCAGGGTTCTAGGGCAAGAGTTCTGAGGGTCCAGGATTAGTCAAGTGTAAGCTTGTACACCTGGGTTATCAAAAAAAAAAAAAAAAAGTATCGAAAAGAATTTAAGATTTGGAGGTGCAAATTTGAAGTTGATGTCATCAATGACCATACAAGTCATAAATATGTAGTAGTATCTTGTTCAGTATTTTAACAAATCCTAATATTATGCCAAATGTTGGATTTTAATATGACCATTTTAGAGAAATTTTAAGACCTTGTTTTTGCCAATTCATTCAAAATAATTTAAGTTTTGACAACTCATTTAAAATAATTTAGATTTTATCAACTCGTTTATAATTAAAAGAAAATTTTTGTTGTTTTTTTATTATACTGACTCAACCCAACTAGACAATCAAAGCTAAGTGAAAATAAAAATAAAATTTATAAATTTTATTACAAGGCTCATTTAAAAATTAAATTTTATAAAAAATAGGTTCATTTAAAATTGAGAGAATTGTATTTGTAGTACCAAATTATATATCGACTCTACTTGTGGTACCCATAAAAGTCGAGGCAGACACATTTGGCACTCAATTTAAGAAATCATATCACTTTTGGTACAACTGTTAAAAATAAACGTTAAGTGATGACGTGGCAGTTAAGTGTAATTGCAAAATTAATATCATTACTTTGGTTGACTGACAATTCAATCCCATAACATTCAGATTGTCAAAATAACTCCTCATCTTCAAATTTACCGACAATTTTAGTCTACATTGTTGCCCAGTTTTTAAATTAAGCGAATAAGATATGTGAGGACCAATTTGAAGATTTTACTTATCATACATATTTATTTAACTAATTTAATTTTATAAATAATATTAACAAATCAAATAATAATTAAATATAAATCCGACAAAATATTAAAATATTTTTTTATTAAAATCTAAAATTTATATAATAATATTAATATATGTAATATTTAGTAAAAAATAAAATTATATATAATTAACAAAATAATTATAATTATTTAAAAAAACTAAAACACATCCCTAACCCCCTCAACCCCATCCATCCCCCCTTACCCCAAGCCCCTATCACCAACCTAAATCCCAGATTGCGGTGGCCTGGGTCCTCCAAATCCCAAGCCACCCACGGCTTAAAATTATTTATAAAATTAAATTATTTAAATAAATATGAAAATATAATAAGTAAAATCTTCAAATTTGTCCGCACATGTCTTATTCGAACCAATTTTGAAATTGTGCAACAATGTCGATTAAATTGTCAGTAAATTTGAATATGTGAGGTTATTTTGATAACCTGGAAATATTATGGGATAGAATTGTCAGTCAATATAAGTAATGATATTACTTTTACAATAACACTTAACTGTCACATCATCAGTTAACGTCCATTTATAACTATGATACAAAAAATGATTCGATTTCTTTAATTGTGGTACCAAAGATGTTGACCTCGATTTTTACGATACTACAAAGTGAAAATTTTGTGTACCACTACCGTGTATCACTAATAACTAATTGCCACTTGTACATGTGACAATTATTATAATTGTCACATGTACAAGTGGCAATTAGTTATTAGTGATACACGGTAGTGGTACAGAGGATCGTGGGCCCTCTACAAGTGCAATTCTCTCGTTTAAAATTTAAAAGACCTTGTGGTCTATATTTTTGCAACCCAATTAAAATTGTCTAGATTTTACCGACTCATTTACGATTAAAATAGAAGTTCAATTGTTTTTAGATTATTCAGACTCAACTTAGACTAAATCAAAGTTAAGTGGATTACAGGACTCATTTATTATTATTACGTACATCCCAGCGTTTCGACCTGGTTTAACCGCTAATCGGATCTTAATTCGATCCTATTGACCCTATAAAACCAGTAAGCTTTTGGACAAGTATGAACTGGAGAAAACCAGTTAAAATATGGTGAACCAGAGCTGGTTCACTATTTTATAATTCTTTTTTAAAAAACACACACGCATAGCCGATCACAATAATTTTATCATTTCTTTAGAATTATAAATAAAAACTCCTGTTTTTTAAATTCACTACTCCAGACAATTTTAGATTGTACTGAAAACTAATTTTGAGCATTACTGGAAGAGTAAAAGTTATCATGGTAGAGAAGAGTAAAGTGTTTATGCGGAAAGGAAATGCAGATGAATGAAATATGCTTATTATTTGTTTGATTAAGCATAAGGACTTAGGGCCTGTTTGTTTGGTGTTTGGGAAAGTAGTTTGAGAGAGTAGTGGAGGTTTGTGAAATAATCTCGATTTGCGTAATGTTGTTTGTTTGTGTTTTGGGAGAGTGGTTTGAGAAATAAAGTAGATGTAGATTTTTTTTGGAAGAGTTAGGTTGTAGGTGTAAGATTTGTAAGACTTTATGTCAAATCATGTTTGTTGTGAGATAAATTGTGTAAGAGATAGATTACTTTATGTCAAATCAGAGTAGAGTTTGTATATGTTTTGTTTAGAGATAAGAAAATTGTTGTTTGTTTGGATTTTGAGAAAGTAGTTTGAGAAAATTGAGAGATGAAAAATTTATTTCAGAAAATAGAAAACATGTTTGTTTGGCATTTCCCAAACACGAAATTTTTTTGGGAAACGCCAAACAAACAGGCCGTTAGTATTCCAAAACTAGTATACATATTTTGAAATTAGAACCAACATGTGATTGGTTTGGTGGAAAGAAAGTCACTTCAAAGTAACGAATTTAGGTTTGACTATATGTTGGGAAATATTCTCACTTAATGTGTCTGAGGCACACCAAAAGTGATTAAATACTTGGGAAACCAAAAAATCGAAAAAAAGTTGAAATTAGAAACTATACTAATATATTGGTGTTTCTTATGAATTTGTTTTCATCATTTTAAGTATTTATGGTATACATATTAATATAATAATTATACTATAATGTCGCATAAGTTCAATCAGTAATTTGATTGGTTAGATCAATAGAGTCCTGTTTGAGGACGGATCCAATTTTAAAAACACCGGTACATCTCCTAAATTTTATTAAAAATAAATTCAACATTATCCAAGTTAAATATACTTTTTCTAAGTAGTAAAATGGGTAATTCAATAAATTTAGGGTGATGATAGGTACATTAACTAACAACATTGGGTGATTATAAAGTAAAATTTACATTAAAAAAGCTAATATTGGTAATTCTTGAAATTATAATAGAGATTTATGTAATCTCGTTTAAGGTAAATTATAGTAAATAAAAAAATGGGGAAGTGAATGTGCCCGTGTGTTTAGCCTTTGGGAGAGTGGTTTGGAAAAGTGGTAGAGGTTTGAGAAATAATCTCGATTTGCGTAATGTTGTTTGTTTGAGTTTTGATTTTGGGAGAGTTGTTTGAGAAAAAAATAGGTGTAAAATTTTTTGATAGGTTTGAGATAGTTAATTATGTGTAAGATAGTGTAAGACTTTATGTCACATCAGTTAGTTATATAGTATAATTTAATTTATTGGTGTATATATTATATGTAATATATGTGGTAAATAATATTTTATAATTAATTATTTGTGCTTTCTAAAATAATGAAAAATAAAGTAGATTAATTTTTATTTTTTAAGCGGCCGCGTGAAATGAGGGGAGATTCTTCTACAGACTCGGTCCAGACATGTGGTCTATATTTTTTCTTTCTTTTTTCTTCCTTATAACTAATATTCTTTTACACAATTATAAAATTTATTGTTCCTACCAAAATTTTATTGTACCCTACAAAAAACTTAAATTTTAGAAATAAAATACTAAATGATAAAGTGATAAGAATTTAAATATTATCACTAAAATGGTGTACATAAACACATTAGTGACAAGAAATGTAAAAAAATTGACACTATTGATATTTAGTGACATCCCAAAAGTGACAACTAAAAAGTTGTCACTAAATTATAGTGACAATATTTATTGTCATTATGTTGTTACCAATTGTCAATAGTGACAACTTAAGTTCCATACATGTCACTAATAGCTATTAGTGATAATTTAAAAATGTATTTTGACACTATTGCACTTGTCACTAAATATATGAAAAAAGTGGCAATTTCAACAATGTCACTTAATATTTTATCACTATATTTCATTTTTCTTGTAATGGTGGTTTTTTTATATATTATGTATTTTACGTAATCGTTCAATGTTGTTGTGGTTATGTATTTACTTATTTTTGAGGATGTGAATTTGTAACTTCATTGTGTCATTTTGTACTATAATTTATGAAATAATTAAGATATATGTTTTTTTTATAGAATTAGTTTAAACATTAAATATTTTTAAAGAAGAATAGTGCATGGAAAATGCAAGTAATAATTTTAATAGAAACAAACATCATTTTATAAATTTACAACACAAAATATGTCAATATTTTTTCAATTGAATAAGATAATTTTAGTTATTAATAAACAAAGAAAAAAGAAAAAGAAACAAAATAGAAAATAGAAAATAAAGAGAAAAAACCTGAACCACATGGTCCAAGTCATGTCCCGTGAAATGAGAGAGAGAAGAGAGATATGATAGAATAATCAATAGTGTAGGCATAGGCCCTTTTCTTGGTCAAAATGGGTTGCAGCCCAATTTTTGAAAATTGGTTTCGGAAATAATCTCCCAAAGGAGAAAATTTGGGAAATGAATTAGGATTTTTGTGTCACATCTCGAAAATGAAAAATAATTTTCCCGGATGCTAGACAAACAGGCCGTATTTGTGCACTTTTCCTAGTGCCTTATTTTATGTGGGTTTATGCTCGTACCAAAACCAACTATATGAAATGGTCATTTTCTAATCAGATATAGGAAAGTAGATTAATTAATTACTCCTTAGTCCTTCCCTAATATAATTGATAAATACGATCAACGAAACCATATAATAATAAAAGGCAATATATTTCACTCAATCTTAAGTATTTAGAGCAAATAGAAAAAGTCAACAACCATCAATCCTAATTCAATCATATTTTTCAATTAAATCCAAATTCAATAATCGAACTCATTCATTTTGTATGAAAAAAATATCGAATAAATATATTTTACAGGAATGATGCTGAATTTGTAGGAGCAGAAGAAGACATCAAAACTCTTCCAATTTGAAGCATATACATCATCACAAGCATACTGACCTTGCTCCAAAACCAGTGATTTATAATTCCAGTTACTCATTGTCACATTCTTCTATTTCTACACAACCTTAGACAATCCATTCGAACTCAAATCCTTCAACTTAATCACCCCTTAAATCGACACTGCTAGATCCTTCAAATCAAGCGCACTCATATTGAACCCGAACTCATATTCTTTTGCAGTTTTTCTAGGTAGAACATCCCGAGTGTTGGTCCCAAGTGGTCAGAAGAGGTTTAGAGGGGGGGGGGGGGGTGAATAAACCTCTTTAAAAATTTTCTTCAAATTTAACTTTAAAACTTTTACTCTAACTGAACAGACTAAGCTGATCAGATTAGTTAGTTACAATTCTGTTCGCGAACAAATCTTTGAACAGCCTTGTTGACCACTCGTCTGATAGTTACTTAGCTGATTTTGTTAAAATCAGTTTTAATACTTAGAGTACTTGCAGCGGATTTTAAAAGTGTTTTTCACAAGTAAACTTAGCAGTTTGAAAAATGTTTCCCCAGATTTGTAAAATCTCCTTTTGAATCCTTTTTCAAACAGTTAATTTAATGTGTTTTATGCGACTGAAAATATGCAGGTAAAATGCAAATAAAAACACAAACAATTTTTATAGTGGTTATATGGATTTGAATATCCTTTAATCCACTCTTCCAAGTCACACAGATCTTGGGTTATACTATAATCACAAAGTTTACAGTATACTCTGCTTGCGCCAATCAACAAATGAAACGGCCACAAGTGCGCAGTAGGAAATCACTAAGAAACTCCTACTCTCCGAAGTAATATCACTCACTTAGACGGATATCTACTTCTCACAACACTCTTGATTACAAAATCACTCAGAAGATGTATTTTTCTTGGTTCTTCAACTCTGCTTTCGTCAACAAATGACTCAGCTGATGAGTGAGCTGTTCTTGAGACTTAAAGAATTTTGCTTCAAAAATTTCTCAGAGATTGTGTTGCTTGTTTCTTCTTCGTCTCTTTCAGCTATTTATACTTGAGGATTGAAAAGTGTCCGTTGAAGAGAGACAAGATTCAAATTCCTCGAGTACTGGTCCTTAAAATCCGCGAACGGCTCTTTTGCAGTCTGTCCGTACTATGAACAGTACTATTCTGCAGGCAGCATTAAATGCAGCATTAAATGCACCTAGCTGATGCGAAGCATTTCTTCAATCATTTGTCTTTAATAACCTTGTACTTCAGCATTTATTACTCCAAGGGGCATTTATTACCGTTGGGAACACTTAATGATCTTCTTTACTTGGCTGATAAAAGTACACGTCTGATGGCGAACAAAGCTGATCTCAAACTTGAACAAATCTGATTTGAGTCGGCTGATCTTCACCAGTCTGATAACTTTTCTTCAGCAGATCAGAAGTGTTGGACCTCGAAACTTTGACTCTTCTGATGTCTTCTTTACTTAGTCAAAATTCCTTGATAAGTTTATCAGCTAAGTTACTCCATACTTAGCCAAATATGAAGTTTTGGAATGCATCAAAACCTCCCTTATCAAACTTCCTTTAGTGCCTTCATCTTCATCCTTATCCAACAATTTCCCCCTTTTTGATGATGACAAAACTTCAGCTAAGTACCTGTTGAATATCTAAGCTAAAGAATGTAATCCTCAAAAATTTTCTGAGATAGAAAATAGTATGTTGGAATGAACTTGACTTTATATTGATATGATAAGATTGTTACAAGTACAAGTTCTTCAGATGAGATGTCTGAAAGATAAATAAAAGCAAACTGATTACAAGATTTTATCAATTTTAACTATCAGCTTCTTCATCTGATCCTTCAAGCACTTCTTCATATTCATAAGATGACTTTTCGTCATCTTCTTCATCATCAGCTTCTTCTTCCAAGATTGCTTTGGCAGCTTCAATCTTTTCTTTGAGTTGCTGCTCTTTAATCAGCTCCATTGCTTTCTTGGCAGATTCAGTGTTCTTGTACTTGGTAGTTTCTTTTTCAGTCTTTCCTTCTTCTTCTACCTTTCCAAGCTTTTCAGTCTTGTCAGTTGTGTCTTCAGTTTCCTTGGCTTCAATAGTTGCAGCAGCAGTTTCCTTAGCTGGTTCTTCCCTTTCATCTTCTCCCTTTTTGTCATCATCAACCTTGATGACTTTAGAAGGTGCAACAGCAGGGTTGAGAGCAACTGTTGGAATCTTCACTCCAGCACACAAAGCCTTTAGATTCTGATTTACTACATCGTGACTTGCTGTAAGATGATGAATAGTTGTGCTGATATCGTCAGTCTTATCATTGAAGTAGTCAATGTTCAGGTTTGTAGTTGCAATTTCATTTTGGATTGTCTGTACAACAGTAGATACTTCATGCAACATCCCTAAATTGATTTCCTTCTCCTCTTCACTTACTTTGATGAAGGTTGCAGTCAAATCAGCGATCTTGTGTTCAGCTCTTTGGAGTGCAGCATGAAGATGATTAACATCACTCTTCACATCTTCCACATTTCTGTTCATATCATTTAAGCTGTTCACTAACTGCAAGGAGTGATCTTGAGGAATAGGAATACTTGTGATTTCAGTCTTGATGATCTTTTCAGTAGACTGTTGCACAGTTTCCAGCTGAAGTTTATTTGACTCTGTCAATTCTGCTTTAAGCTCAGTCTTCAGCTCCTCCTTGACCTTCATCAGCTGCTGTTGATGCTTCTCTTCCAGTTCCTTCATAGAATTTTCCATCAACATCTGGAAAGCTTCCATCAGTGATGAGTGTTCATCACCTGATGAAGCAGAAGCAGCAGCTTCATCCTTTTCTTCAATCTCCTGGCGGACAGGAATATCTTCCATTTTTGCGTCCTGATGGTCTTCAGCATCCTTAGCATTCCACTCAATGGCTAAGGGTTCGTCAGCAGCCTTTTCAGCAGACTTATCAGCAGTCTGATCAGCAGACTTGTCTTCAACCTTTTCAGCAGACTTGTCTTCAACCTGGTCAGCAGACTTATCTTCAACCTGGTCAGCAGACTTATCTTCAGGCTTGTCCGCAGTCTGATCAGCAGTTTGGTCAGCAGGCTTGGCCGCAGCTTTATGTTCATCAGTAACGTCATCATAAAACAGATTTGTGACTGTGCCATCATCATTGAAGCATGTCGTCTGACGAATTTGCCTCACAATAATCCAAGGGTTGACAAAAGTGTTGTTACCCTCTGGCACTTCACTGAAATCTTTCATTTCCCTTCCAAAAATTACATGTTGAATACTTGGCAGTTGAGGGAGTTCACTTGAATGCCCTTGCTGATATCTGGATTTTTCTGCCCACTTATTCAGTGCAGTGATAACAGCAATCTTCACAGCCCTTTCTTCAACATCATCAGTCTTCTTTCTTTTCTCAGGCAAGGTACTTTGAATCAGTTTGGCTTCCTCAAGGGCAAATTCCCTGGCATAGTGATGCATAGCATCCCTAACATGATGAGGATCCAAAGCTTTTTGGATAGAATCTGTCTTTAGCCACCGTAGTACCCATTCTTCTTCAGCAACTAATTCCTTCAGATTCTGAAGTTCAATGATGGACCTGTTCAGCCTATTGTCTCTCCATCTGATATATCTAGGCTTCTCTTGAGTGAACATGGTCTTCAGCATTAACTTCTGATTATAGTAGGCTAAGGACTTTTCAAACTTCTGGAAAAGCTCTTTGTTATTGTATATGATCTTAAAAGCTTTCTTAATCTCAAACTTTTCCTTTGGTTTAGCTGCAGCAGCAGGCATCTTTGGTTTTGGGGGTTCTTCTTCTCCTTCAGCCTCTTTAATCTTGATGCCACCTCCATGGACAGGTCCATAGGCATCAATCTTGCTCTTTTTAATGACCATGGCCAGTTCAGCATCCTCAGCAGCTTTTCTCTCTGCTTCAGACATTTTTCTCCTGGCCTCATCCTTAGCAGCTTGAGCCTTGCTTAGCTCTAGTGCCTTCTTCTCCTCAGCTTCATCTTGCTTCCTCTGTTCAGCTTCCTCCCTTGCTTTCTTGTCAGCCTTGGAAATCTTTTTTTTCCTCAGTACTATTTTCCTCTTTCCTTTATCGACTGGAGCAGGAGCTGGACCAGCAGATGAGATGGGAGCAGCAGCTATAGGATGGATGATTTGGACATCTGGATCTTCTTGAGGTTGAGCAACCTCAGCTGTTGGTGCATTTTGAGTTATCTGTTGCGCATCAGCTTTGTCAGCAACAGTTGTTCCAACAGTGTCAAGGGGTCTTTCAGCAGACTCAGGACTTGATCTCACCAAATCTACTAATTCAGTGTCCTTCTCTACATAGGTCATCTGCTTCCTTGCTGACTTCTTTGACAGACCCTGAATAGGTCTTGAAGCAGCAGTATCCCTTATTTGGCTTCTCGTCCTGTGAGAGACATTCTCAGCAGGTTTTTCAGCTGATGGAGTTCTTGATGGTGATGCAGGGGATCCAGTCCTTACATCAGAAATTATGTTTTCTATAATTTTAGTGGCTTCAGTAGCAGAAGTCACTTTCTCCATCTGCTTAACTTCTTTCTTTTTAGGCTCATCAGCAGCCTTCTTCTTTCTAGTCTCAACAGCCAAGTTAGCTGTTTTGACTAATCTTCGTTGTCTTTTGGCAGGGACCTCCTTCTGTCCCTCATCATCAGCTTCCTCGGGCTCATCAGCCTTCCTCTTCAGAACAGGCAGATATTTGTTCATGGCTTTGGACTTGTGAATTTCCTTGCCATTCTTCATAGGACACCCCAGTTTGAACAGTAGGTAGCTGAGAGTGATCCTGTGATTTGTGTGAGGACCTTTTCCTTTCTTTTCATCAAGAAAATCAGCCAAGATGTACCATACTATGATGGACCAGTTGATTTCCATTCCATAGTAAATGGCAGCCATGATGCTGAACCTCTTCATGGTAACAGCATCTAGTGAGAAAGTGCAATTTTCAATCAGCTTGGACACCATATCAGCCATCCGCTGATACTCATCCTTCAGTTACTTCTTCCTTATATTTCCAGAGAGTACTTCTCCCTCTTTGGCGCAGATCGCCCAGAACTGTTGGTGCTTACCCTCCGTCAGTACGGTGATGTCATGTCTTCCACTGTTAGGAAGCCCAAACGTCTCGTGAAGAACAACTGGGGTAATAGTGATAGATTTGTCTCCCACTGTAGCCTTAATCTCCAGTGTGTTGTAGTCAGCTTTCGCTGTGTTGTAGTACTCCATCACTTGATCAGTCCAGATGACTCCTTCCTGGTATTCCATGAAATTTACCAGCGAGGCAGCTTTGAACTTTTCGAGCAGTTCCTTCATCAGATCCGTACCAGATTGGTAGTAGGAATCATACACAAGATACATACCTTCAGCAGCCATTGTAGATCTGTAGAGATTAGGAAGAAAAACGAAGAGAGTTTTGCAGAAAAATTTCTCTAAAATTCTCACAAGTACTTTTGCAATTTTAGGGTGCGTAAAGAACTACACGACTGATCAGATTGGGATTTATAGAGTTGGGGTATGTCGGTTTCCGTGATACCAGCCAACCGTTAGATCCGTTTCTTGTCAGTGCTGATCGTGCGGTGTCAGTTACGACCTTTCAAATTCAAAAGATATTTAATGAGGAGCGGGAATATGTACCGCCCAACATTTACTTATAAAAGCGTGTTTTTAAATAGAGCGTTTTAAATAGTTCGCTTTTATTTAAGTAATCAGATGAGTATAATAAACACTTATCTGATTGACTACTGTCCTGATGACATAGTTGTTATCAGAGAATGCCAATAGCTGATAACCTTCCTCAGCTGTTTGTCAATCCAGCCAGATAGTATAACTTTATTCTTCAATAGTTGAGTCTTCTGTTGAAAACATAACTTCAACTAACTGACATTAACAAATTTCATCTTTTAATTCAGAAGTACCGCTAGTCTTACACGTTCCCCCTGAGTTTAAGATTTCATAAGTTAACTAGTCTGTTGAAAGTTAATCCTTGAAGATAATAGTGATGATTAAGCTGTTGAACTTCAGTCTTCTGATGAGTTCCCCCTCAGCTTATGCATCCAAATTAAGTAGTCCTAGCTCAGCTCTTAGAGTTGAAAACCTTACTTCACTTAAAGGTTTGGTGAAGATATCAGCAATCTGATTGTCAGTATGAACATACTCAATCATAACATTGCCTTTTTCCACATGATCTCTAATGAAGTGATGCTTGATCTCTATATGTTTAGTCCTTGAATGACTTGTAGTATTCTGAGTAAGAGAGATTGCACTTGTATTGTCACAGTAGATTGGAATTCCACTGATTTTGATGTTGTAATCTTCTAGTTGATGCTTCAACCAAAGTATCTGTGCACAGCAAGCTCCAGCAGCTATATATTCAGCTTCAGCAGTAGATATAGAAACTGAAGTCTGTTTCTTACTCATCCATGAGATCAGACGACTACCTAAGAACTGACAGGCACCTGTTGTGCTCTTTCTGTCAATCTTGCAGCCAGCAAGGTCTGAATCTGAATAACCAATAAGCTCAAATCCAGATTCTCTAGGATACCACAATCCCAATTCTTGAGTGCCTTTAACATATTTCAATATTCTCTTGGCAGCTAAGAGATGAGATTCTTTGGGGTTTAATTGAAATCTTGCACAGACTCCAACTGAGTACATTATATCAGGTCTACTTGCTGTTAGATACAACAATGAACCAATAATGCCTCTATATTTGGTTATGTCCACTGATTTGCCATCTTCATCTTTATCCAAACGAAGACTTGTAGACATAGGAATTGTAGCAGTTGAGCTAGTTTCCATACCAAACTTTTTGAACAGATCTCTTGTGTATTTTGCTTGGCTGGTGAATATTCCATCAGGCAACTGTCTAACTTGCAGACCAAGAAAATAATTAAGTTCGCCCATCATGCTCATTTCAAACTTATTCTGCATCAGCTTGGAGAACTTGTCACACATCTGTTGGTTGGTTGAACCAAAAATGATATCGTCCACATATATTTGCACAAGTAATATATGATTTTCCCATTCAATTGTAAACAAGGTTTTATCTACCTTACCTTTATGAAATCCTTTAATTAAAAGAAAATCAGATAGGGTATCATACCATGCTCTTGGAGCCTGTTTCAGTCCATAGAGGGCTTTCTTCAGACGATATACTTTGTCCTCTTCTTGATAGACTTCAAATCCAGGAGGTTGTTCAACATATACTTCTTCTTGCAGTTCTCCATTGAGAAAAGCAGACTTCACATCCATCTGATAGACAGTGAAGTTCTTATAAGCAGCATAGGCTAGAAACAGTCTGATTGCTTCAAGTCTTGCTACTGGTGCAAAAGTTTCATCAAAGTCAATTCCTTCTTCTTGACAATAACCCTTGGCCACTAATCTTGCTTTGTTTCTGGTAACAATACCATCTTCATTCATCTTATTTCTGAAAACCCATTTAGTGCCAATTACTCTTTGATGACTTGGTCTAGGAACTAAGTACCAGACTTCATTCCTTTCAAATTGATTCAACTCTTCTTGCATAGCTTCTATCCAGAAGGAATCATTTAGAGCTTCTTCAATTTGTTTAGGCTCAATTTGAGATAGAAAACTAGCAAACATAGCATCTTGTGCAGCAGCTCTTCTTGTTTTAACTCTATCTAATGGATCACCAATCACTAACTCTGGTGGGTGATTTCTGAGCCATCTGAGATTAGGTTGCAAATCATAATGTTGTCCTTTGTCTTGATCTTGCAACACTACTGTTGGAGATCCAGTAGTAGTCTGTTGAACATTTGCAGTCTGTTGAACAGTCTCTGGTCTGTCAGCTGTTTGCAACTCGTCTGTTAGACAATCAGCACTGTGATTTTGAACAGCACTTGAGTTATCAGCTGGGTTGAGATCAGGTAGTATGATGGGAACATATTCTTCATTATTTCCAACATTCAACTTCTGTAAATCAGTAGACAGATCTTGATTAATACTTTGATTCTTTTAAGAAGATTGACTTGGCTCATCAAATACTACATGGATAGATTCTTCTATTAGTAATGTTCTTTTATTGAAAACTCTATAGGCCTTACTAACAATAGAGTATCCTACAAAAACAGATTCATCAGCCTTTTCTGCAAATGCAGTAAGGTGATTTTTCCCATTATTCAATACAAAACATTTACAACCAAAAATCTTAAAGTAATGAATGTTTGGTTTCCTGTTGTTCCGAACTTCATATGGAGTCTTGTTCTGATTTTTGTTGATCATACATCTGTTTTGGGTAAAGCATGCTGTATTTGTTGCTTCTGCCCAAAATCTTTGTGGCAGCTTGGCTTCAGCTATCATGGTCCTGACAGCTTCCTTCAGTGTTCTGTTTCTCCTTTCAGCAACACCATTCTGTTGAGGGGTTCTAGCGGCTGAATACTCATGATGTATTCCCTTGATATTACAATACTCTTCAACAGTAGATTTTGTAAACTCTGTCCCTCTATCTGATCTGATCTTCAATATTTTGATACTCTTCTCATTCTGGATCAGTTCCATCAGATTGGTAAGATGTTCCTTGGTTTCACTTTTCTTCTTCATGAAAATCACCCAAGTATATCTTGAAAAATCATCCACAACAGCTAGGCAGTATTTCTTTCCACCATTGCTGACTGGATCAATGGGTCCAAATAAGTCCATATGTAGCAGTTCCAAGATTCTTTCAGAAGATTGGTGTTTCTTGCTTTTGAACGATGACTTGATTTGTTTACCCTTCTGACAGGCGTCACAGAGCTTGTCTTTGCTCATGACTGCTTTTGGAATCCCTTCAACCAGATCATTCTTGATTAACCTGTTTATGGTCTTGAAGTTTAGATGATTCATTCTCTTGTGCCATAGCCAGCTAACTTCGCTTGGTGCAGATGCCACCAGACAAACACTTGAATCCTTATTAGCAGAATTCCAGTCGACTATGTAGATATTTCCTTGTCTTCTTCCAGATAAAATTACCTTCTTTGTACCAATTTGTTCAACATAGCACTTATATGTTGAGAAGATGACAGAATATCCTTTGTCACAAAATTGACTTATGCTCAGCAGGTTGTACTTTAGGCCTTTAACATATGAGACGTCAGATATCTCAATGTTTCCTTTGATAACTCTTCCTTTAGCTACAATCTTGCCTTCTTTGCTGTCTCCAAAAGTAACACTTGGGCCATCCACAGCAACTGCATCAGTCAGCTCATGTATGTTTCCACACATGTGTCTTGAACATCCACTGTCCAAGTACCAAATCTTCTCTACTTTACTCCTACTCCTAATCCTATCCTACAAAACAAAAATAAAATTGTTTTAGGTACCCTTATTGAGAGGGTCCTGAAGGATTAGTTCCACCTTTGACAACCCAAGATGTTGATGTCTTAGGCTTCTTAGGTTTCTGAGATTTGACAGGAGCATGAACAGTTTCATTTTTATCATAATTGGCAGATAAGTCATGTTGATGATCAGTATGATAAGAATAGTGTTCATAAGCAGGGTAAGGTGCATGATAAGTAGGATATGCATGCATTGGATGAGCAGGGTAAGGTGCATAGTAACTAGGAAATTGAGGTGCATGATACATATGATGATATGCAGCAGGTTGCACATAATATGACTCATTTCCATACCAAGCATTTTGATTTTTCTTATTTTTATGCTTCTTTGGTTTACTTACAGCTTGCTCATTGACAGACGACTTAGTTTTCTTACTAGTCTGATTAGTCTTAACCTTATCAGAAGACTTCCTAGGACTCTTCTGTTTGGGTTTACTAGTCTGTTTTTCTACACTAGGCTCTTTGCTCTTTTTAGCCTTAGGAGATTTCTTCTCCTTTACCACTTTCTCATATGAGGTAGGTTTAGAAGTTTGAACATACAGAATGACTTTACTATTGTCAGCAGAAATGAATTTTTCAGTATTGTTCAATTCTAGTTTATCCTTTTCTAAAGGTGTCTCCTGTTTACTAGATGTATGCATGGATGCAACAGTTGACTTATCATGAGACTCAATAATTTTCTCAAGTTCCATGATTTTTCCTTTATAGACCTCACATTCAGCTTTCAGAGATTCATGCTCTTGCTCAAGCTGTTTATATTCAGCTGATTCTTTTAGCGTTTCAGCTAAAAGTTTCAGTGAACTGTTTTGCTCTTTTAGCAAGTTCATCTCTTCCTTAAGCTTAACAAATTCTCCAGCAATAGTAGTATTATTCAACATCATTTGCTCTAGAGAATTAAATAGTTCATTTTCTGGAGGAGTTACCTCATCCTCTGAGTCATCAGATTCCTTAGCCATCAGGCAGAGGAGAGCAGGTTTCTCTTCATCAGAAGATTCTTCATCAGACGTGTCTGAATCTGAATCAGATGAGTAGACAGCAGCAAGCTTTTCTGCTTCAGCTACCATTGCTTTCCCTCTTTGATGCTTTCTTTCCTTTCTGATTCTCTTCTCTTCCTCAGAGTATTTCTCTGCTTTTGGATATGGACAGTCTCTGATGAAATGTCCCAATTTCCTGCAGTTATAACACATTAGTTTTGCTTTATAATCATCTTTTTCTTGAGAAGAAGAGTTAGGTTTAGAAGTAGAAGCAGCATGATTGTATTTGTTTTTCATCTTTCTCTTATAGAACTTCTTGAAGTTGTTCATCAATAATGCTACATCTCCAGCAGTGTACTCCTTTTTGTTGAGTAGAGCGGCTTCATCAGATGAGTCCACTTCTTTGCTTTTCTGTGCTGGTCTTCTGGTGTTTTCAGCAGCAACCAGTGCAGCTGTGGGTCCTGAAGTTGAGGTTTCTTCAATTCCCATTCTAGGCAGTTTATACTCGAATGCCTTGAGTACAGAAAACAGCTCAGTAAGAGAGATTTTTCCCAAATCCCTTGATTCTTCCATTGCTGTCACTTTCATGTTGAATTTTGGAGGTAGGGCCTTTAGTACTCTGACAGTGATCTCTTTGTCAGTGAAGGTCTTTCCCAACTTTAAAACTTCATTCAGAGTTCTGGTGAATCTGGTATCCATCTGATCAATGGTTTCCCCAGACTTCATTTTGAAGTTGTCAAGCTTCTCCAAAGCAACAGTAAGCTGATGCTCCTTTATTGCATCATTTCCTTCGCTCATGTCTTTGACTTTGTCCCACATCTCCTTTGCAGTCTTGCAATGTTTGACCTTGTCAAACCGATCATTGTCCAGGGCTTTATTCATGATGAATCTCCCAACTTTATCCAGATTAAACAGCTTTATCTCTTCGGCTGTCATCTCTGTTAAGTCTTTTTCCACCACCAGTTCAGCTTCATCAACTACAATGGTCTTGGTGAATTTGAATGGACCTTTAATGATACATGTGTACATGTTGTCATTATAAGCTGCTAGAAAGATTTCCATTCTAATCTTCCAGTCTTCAAAAGACATACCAGCAATGTGGGGAACATGGCTGATACAATCCATTTTTCAAAAAGTTTTGGTTTTTCAAAAAGATGCTCTTTTGAAAAGCTTTAAAAACCTTTGAAAAACACTTGGATCAAGCTCGTTGATCAGGTAGCTGATTCTAATGAACCACCCGCTCTGATACCACTTGTTGGTCCCAAGTGGTCAGAAGAGGTTTAGAGGGGGGGGGGGGTGAATAAACCTCTTTAAAAATTTTCTTCAAATTTAACTTTAAAACTTTTACTCTAACTGAACAGACTAAGCTGATCAGATTAGTTAGTTACAATTATGTTCGCGAACAAATTTTTGAACAGCCTTGTTGACCACTCGTCTGATAGTTACTTAGCTGATTTTGTTAAAATCAGTTTTAATACTTAGAGTACTTGCAGCGGATTTTAAAAGTGTTTTTCACAAGGAAACTTAGCAGTTTGAAAAATGTTTCCCCAGATTTGTAAAATCTCCTTTTGAATCCTTTTTCAAACAGTTAATTTAATGTGTTTTATGCGACTGAAAATATGCAGGTAAAATGCAAATAAAAACACAAACAATTTTTATAGTGGTTATATGGATTTGAATATCCTTTAATCCACTCTTTCAAGTCACACAGATCTTGGGTTATACTATAATCACAAAGTTTACAGTATACTCTGCTTGCGCCAATCAACAAATGAAACGGCCACAAGTGCGCAGTAGGAAATCACTAAGAAACTCCTACTCTCCGAAGTAATATCACTCACTTAGACGGATATCTACTTCTCACAACACTCTTGATTACAAAATCACTTAGAAGATGTATTTTTCTTGGTTCTTCAACTCTGCTTTCGTCAATAAATGACTCAGCTGATGAGCGAGCTGTTCTTGAGACTTAAAGAATTTTGCTTCGAAAATTTCTCAGAGATTGTGTTGCTTGTTTCTTCTTCGTCTCTTTCAGCTATTTATACTTGAGGATTGAAAAGTGTCCGTTAAAGAGAGACAAGATTCAAATTCCTCGAGTACTGGTCCTTAAAATCCGCGAACGGCTCTTTTACAGTCTGTCCGTACTATAAACAGTACTATTCTGCAGGCAGCATTAAATGCAGCATTAAATGCACCCAGCTGATGCGAAGTATTTCTTCAATCATTTGTCTTTAATAACCTTGTACTTCAGCATTTATTACTCCAAGGGGCATTTATTACCGTTGGGAACACTTAATGATCTTCTTCACTTGGCTGATAAAAGTACGCGTCTGATGGCGAACAAAGCTGATCTCAAACTTGAACAAATCTGATTTGAGTCGGCTGATCTTCACCAGTCTGATAACTTTTCTTCAGCAGATCAGAAGTGTTGGACCTCGAAACTTTGACTCTTCTGATGTCTTCTTTACTTAGTCAAAATTCCTTGATAAGTTTATCAGCTAAGTTACTCCATACTTAGCCAAATATGAAGTTTTGGAATGCATCAAAACCTCCCTTATCAAACTTCCTTTAGTGCCTTCATCTTCATCCTTATCCAACACCGAGCCCGACAAAACTATGGATCGGGTTAGATAGGAAGTCAATTAGAGAGGAGGGGATTGAGAAAGCACATATTAATTGAGATATTAGGCCTAGACAATATCGACAGAAAGCTAGAGAATCACGACAGCATTTTGAATGTTGTGGATGAAGAAATAACACCACTAAATGTCGAGGCCAACGATAAGGTTTTGGGTAGGGGTGGCGCTGGACTCCACATCAAAGATCCATTGGTCGATGATGGGTGGACCGTTGGTAATTAAAGTGGTGAAGACATAGTCGCCGAAGAAGGCGACGTCGTACATGTTGTGTGTGTTGTGCGTAAGACCGGCCCTATGACTAGACAACTTGTATCCTTGCCTAGAGATTCAACTTTAGAGCGGCCTCAAAAAAATTATAAGTAGTTAAGTATTTTGTTTTTCAATTTAATAAATAATTTTTGTTTCTAAACATATATTATGTATAAGAGAGTTAAAGATGTAAGTCGTACAAAATAGAGTTAAATAAAGTTGTAATAACTTTTGATATTATGTAAACCTAATTCTTGAGAAAGTAAGAATGTGAATTGTAGAAAATTTGGATGATTTACAAATAAGGTTTTAGACCTTATTTATGCTTACCACCTCCACAAACGGATGATGGAGATCAGCTTGAGCTTGATATAATAGTAGAAAAATTTCTTGAGACTTTATTAGATAATTACATGATATTTTTATGGACTTATTTGATATTTTCTAATTTAGAATTTTGTAAACAAGTGGAAACATATCTAGAACTACAAAATATATCCTAGAAACTTCCATGCATGACATAATTTTATTGGTTCAAACTTAATTGACCAAATATTATTGGAGAAAATATTACTCTTAGGCTGGGTTTGGATTGAGTTATTAGTAATAGCCCAAATTGTAATATTGGGCTACTTAATAGTCCAATTCTTGTTTTAATTGGGTGTTTGGTATATTATTAGTTGGATGATTAATATTTGGGCTCACAATTTATTCTATGTTCGGATAGCCCAATAAATCCAGAAATTATTGAATTCCCCATAATACCCCTGGTCAAAGGTTATTGATTAAATCTCGTCCGTTGCTTGGTGATTGATCTCGACCGCCGAAATGAAGGTATAATAACCTAGAATGAAACCCTAATCTCACTCATTCACTTCCTACTCTTTTCTCTCTCATCCGCGGCGCCGAGGTTGAATTGTTGAGGTCTTTACGGTGTCAAATTGAGGAAATACCTTGAAGAAAAGTTAAATATACCGCTTCAACAATCTCTCACGGTTTGAAGGTAAAATGTATCAATTTCTAGGTTTTTTCCTAATTTGCAAAGTGATACATGGGTCGTAATATGTGGAATAGGGTTTTTTTTGTTACATTTGGCTTTTTTTTCGTGCTCCTTCAAGTAGGTGATAGATTTTTCTGGAATATTGCATTGTACAAGATTGTTTATGAATATTCTCAGAATTTTGACTTGGGTGATATTTTTTATCAAGTGTGATAATTAGCAATGTACAGAGGTGATAATTTGATATTTGGTACTGAATTTGTTTTCATTTTTTGTTAATTTGCAATAGTGATATATGTTTACGTAATATGTTGGATAAGTAATTTTTTTCTCCTATTTTTCGTATACCTCTATGCATTAAAGTAGGTGATATAATAATGCGGAATTTGCATTGTAAAAGACTGTTTAAGAAGAATTTTGACATGGGTGATATTTGTTATGAAGTGTGATAATTATAATTAGAATAATTTTTCTTGGCTCTGTTAAAAATGCCCTGGTTTATAGTTTTAAGTGCATATAGCTGCATGTACGAATTAATTTGAATTGCTTATTGGCTTCAAAACCTATAAATTGTTTTATGCTAATCAGTTTTCATGGTATGGTTGAAATCTAAAACTGAATTGTAAGGGCTAAATATGATTGAAATTGAATTCTAACAAGGGTAGTTGGAATATTTTATATTTGTAGTAATCTGTTTGCATTTTATATTTTCAAAGTAATACAAAATATCTGATTTAAATAACACATTTTATTTTGTTTATGAAGCATGGATTCAAGCAGTTCAGAAATTGACCCTGCCATAGCCGCAAAAACATGTGCTTGCGGTGAACAGATCAAGGTTCAAACTTCGTGGAGCAAAGGTAACCCTGGCCGTCGGTTTGCCCGTTGTGCTGGATTAGAGGTGAGCATTCGTCCCATTATTGTGTTTCAATATTCTTTGGTAATCTTTTGCGGGGGTTATATCATGCCGTTTTACACATGTAGCCCACTTTCATGAACCCAATTTGAATTAATGTGTGTGCCTGTTTGTTGGTTCTTATGATTTAAAAGTTGATAGCAATTACGTTGTTGTCACAGGGGGCCGATGTGGCTATTTTCAATGGGTTGATCCACCCATGTGTGATAGGTCCAGACTGATAATTCCTGGTTTGTTACGTCGGATTAACCGGGTTGAGGCAGAAAGGACCCGCCGGGAGCATGAATTGAAATCTGAAATTGAGTTGCTTATTAGTTCTATGTCCACACTTGAGAAGGAAAATATGGCATTGCGTCGTAAACTGCAGTTTACGACGATCTGTGTCATCCTTCTTCTTGTGTGGATAATTTACTTTATTATGTGAATCGGACTAACGTGTTTATAGTCTAATGTTTTGTTTTGCGTGTAATGTATGTCATGACTTGTTCTCCAGTTGGGATTGAAGCTATGTTGTCTAATTTGTGTACGTAGTTGGTTTATGTCTACCTTATTACCAGTTTGGGGAATGTATATTGTAAACTTGTATTTGTTGGTATAAGGAGAAGTGAACTGTGATTGTACTGTTTAAATCTTTGGTTCTGTATGTGCTGCATTTATTCTTAATGTGGCTATATATTGTGTTTCTTGTTTTCTGAAACTGAATTTGATATAACATAGATATCATATGTGATTGCTACTAAATAATCCAGGGGGTTATTTCCTAGTCTAATGTTGTATCTATAAATATGTTTGTGTTAAATAGATGGCCTGATTGAGTAATTTATTCTTGTTATTGTCTATGAATGGAAAAGGACAGTAGTTGATGAAAGAAAATTAATGATCCATTGACTCTTTGACTGCCTCACTTTTGAAATACTCATTAATGCATATCTACCCTACATCAATTCAATATTAATGATGGAGGTTGAGTGGTTGTTCAATCTTTCTATAAATTGACCTCAACATTGTCAAAAGGTTAACATATCTGAAATTCATACCTTCTACCATGTAAGTATTTTTCTTCCTTTTTACATATTTGGGTATGGTTGTTCATCTATCCTTATCAAAATATTAAATTCTGTCTTTTTGGATAATATTTGTTCATTCTCTTTATAGCATATTATTTTATAACACTGTAGATGGCTGGACATTTAACGAGAACTGGCGGTTCATGGCAAATCTGACCCATGAGGCTAAGAACGCCAACCTGAACGACTTGGCTGTTCTCAATGGTTCCTGCAAAGTAATTCAAGATAAAATGGAGGCACATTTTGGACGTCGCTATACCAAAAAGGCTATCAAGATGAAGGTTGAATAGATGCGTGCGAGGCACACTACTTTCAAGAGGTTTCTATCCACTCCCGGCGTTGTATATGACATTGAAAACATTGACTCAACCGTGACTGCTGAGTATTGGAAGAAATTTACACACGAGGTAATTTCTGGACTATTATTGTTTAATGTTTGAAAAACTGAATTTTTATTTTAGTGTATGTTCTGTTTAGTGTTTACTAATGCAATCTCCTACTTGTTAGGCTGAGCCAGAGCTGTTCAAGCAGTTCAGAAAGAATGGTAACCCACTTCACTACATGCTTACTGAGACTTTTGACGAGGAAGGCGTTGCTACCTTTCCGAAAGACCTAAGCGGCAGCCCAGGATGGCCTATTCACGTTCGAGACTCCGACGATGATGAAAAGGCCCTGGTTCCAGCAGATGACTTAAGTGGCATGGAGATTCCAATGATGGGTGAAGAAGAGGATGTGCATCTTATCAAAGGTTGTTGTCACCATGTTGTACCAACTGTTTTGGCAACTGTCGAGGACAGTGAGGAGGAGATTGTTGGTGGCTCCAACTGGGTGGACTTGGACTAGTTCTTGGGTACTTGTTTAATTACTTTAAGTTTTTAAGATGTTTTATCAAGGATAATATCTATGTTTGTTTAAGGATAATTATGGCTTGTTTATTTTGGTGTAATTTGTTAGTTTGAATGTTGCTGGATGTTGGTTAACTTTGTAGACATTCCTCACTTTTGGTGTAATTAAGTTTTTATTATTGGTACTGATAAGTTTTAAGTAATGGATGTGTTTTGTTAATTGTTTTTAACATCATATATTATGCAATGCTTGACGTTTATTTGTATTATAACCTCTTTTCCATTATGAATTTCCTTTTCAGATTTCAGATTTTTTTGTCTAATTATAAGTTCATGTTTTTTACTCATGCATTTCCAAAGTTGAACTGGAGCTATTGTAGACTATAATATAAAGAAAAAGTTGTTCAAAAAGTGGGTGCATTAAAGCCTTGTTTTTTGCTGAATTCTACCAGCTTTCTAAAAAAGCTTTTATGCCTATCCATCCAAATATCAATTATGCAGCAAATGAGGACAAAAATATAATAACTCATCGGTCCAATTATTCTCAATGCAGCAAAAGATGAGGACAAAAACTGCAGGCATGACCTATGTAAATTGTAGTCCTATATGTACAAGTAGTACAAAATCTTTTCAAAAATAATTTGGAAGATATTGTACACAAAATAAAATCTACTACAATGCCTACTTTGAAATTTTTTAGAGCAGGACAGATATCAAATCATATGGTTAACAATTGCACCTTTAGACCCCCATTACTTATTAATATTATTTGCAACCCATGCAATCAAGTGCTATAAATAGGGAATGTGCATGGGGTTGGAATGTGGGCATTTTTTTACATTTTATGCAATCACATTTTTTCTTTAACAACATGGCACTCTTCAACCCTCGTCCCCAATCATCGTTTTTTTACAATGCAAGATGGTCCCAAGAAGTAGACGATTATTTCATTGAATTTTTGTCTAATGAGGCTTACTTCCAAAATGCTATTTTCATTCATAGTTTTAGTGACGTATTAAAGGTTGCTCGGGATGACTTAAATGTTTATTTTGGAACCTCGTTCACCTTGAAGGAGATAACGGGAAAATTTACGAAACTTAAGCGTAGATATGCCGCCTTCAAGTATTTGCGAAATCTTTCCGGTTATTCTTTAATTGATAACGTTGTTGGGCATGATGGTTTCGAGATTGTAAAACATTTGTGCATGGTATGGGTTACATTATATTTTAGTATTAATTTTTTATCTTCTTTTTTTTGCAAAACTGTAATTTTCTATTTAAAACATGTGTAATATATTTTTTCAGGAAAAACCATTTTATGAAGCCTACGCCATAAACGGAGAACCAAAGTGGGTTGATTTGTGCTCAATTTTCGGTGACGATGAAACCGAAATCCCCGTTCCTCTTCCCCCGGAATCTCCCATCAATCTTCAGTGGTTTGAACTCAACGATGGCCCAGATGATGTGGCAAGAACCCCAGTTCCACCGCCTATAAATCCACCGCGAGAAACTTTCTCACCTTGGGACAATGAAGAGTTTTGGAATGACTTGGGTAATTACAACAACACATTGGACCATGATGAAGTTGAGGTTCCGAAGACCACAAGTGTGGCCAAATGTCTTTGGCCTCATGTTGGCCCGTCAAGCAACCCGGGTGGTGGGAACTAGAAAGGCTACCCAAACTTGACGTAGAATATGTCTGCTTTAGGTGAAATAATAATTAATATGTTCTAAATTTCACCATAATTATTCCCGGTACTTGCTTGCATTGTATGTGTTGTTGTTGCGAATTTAAGTGGCTTTATTTGCATCATTAAGCTTGTTTTTCCATTAATTTGTGTTTTTATATAGATTAATGTACGTACGGGAGTTTTGCATATAAAAATGGTTTCGAGGGGGTATTTGTATATACAATAAATTATGGCGGGGGTATTTGGATATAAACCGACGTAATAGGGGGTTTTATGTATATAAAAACCGTGGTGATGGGGTTTTTTTGTATAAAAAAATTTAGGCCGGGGCCTATTTGTACTTAAAAAAAAGGGCAGGGGGCTATTTGCAACTAAGAAATCTTCTGCAGGGGGTATTTGTATATATAAAATGTAGGCAGGGGGCTTTTTGGATATAAAAAACCTTATGCAGGGGGGTATTTGCATATATAAAAATGTAGGCAGGGGGCTTTTTGGATATAAAAAAACCTTATGCAGGGGGGTATTTGCGCAGGGGGCTATTTCCATATAATAAACCTTATGCTAACCTGTTATTTTTGTATATAAAAAATAAATTATGGCAAGGGGGTCTTTTTGGATATAAAAATGTAGGCACGGGTTTCTTGCAGATTACCACATTCAACTTGCATATATACATGGCAGCAAGAACAAAATTGATACCTGGCAGTATCATATACAAAAACATACACATAGAAACATGCAATATATAATTTCAAGAGTGGGCTAATTACAAAAATTGTGAAGTTACCAAACTTTGAAGTTAGGCTAATTACAAAAGACAAGCCCTCTGTTGCTAACCTAACTACCCCAAAAGATTCCAAGTTTTGGTGTAGAAGCAAAAGATAATTTTCGGTAGATTACATATTAAAAACCACCAAACAAAAGCCACAGTTTATAACGCAAAAAAGGATTTAAGTTTTAGTAAGTTTATGAAACGAAATACTTCTCAAGGCATCTTACCATCAAGCATCATTTGTGCTTGTATCTCCCGGCTTCGTGCACTCGAGTTCAAGAACAAGCTTGTATGTCTTGGATTGTCCATTATTTTGAAGGAGAGGTCGATTCGGTTCTCTTCGCTAAGGCTCTCCATGTTCTCTAACGCGGCTATAATCTTCTTGGCCTTGTCGTCAAAGGTATCCTCCTCCTTCGCAAATTTTGAAGTCAAGTCACTCCACGTTTCCTTGGCAGCAACTATAAAGTCCTTCATGTTAGGCGCTCCTTCTACGGGTGAAGTCTCATCCGGTGTTTTCCGCTTCCTTTCCGTCGGAAATTCTTTCTTAATCTTGATCTTCTCCGCTTTTGATTTTTTTTCCAACTTACCCTTAACTTTCTTTGGAAACATGGGGTCGAAACCGGAATTATATGGCCCTGAATTGAATATAATTTCAGTGTCATCCGACGCATCGGTTGTCAAATCCACACATGGACTACCTCCATGACTCTCATCCATGAATCCCATTGGCTCCTTAAGCTTTAGGTTAGCTTCTCCCAACACATCACTCTTTTTTTGTATGTCTTCCACAATATCCGGAAAACTTTCCGCATCATCACCGGTTGCGCGGTCTTTGCCGAATATCTCCACCCAATCCTCAAAGTAATGATATGTCTTGTACCTCATGTTGGCAACATCGGGATGTGCCTAGTGTTATTTAAATATCCGAAGAAGCAAGACTTCATTAGTTTTATTAAAGGGTGGGGGGTACTTAGATTATTCTTTAAAAAAGGGAATATGTATTTATAGATGGCAGGGGGTTACTTTATTTCCAAAAGGCAGGGGTGATTTTAAATTTTATAATGTCAAGGGATTTTTTGAAAATAAAAAAAAAAAAAGGGCAGGGGGTATTTGCATTTAAATAGGGGGGTATATAAATAACAAATTCAGGGGGGTATTTGCATTTAAATAGGGGGGTATTTGCATTTAAATAGGGGGGTATTTGCATTTAAATAGCATGGTGGGTATATAAATAACAAATGCAGGGGGGTATTTGCATTTAACTAGCACGGTTTTTGCATTTAAATAGTATGGTGGGTATATAAATAACAAATGCAAGGGGGTATTTGCATTTAAATAGCACGGTGAGTATATAAATAACAAATGCAGGGGGGTATTTGCATTTAAATAGGGGGGTATTTGCATTTAAATAGCACGGTGAGTATATAAATAACAAATGCAGGGGGGTATTTGCATTTAAATAGGGGGGTATTTGCATTTAAATAGCATGGTGAGTATATTATTTCCAAAAGGCAGGGGGGTATTTGCATTTAAATAGGGGGGTATTTGCATTTAAATAGCATAGTGGGTATATAAATAACAAATTCAGGGGGGTTTATAGTTATTTACCTTCACATATAGCTGCCATATGTCATCATCCACACTAATTTGTTTCCCGGAATCATTCCATCCAAAGCCGCTCGTCCCTTGCATCCCGAGCAATTGATAGTACGTTTTCTTCCAAACTGTCAACTTGGAATTGATGTGCTTAGCAATGATATTTGAATTTGGAATTCTCGCCTTTATGGCCGCCTCTAGAGTTTGCAAATAACCAGCTCTAAATGAATTATCGGCCTTCCACCCACTAAAAATTAATTCTTTAAGGCAGTGAATTAATGTTTGTTCTTCCAGCTCATTCCAAGTTCGACGCACACCTTGCGTCTTCCTTTGGGATGGAGCAGCCTCACTATATCGCGGAATTGACGACATATTTCAGATCAATCTTGTCCTGCATAAACACAAGTAAATATCGTTATTTTTACTAATCCCAGAAATCAATATAGAATCACAATTAAAAAGAAGCACATTAAAAAGAACACACTAAATTTGACAAACATTTCACGTAAGAAAACAAATTAACCATAATACTTAATACAAAATAAACGTGTTCACATATAAAAGAAAAACAGATTTGCATCCGATAATCATAAATCAAACGCAACATGGATGTCCAAATAAAATACATATATCCAAATAAAATACATAAACATAACATTAGTTATAGTGAGCAGTTTTGGAAATTAAATTATAGGTAATAGCAAAAATAATTCTTGTTATTATTCAATAACGATCTTCATTCCAATTGTCGAACATATCGCGGGCCATGTTGTCACGAAAATTATTCCACGCAGGTGACGGTTCAACCGAATCAATGTAATCTCCACCATTATTCTCAATCTCATCATCACTCGAGTCGCTTTCATCCGCTCGCCAATAGGACTTGTCGTTAGGCATTGTTTGCCGTATGAAATTTTGAATCAAAAGTAGAGCCATAATTACTCGATTCTGCGTCTTCAATGGGTAGAATGCGTTGCTCCGTAGAATTGCCCACCTTTTCTTCACCACACCGAAACTGCGCTCAATTACATTCCGTGCTTGCGAATGCTTCATGTTAAAAAACTCCTGATAATTCTGCGGAACCTCCATACCAGTACCCCACTCTTTCAGATGATACCGTACCCCTCTGTAGGGCGCAAGAAAGCCTTCACAATTGGTATAGCCATTATCGCATAAGTAATACGTTCCTGAATGCAATAACAACCCACTTTATTCCACTGAATTAAGGAGGACATGTATGAAATATTAATAAAGTAGTTTGTTTTATTACCGGTAGGAACCTTGAACCCATTGCTTCGATTAATCGCATCCCTTAACACCCGACCATCTGCGGCCGATCCTTCCCAACCAACTAATGCATAAGTAAAAGCTCCTTCAATGTCACATGCAGCTAGGACATTGGTGGAAATTGCACCCTTTCTCGATCTATACCGTGGTTTGTCTCTGTTCGGAACTTGAACATTCACGTAAGTTCCGTCCAACGCCCCAATGCAACCCTAATGCAGAAGGAATAATAATGAAGATACAACGAAAAATAAAGAAACCAAGCAAGCTGATAATAAGTTGCGTACTCACCGGAAAACAATTCCACCTTTTATCCGGGCAATCAAGAGCAATTGGTTTGGGTTTAGATAGCAAAATCGGATGCAAAGTTAGCAAAGAATTTAGTACACGATAGAAGCATTTACTCACGGTGTCACCTGACCGTTTGTAATCTGTCCCAACAATACGAATCTTCTTGTGGTGAGCAAGGACGGACAGAAACATTGCAACTTGTTCTCTAACCGGAACATATTTAGTATCCCTTAACCCACCCGCGTTATGTAGCAAACAACAGAACGTTTCAAATGCATTCATGGTTAGACGAGTGTTATTTCGGCAAATAACATTCTTGTCTTTGGTGATTTCGAATAAATAATCGGTTTGCTGCTGCCTTCTACGGATTAGGCTATAGCGAATGGGTTTTTTCATAGACTGGGCATCACGATGTGCAATAACACGCAAGCAAAAAAAATAAACTCCCATCCAAAAGAATTGATGAAACATAATTAACAAGAGTTGTTTGCGTCGTTCATCATTCGCAACGTAGTCCTAAAATTTTGTAGTAAAAAAAGCTTATATGAAATGGAAATGAGCAATGAAAAAACATCTTCCTCCTATGAAATTACAGGTAACATAATTCACAAAAATATACAACACATCAACAATGTGTAGCAACATAATAGATAGTAAAATATTAACACTGTCCGTTCGCAATTAATTTTAACAGCCCAATAATTAACAATGTCTGTTCATATGAGCAATAAAATTGTGCAATCACATCAACAATGTCTTAACATAATTCACGGGTCTTTTGCATATAGCAACAACTGATACATCACAAAAATGTTGGCCATTCACAAAATTCTAGTAGGCAACATGACCATATAGCAACAACTTATAATTAACAAAATAATAGGCAACATTTGCATATAGCAACAACTTATAATTAACAAAAATGTTGGCCATTCACAAAATTATAGTAGGCAACATGACCAAGTAATAGCATAAACATTAAAACCAAACAAATTTTCCCCAAAATAAATAATTAAAAAAAATTACCAAAAATTATGGATTCGAAGAGGAAATTTTTTTTTATTAGGGGAATACTTACACCCACACTTAAATCAATTGCAGTTACTAAATGAAGCATAAAAATGAAGGAGATTCAATTTTTACCAAGAACAAGCAAGGATTCAAGTTTTTATTCCTTCAACCGTGTTCTTAAAACCTTCGGTTATTTGCTCCAATAAACCGAATAATCTGCAAAATCGAGATGAGTGTTAGCAAAAATACTTGCCAAATGTAACGGATGTGCAAGAAAAATGAAGAAATTTTAAAAAAAAATTCAGCTGAAGATCGCACTTCTTCAGCTCTGGAAATGGCCGCGACAAGTGAGAGGGAAAAATGAAAACTTATTTTGTTATTTTTACCCAGGTTCATTTGTTATTATGTGTAAATCTAGGGGCAATTTTGGGTTGAAAAAACTTAATTGGGCCAGATAAAATCAATTGGACCCAAGAGATGAAATTATAATGTGGCGTATAAGGTGGGATGGCCCACAAAACCGTAAGATAAAGTCGGGCAGCCCGGGTTTTTATTATCCAATCCGAACAAAACATTACCAGCCCATTACAGATTGATTAAAATAGTGAGGGCTTAATCTGGGCCTTATTGCCCAATCCGAACCCAGCCTTAATGTGTTGTGTGATGGTTCGGATGTGTCGGCCACATTGTTGTGATCTGATATTAAGTTAACTTTTAACTATTAAATTAAAGTGAATCAAATATTATTTAGTTTTATTTGAGTTTTAGTTTAAGCATAAATGTATGTCTATTATTACAATAAAGAGGAGTACGGTTGTGCACAGTTTAATAAATCGATGGAACCGTGTCAAAATCCACTGTTTGTTGATCATAATTATGTGAAAATAGAATTATCTTATATACTTTTTGTACTTAAATTGCTGATTTTCTTCAAGTATTATGAGTCATTTAAGATTTTAGTTGATATTTTATTCATTTGAGTCGACTGGCAAGTTTAATCATTTTTTTAGGATATTATATCATGTTGACAATAATTTGATATATTTTCTTATAAAAATAAATTGAGCAAAAGAAATAGAAGCAAACAAATTCAATTGACGTTGGAGGTGAAGGAAGTGCATTAGCCAACAATAATTTTCTCAATATGATCAATATGAAATATCGGACCAACTAAATTGTCAAAGAAAAAGAAAATATTGTTTAACCTGTACTAATTTAACTAAAATATTGAGTTAAGTATTTGTAGATGGGAATTCAGGGGCGGACCGCTTCAGGGGCTGGGGGCCGATCGCCCCCCAAGAAAATTATGAAACAAATATTTATATAGAAGTTTGTCAAATATTTTCAAAATATGTCAGTGGAGTAGTTGGTTGGATGCTTTACTTAATAAGTTCGAATTCCTTGTGCTTCAGTTTTCTTTATTTTTAGTTATGAGTTACTTAAATATTATTTTGTTTATTTGATTTGAAAGAAAAGATAACACAAAAAGAATACTTAATGGAAGTACAATATTTAGCAAAAAATTAAGTTTATCTCATGATCATACACGATATATAATTACTTAATCCACCAGTTTTAATTTATTGTGTTTTTTTTTTTTTATTATAAGCCATATAAAAACAAAACTTCAAATTAGAATTTCTATCAGTAATTAAGAATTGTATAGGTTAAAAACTTGAAAGCTATAAATTATTTTGGGTCTAATTCATATGCCAGCAGAAATAAACACAAAATGAGCTGGAAAATTAATAACATATGGCTATATCTAAAATAGCTAAATCAGATGCCACATCATCCTCTTCTTTAGTTAATCCAACGGTCACCATATATTCAAATTGATCCAATCCAATGGTTGTAATTGGGCTGCTCCTTGAAATTTATTCAGACAACATAATTTCATTCCCTTCAATTCATGTTTTTTTTTTCTTTTTCTCAACCTCCCATGTCCAAACCTCAAGTCCTCCATAGACATAAAAAATTTCTCCTTTTTCTTTTTTCTGTGAGTGGTTCCATTCAGCAGAGCCACTTTTTATTTTTTATTTTTTTTAAATGTGCGAACCGCGGGTCAAGCCGGTTCGCCGGTTCACCGGTTTTTGACCGGTTCCTAGCGGTTCGCAGTACTCATAATAATATAATAATATGATTAGTGCTAATATGACAACGGTTTGTCATACCTACCGCCCATTTAGGGCCAAAGTGCAATATTTCAATGTAATTAGAAGTTTTACAAACCAAATTTTTTAAAATTCAACTCCATTGTTATATATACTTACCAAATCTAACATGAAAATTATTAATTATCGCCTTTAAATTAATAATATAATTTTACCAAATTCGGCAATTTTGTATTAGAGAAAAAAATTTCGATTCGATATAATGTTTGATGTAACAATGTATTCATCATAAAAAAAAAAAATAATAAAATAATGTAGGATGAAGTACATGACAAATATTGAATAAAATATATGCCACATCCGTATATGTTTTTATCGATGAAAAATTTAATGTTAATAAAACAAATTAATTTCTTTTTGATCTGGGATGAAGCTCAAAATTACGAGAGTAAAATAGAAAAGACTTCCACCACATATTTGTCGGATGAAAATGTCATACATTAGGATAAGTTGGGAACAAGGTAAGAAAATGTTACCAATTTTTTGGGGTAAATTATATAATTGGAGAAGTTGAGGGACAAATGGGAGACCCTTGCCAATATTATGAGTCAATGCGAAATTACAAAAAGTTGGTAGGAAATGATTTTCCTAATAATATAAAGTTATATAAGTAGAGGCATCCCATATAAAATTTATATAATAGGAGAGCATCCCGTATAAGTAATGCAATTACCTGAAAATAAAGAAATTGAATTCTATTTGAATTAAGAAAAAATGGCAAAAATTCAGTTATAGAATAGGTCAAAGTCCATTTTCATAGCAAAAAATCATATCCCAGAATAAAGGGACATTTCAAAAATCATACTTCCGTCAAGTTTTTTAACGGAATTGCCACGTGGTCCATTAAATCATCTTGAGTGGGAAAACACTCACATGCGCGACACGTATGGTATGAAAAATGAAAATTGTCATGTTCTATGGTTTAAAAAATGATTTTTTGCCTATTACATTTTATTTAATTAGACATAGATATATATTCATTCAATTTTTTTTATTAACCACTCAAATATTTGTTATCCAGTCTCACGAAGTAAAATTATTTGATTGAGAAATATTTTTCTACCTTTATTTTGTGTAGAAAAGTTAAGGATAATTTGACTTGAATTACAAATCAACCCAATTTTGAACCTGGTATTTCACCTTCTATAATAGTACCAAATACACATTTCAAATGACTCAAATACTCGCGTGTTATACTTTTAATATGATTCAACTTAAACATTGAATGATATTTGCGTATACCGATCTGCTAGCTATGAATGTTGATTCATTTCATTGATCAAAACTCCATTATAATGTGAGACCTACACGTAAAATATAATACCTATTAAATGCCGTATGTCCCTTTGGTTAATATACTTTGCAATATTTGTTTAGATTAAGAGGTATGGTCAAGAAAAAACAAATTAAAGTTGATTATAGTTAAAATTGAAAGTGAGGCAAAAATTCAATTTTCATACCATAGAATAAGCGAAACTGCGAAAGTCCATTTTTCATACCAATCGAACGAAAATCATACTTCAACTTCAAATCAACTTAATGGATATGTGGCACTTCCGTTAAAAAACTGACAGAAGCATGACTTGGCATGAAAAATGAACTTTAACCTATTCTATGGTATGAAAATTGATAAGAAAAAATAGTTGAGATCGAAAAATAAAGACAGAGGATACATATGATATACCTATATTTGTTTAATTATTTCCCTATTTAGAAAACATAATGTTGTAACATAAAGCAAGAAAATTCTCTCTTTTTTCCTACATAAAAATCGCGGAGAAATTTTTCTCCCAATTCTTGAGTTTAATCGTTCAACATAAGAGGTTATTGCCCACACACTTGCTAATTAAAGAGGGGACTTTCGAAATTTTGTTTATTAGGCTTAAAGCAATAGTTGATTAAAATTCATGTAACGGTCATTTCATAAAATTATACTAATTTTTTTGTTTTTTTTTTCCATCTTAAAGTAGAGGGAGTTTTGTAATTATTTGAACCTCATGAAAGATTTCTGTAAGTTTATTAAACCTCAACGGGACTGAGTGGAATATTTTTTTTCTTTTTTTTTCCCCCCTTGCTTGGTGTAATATTTCAAACCCTTATCCAATTTCTGAAGAAGTTTTTGGTTGATTTCAAAAATTGTTTGAGAATTTTTGGCTATTATTTTTTAAAGTTGATTTAAAGAATGATTTCTATGGGGTAAATATCACTTTTGGTCCCTCTTATCATTAACTTTTTACAGAGTGGTCCCTTTTATGTTTTTTTTCCCACTCTAGTCCCTACTATGAATTATTTGTTTCACTTTAGTCCCTACTATGAATTATGTGTTTCACTTTAGTCCTTATCAGGTGAATCCGATAACACGTGACATGCATATGAATATTTTTTAGGACATTTTCGTCCGTTCACTATTGAGACTATTTGAGATATTGTTTAATTGGTAAGCAATTTTGGTGTTTGAAAAAAATTTTAGAAAAAAACTTTAGTTTGGAACGAAATGTACGATTAAGTTTGATTGGAATGAAAGCATAGTTTGAAAATTTAGTTTTTTTTTTAAATAATTAGAAAAACGAAAATATCCATGTTAGTTTACTTGAAATGACAAAATTGCCATCGTGAGCATATCACATGTTATCGGAATCGCCTTGGACCATTTGAAAAGGACTAAAGTGAAACAAATAATTCGTAGTAGGGACTAAAGTGGGAAAAAAACATAAGAGGGACCACTCTGTAAAAAATTAATGATAAGAGGGACCAAAAGTGGTGTTTACCCATTTCTATGTCTTTGCCGGAAGAAAATAGATGCTAGATGTAGCTTTATATTATACTCCCTTCGGGTTTTTTCTATGTCTTTTTAGCAAAAAAAAAAATTTGTTTACTCTTTTTGTCATTTTAGGATTTTAATGTAAAATTAATTTTCTTTTATCAATTTTACTCTTACTAATACTTGTCATTAATAGTAATTAATTCTAAAATTATTTGATTAAAAGAATATTTAGTATTTATTTTTTTTTAAAAATAATTATTTATAATATTACTTAATATGTATTTAATCCTTCAAAACGAAAAAAGAAATAGAAAGAAATATAATAAAAGTAGATGTTATAATAAATGTTTGAGCGTTGATATTTGAACCAAAATATGACCAATCCTCTTTCTAAATAACGTTTAATCCAATTTCAACGAGCATGGGCCGAAATTTTCAAAATAACCCAAAATAGCCCAGTTTTAACATGGACCAGACCATGTTAAAAAATAACCCAAAGTAGCCCAAACCGATTTTTCAAATATAGTTTAACCTAATCTAAATTTAGACCCAAATTTACCCAAAACATATATATATATATATATGGGATTTTTGCACTTTGCACCCCCGAAATATGGGAAATAGGCACTTTGCACCCCGGAAACTTAGATTTAGCACTTTGCACCCTCGAAATATGAAAAATATAGCACTTTGCACCCTCTTTTATTTTCAAGCAAAAATTCAAGGGCAAAATAGGTAATTCAATAGTATTGACACTTTGCACCCTCAAAACTTGAGAATTTCGCACTTTGTACCTCCAAAATAGAATTAGCACTTAACACCCTCTAATTAAGAACAAATAAGCAACTTCCACCACCAAACACAATAAATGGGCAATTTGCACCCCAAAATATAAAATTAACACTTAACACCCTCAAATTAAAAAAACTCAAACCCCTCATTTTTTTCGTCAAAGTTGACTATTGGAGTGAAAAAAATCTAGCAAAATAGGTAATTCATTTTTTTTTTCCTTAAATTTTGCAAAATACAATTATAAATACTCGAATACTCATTTCTCTCTTCATCTTTCTTTTCAACAATATAACCATAAATAACTAAATAAAGTACAAGTAAACTTCTCGAAGATTCTCGAAGACTCATTGTCTACTTCAAAATATCAAAGACCCATAAATTATTACCTATTTTGCCTTAAAAAATTTCACCTTAATGGTCATCTTTGCCGGAAGAAACGAGGGGTTTGAGTTTTTTTTTTTTTTTTTTTTATTTGAGGGTGTTAAGTGTTAATTTTATGTTTTGGGGTGCAAAGTGTTAATTTATTGTGTTTCGGGGGTGCAAGTTGTTGATTTGTTCTTAATTAGGGAGTGTTAAGTGCTAATTTTATTTTGGGGGTGCAAAGTGCCAAAGATTTACAATAGAATTACCTATTTTGCCCTTGAGTTTTTGCTTGAAAATAAAAGAGGGTGCAAAGTGCTGCATTTTTCATATTTCGAGGGTGCAAAGTGCTAAATCTAAGTTTCGGGGGTGCAAAGTGCCTATTTCCCATGTTTCGAGGGTGCAAAGTGCAAAAAACCCTATATATATATATAGATTTATTTTCGTCAAATTCCCATAGGTTTTGCGAACATCGAACACCAACGAATTTTCTTTTTTATAGTTTAGCCCATGCACTTACCAAAGAAAAAAATTTGGAGGTTGTTTATAGGATACTTCGGTAGCTGAAAGGGACTTTGGCAAAGTTTTATACTTCAAAAGGAATGAGAACAAAATAGAAGAAGTCTTTATTGATTCAGATTGGGCAGGCGGCTCGATAGAAGATCAAAGGTAGGGGTGGCAAATGGACCACCCGGATCGGATCCTTGTGGATCGGATCTCAAATGGATCGGATCCTAAATGGATCCATAATGATAGATCCATTTAGGATTCGATCCAAACCGGATCCGGGTGGAAAAAAAATTTGATCCACCATGGATCCGAATAGATCCAGTGGATCCGTCATGGATCCGTCATGAATTTTAGCCAATTTTAAATGAATTTGAAATTCCTCCTAAAACTAGTCATTTGAAATCTACTTAAAAAATTATGCACATTGTATATTTTTAAAAATTGCACTTTGATCCAAAAGTTTCAAAAAACCTAGAATCCTATTCAGTTTAGAATTTTCGAAAAATTCAAATTTGCAACTCGGCTACTATTTTCAAAAATTCGAATTGTACTTTTGGTCCCTCTATTTTTGAAAATTGCAATTTTGACCTCAAATTTTTGAAGAACCCAAAATTACATTTCAGTCCAGAATTTAATAAATTCAAATTTTCAATCCGGACCATGATTTCAGGAACAAAATTTGCACTTTTGGTCCCTCAATTTTTGGATATTGCAATTTTGACCCTAAATTTTTGAAAAATCAAGAATTGCAATTCAGTCCAGTATTTTAAGAAAATTGAAAATTTCAATTCAACCGCTGATTTCAGAAATCTAAATTTGCACTTTTGGTCCCTCAATTTTTGGATATTGCAATTTTGACCGCAAATTTTTGAAAAATCTAGAATTGCAATTCAGTCCAGTATTTTAAAAAATTGAAAATTTCAATTCGGCCCCTGATTTTAGAAATCCAAATTTGCACTTTTGGTCCCTCAATTTTTGGATATTGCAATTTTGACCCTAAATTTTTTAAAAATCAAGAATTGCAATTCAGTCCAGTATTTTAAAAAATTGAAAATTTCAATTCGGCCCCTGATTTCAGAAATCCAAATTTGCACTTTTTGGTCCCTCAATTTTTGGATATTGCAATTTTGACCCTAAATTTTTGAAAAATCTAGAATTACGATTCAGTGTATTTCTGAAGATTAAAATTTTCATTTCGGCCCCTGATTATCAGAAATTCAAAATTTTACTTTTGGTCCCTTAATTTTCAAAAATTGCAATTTAACCCTATATTTTCAAAAATTCCCAATCATGCCTTATAATTTGCTCTATGAGTTAATTCTTGTTGTTGATATCGGGATAAAATCACATAAACTGATTTGGGGCAAAATTATAATTTTTGAAAATTGAGGGACCAAAAGTGCAAATTTGGATTTCAGAAAATCTGGGCCAAATTGAAAATCTTAACTTTATGAGAATTTTGGGTTAAATTGAAACTCTGGGTTTTTCGAAAATCTGAGGTCAAATGGCAATTTTTTAAAAATCAAGGGTCAAAATTGCAATATCCAAAAATTGAGGGACCAAAACTGCAAATTTGGATTTCTGAAATCAGGGGACGAATTGAAATTTTAAATTTTCTTAAATTACTGGACTGAATTGCAATTCTTGATTTTTCAAAAATTTAGGGTCAAAATTGCAATATCCAAAAATTGAGGGACCAAAAGTGCAAATTTGGATTTCTGAAATCAGGGCCCGAATGAAATTTTCAATTTTTTTAAAATACAGGACTGAATTGCAATTCTTGATTTTTCAAAAAATTGGGGTCAAAATTGCAATATCCAAAAATTGAGGGACTAAAAGTGCAAATTTGGATTTCTGAAATCAGGGGCCGAATTGAAATTTTCAATTTTCTTAAAATACTGGACTGAATTGCAATTCTTGATTTTTCAAAAATTTAGGGTCAAAATTGCAATATCCAAAAATTGAGGGACCAAAAGTGCAAATTTGGATTTCTAAAATCAGGGGCCGAATTGAAATTTTCAATTTTTTTAAAATACAGGACTGAATTGCAATTCTTGATTTTTCAAAAATTTGGGGTCAAAATTGCAATATCCAAAAATTGAGGGACCAAAAGTGCAAATTTGGATTTATGAAATCAGGGGCCGAATTGAAATTTTTAATTTTCTTAAAATACTGGACTGAATTGCAATTCTTGATTTTCCAAAAATTTGGGGTCAAAATTGCAATATCCAAAAATTGAGGTACCAAAGTGCAAATTTTATTCCTGAAAATCAGTGTCCGGATTGGAAATTTGAATTTATTAAATTCTGGGTTTTTTAAAACTTTGGGGTTAAAATTGTAATTTTCAAAAATAAGTATTAGAGAAAAAGGTTTTCACATTCCAATAATATTTTTTTTTTTTGGATCCAATAATGGATCCGGTGGATTCTTTAGTGGATCCATTCGTGGATCCATCACAATCCATAACTTGTATGTGTTGATCCAATATGAATCCAGATTTTATGAGATCCGATCCAGATCCGATCCGAGTGAAAATTTAATGGATCTTTATGGATCGGATCCTTTGAATTTGGATCGGATCTGGATCAGATCCATGGATCTGATCCATATTGCCACCCCTAATCAAAGGTCCACTTCTGGTTATTGCACCTATGTGTGGGGTAAGTTGGTAACATGCAGAAGCAAAAAACAAAATGTTGTGGCCAAAAGTAGTGCAAAGGTTGAATTTAGAGCCGTTGCTCATGGAATGTGTGAGGGCCTTTGGTTGAAAAATTTAATACAAGAATTGCACGTCGTCACGACCTATCATATCAGACTTTATTGTGACAATAAAGCCACAATCAACATCTGCCAAAATCCTGTCCAACATGTTGGTATAAATTATAGAAGGTTTTGAAGATGACAAAAAGGCCATAAAGGTTTTGAAGATCAAAAGGATAAGTCATCAACTAAGAACAGCTTAGTGAAACCTATCTCAAGGTCTGGAAGCTATGTGACCGAATCAGCCGAGTGGGATATCAGATCAGTGAAGATCAGATTGGTTATCATCAGCCGAGTCAAGATAGATGTGTTCATTCTTGAATCAGCCGAGTAGCCATCAGCCGAGTGATCATCAGTAGAGTGATCATCAGCAGAGTACTCCCATCAGCCTAGTGAAGACGGTCAGCAAGCTGTCCAACGGTAACCTGCTGAGTGCATTAAATGCGACTGACAGAAAGTACAGCAGACTATACTGTAGCAGTTGCAGGGAGCCGTTCCAGAATTTGGGGACCAGAACTCGAGGACTGAAGATTTCTGTCTCATCTTCAACGGGCAGAAATTCAAATTCAAGAGTATAAATAGAAGACTAACTGAAGATCTAAAGAGAGACTTGCACAATTCAAGATCACATCTTAAGAGCAAGATCCATCAGTTGAGTCGTCTGATCACAAGCCCAGTCATCTGTTGACGAAGCTTTTCGTTGAAGAACAGAGAACTCGCGTTGTCTGTCTGAGTGACTTTCAACTGAGAAAAGAAAGGAGTGTGTATCCATCTGTGTGAAGTGATATAGCTTCTTAGTGTAGGTTTTCTTTGTGAGCTCCTATACTGAAAATAGCGTAAGGAGTGTAGATCCATCTGTGTGAGTGATCTAGCTTCGGAGAGTAGGATTTCTGTGTGATTTCTTACTGCGCACTTGTGGCCATTTCATTTGTTGTTTGGCGCAAGCATTGTATACTGGTCACTTTGTGTTTCTAGTATAACCCAAGATCTTTGTGACTTGGAAGAGTGGACTAAAGGATTTTTATCCATATAACCACTATAAAAATTATGTGTGTTTGATTTAGTGTTTCTTAATCTTGCATATTTTCAAAAGAACTCAAACATACGAATTGAACCAAAAGATTTTAAAAGGAGTTATAAAAACTGGGGATAAAATCTTTTGTGTAAGAAAAATTAAAGAGAAACAGATTGGTTGAAAAACACTTGATAAATCCGCTGCCAACTAGTTTCTAGAACTCTGATATTTTAGCTGAAATCAGCTAAGTAATTATCAGATCAGTGGTCAACTCTGCTGTTCAAAGATTTGTTCGCGATCAGCTTAGTCAGCTTACTGATTCGATATCAGCTTAGTCTGCTGACAGAAAAAGTTAGAGAAAAAGTTTTAAAGTTTATGAGATCTATTCACCCCCCCCCCCCTCTAGATCTCATCTGACCACTTGGGACCAACAAGTGGTATCAGAGCCGGTGGTTCATTAGAATCAACTGCCTGATCAAACGAACTTGATCCAAGGTGTGTTTTTCAAATTTTTCAAAAAGAGAGCATATTTTGAAAATCAAAAACTTTTTGAAAAATGGATGTCATAAGCCATGTTCCTCACATTGGTCTTATGGACTTTGAAAGCTGGAAAATCAGAATGGAAATCCTTCTTGCCGCTTATGACGACAACATGCTTACTTGTTTTACACAAGGACCATTCAGATTTCAGAAGACTGTGAAGGTTGCTGGCCAACCAGATCAGATAGTTGACAAAGAGTTGGATGAGCTGACTCCCAGAGAAGTCAAGTTAGTAAATCTTGATAAAAAGGCTAAGCTCATTATGTTCAAAGCTGTAGACGAGGAAAGATTCCAGAAGATCAAGCATTTCAAAACTGCCAAAGAGATGTGGGATAAAGTCTGCGAGCTAAGCGAAGGAAACGACGCTATCAAAGAACACAAGCTCAGTGTGGCTCTTGAGGAGTTTGAAAATTTCAAAATGAAGTCTGGTGAAACGATTGATCAGATGGATACCAGATTTACCAAAGCTCTGAATGAAGTTCTAAGGTTTGGTAAAGAATTTTCGAACAAGGAGATCACCGCAAAGGTTCTCAAGGCCTTGCCACCTAAATTCAACATGAAGGTGACAGCCATGGAAGAATCAAGGGATTTAGGGAAGATTTCCCTTTCCGAACTGTTCTCATCCCTCAAAGCTTTTGAGTATCAAATGCCAAGAATGGGATTAGAAGTGTCAACCAGTTCAGACCCTACTGCTGCTCTAATGGCGTCAGACAAGTCAAGAAAATCAGCAGACAAGTCAAAACAGAAGACTCTGCTGAGTTCAGAAAAAGTCTACACTGCTGACGACGTTACCCTGCTGTTGAATGATTTCAAGAAGTTCTACAAGAAGAAAATGAAATTAAAATATAAAAATGCTACCTCATCTTCTTCTGATCATTTTCAGGAAAACAGGGATTCCTCCAAAGCAAAACTTAAGAACTACAATGAAGAGGAGTATGGACTCTTGATCAAAGATCATTCTCACTCATCATCTGGAAAGTTTGCTGAAAAGGAAAAGAGTGCCAACGAGGAGTGTAAGCTTAGAAAGAGCAAATCAAAGTTAGCTGATGCAGCAAAGCTAATAAACTCCGGCATTTCTTATTCAGACAACCAGTCGTCTGATAAAGAATTTGAAGAAGTACCTGAAACTCTATGCTTAACTGTCATAGAATCTGATGATTCTGAAACTGAGGTAACTTCTACTATTAATTAAATGCACTATTTGAATGGTTGAATAAATGCTATATTACAAATTCAAATATCGTTTGTGCATTTGCCAAGCTTAATGAAGAGATGACTCTGCTAAAAAGAGCAAAACAGATCACTGAAACTTCAGGTTGAAAAACCTCAAGAATCAGCTGACTATCAAAAAGCTTGAGCATGAGAATGAAACTCTAAAAGGTGAGTATGCAGTTTGTTTTGAAGATAAATGACTTTAAAAGAAAAACTTGCATCATTCTCTAAACAAAAAGAAATCAGAGGCTTGAAAGAAGAAGTCTACTGATGCTCAACAGGTTAGAACACCTAGTAAGCTACCTAAGACGAATCAGACTACTAAAACCCATCAGCCTAACAGGCTGCTGATAGGAGTAAAATTTAAATGTCAAGTCTGCTAAATCAAAGGTGAGTTATTAAATAACTCGGGTAAGAAATTGAGGGATAAATGAATTATCTGGCAAGAATTTGAATCACATTATGATAATTGTTATTATGACATGCACTACGCTTATTCATATTATCATATTGATCATGTTCACTGTGCTGATTGCCATCCTCATTTCAATATGCATGTTTATCACAAACTTCATGCATCTTACCTTGCTTATGAGCATTGTTTTAATCATGACTAGTAAAGTGGTATCATAATGACAAGTGGTATCATCATGATAAAACATAAGTCACTAGATCATCACATTTCAAAGGTTTTACTAACCCCGCTGGACCCAATAAATAAGGGGTACCAAAATTAGTCATCTGTTTTACAGGTGAAGTACATGTGAGATGACAAAGATGAGTTGACTGCCTTGCAAATTTCACCAAGTTCAACAAGTGGTCTCACCAGCGAGCATGTACCAACAAGTGTGTTATCAAATAAGTGGTATCAACAAAGTGGTATAATTAAAGTGGTAGACTCTACATTTGAAAATTTCAAGGAACGCAAGAGTGTTGAAAAGTTGAAGATTATCAAAGAATAACAAGTGGTATTAAAGACCAACAGTATCACCAACACGTGTGGTATCAGTCAACCATGTGACAAAGAAAGTGGTTTGTTGATTTTGGATTCATAAGTTGAGGGGGAACTTATCAGAAGACTAACCCAGAACAGCTTACTGAAATTCAACGGCTGAGTGTCTTGAAGAAAAACTCTCATCAGACTACTTGACCACGGATTCTTGAACTTAGGGGGAACGTGTACGACTAGCGGTACTCCTAAATAAAGATGAAGTTTTCAATATGTCAAAATGAAGCTATCAGAAGACTGCTTCTTATCAGCCGATTGGAACTCAACGGCCAAGTGTTATTCAAGAATGTACTACATCAAGTGGTATCAGCAAGTGTTATCACATCAACAAGTGATATCAGCTGACTAATCTGATTTACATTAATACAAGTAGTATCAGACTACAAGTAGCATCAGACTACAAGTGGAATCAGACCACAAATACCAACAAGTGGTATCAATTCTTGAAGTTAAGGGAAATTTTCTAAGCTGGAGTGATAAACAGCAATGAAGACTACCTAAATCAGCCTAGTACTCACCTAATTGTCTTCAGCATACTAAGTTTGCAATCCTATAAAGAGAAAAAGGGGAAGAAGAGATGCAACTCAAGTATCATTGTTGATGACAAAAAGGGGGAAGATAAAGGATGCAACTAAGAACCCTCTAAACAGAAGAACAGAAAAGGGAAAAGAACCAATTATTATTGGTAATTTTTGAAAGTTGTATCAGATCAATAAATTTCCATCTCAAGGTATGAAGACCAAATCTGAAGACTTAGAAGACGTTCTTAGTTGAAGGTTTTGTCATCATCAAAAAGGGGGAAATTGTTGGTATAAATTAGAGAAGGTTTTGAAGATGACAAAAAGGCCATAAAGGTTTTGAAGATCAAAAGGATAAGTCATCAACTAAGAACAGCTTAGTGAAACCTATCTCAAGGTCTGGAAGCTATGTGACCGAATCAGCCGAGTGGGATATCAGATCAGTGAAGATCAGATTGGTTATCATCAGCCGAGTCAAGATAGATGTGTTCATTCTTGAATCAGCCGAGTAGCCATCAGCCGAGTGATCATCAGTAGAGTGATCATCAGCAGAGTACTCCCATCAGCCTAGTGAAGACGGTCAGCAAGCTGTCCAACGGTAACCTGCTGAGTGCATTAAATGCGACTGACAGAAAATACAGCAGACTATACTGTAGCAGTTGCAGGGAGCCGTTCCAGAATTTGGGGACCAGAACTCGAGGACTGAAGATTTCTGTCTCATCTTCAACGGGCAGAAATTCAAATTCAAGAGTATAAATAGAAGACTAACTGAAGATCTAAAGAGAGACTTGCACAATTCAAGATCACATCTTAAGAGCAAGATCCATCAGTTGAGTCGTCTGATCACAAGCCCAGTCATCTGTTGACGAAGCTTTTCGTTGAAGAACAGAGAACTCGCGTTGTCTGTCTGAGTGACTTTCAACTGAGAAAAGAAAGGAGTGTATATCCATCTGTGTGAAGTGATATAGCTTCTTAGTGTAGGTTTTCTTTGTGAGCTCCTATACTGAAAATAGCGTAAGGAGTGTAGATCCATCTGTGTGAGTGATCTAGCTTCGGAGAGTAGGATTTCTGTGTGATTTCTTACTGCGCACTTGTGGCCATTTCATTTGTTGTTTGGCGCAAGCATTGTATACTGGTCACTTTGTGTTTCTAGTATAACCCAAGATCTTTGTGACTTGGAAGAGTGGACTAAAGGATTTTTATCCATATAACCACTATAAAAATTATGTGTGTTTGATTTAGTGTTTCTTAATCTTGCATATTTTCAAAAGAACTCAAACATACGAATTGAACCAAAAGATTTTAAAAGGAGTTATAAAAACTGGGGATAAAATCTTTTGTGTAAGAAAACTTAAAGAGAAACAGATTGGTTGAAAAACACTTGATAAATCCGCTGCCAACTAGTTTCTAGAACTCTGATATTTTAGCTGAAATCAGCTAAGTAATTATCAGATCAGTGGTCAACTCTGCTGTTCAAAGATTTGTTCGCGATCAGCTTAGTCAGCTTACTGATTCGATATCAGCTTAGTCTGCTGACAGAAAAAGTTAGAGAAAAAGTTTTAAAGTTTATGAGATCTATTCACCCCCCCCCCCTCTAGATCTCATCTGACCACTTGGGACCAACACAACACGATTGCACCAAGCACATTGAGAATTGAGATGGATCATATGCCAAAGAACAAATTGCAGACATCCTCACCATGGGACTATATAGACCTCAATTTCAAGATCTTGTGCACAAGTTGGATTATAGATATGATTAACATCTATAATCCAACTTAAGGGGGAGTATTGAAAAATGCAAGATTTATAGGGATTGATTAAATCCTTATTTGTATCTCATGAAATTTGTGTGTATATATATATATATATATATATATATATATATATATATATATATATATATATATATATTATCTTTATCTCTTCCTTTTTTAGCTAGAATTATTGTAGTTATTTTTGTAAATATGTTCAACAATTCAATAATATACAAGAAAAACATTGTTTCTCACATAAATGCTTGTCAAACCTTCCCATGAATAAATATCAGTTTATTTATTTGTTAATCAAAACTTCAAGAACTAGAGGAATTTTTTCTGCTAAAATCATTGAACCACACCATGTAAGATACTATTGATTATGGGCTATGAATGTTCTTTAGCTTTATGATGATTGATAGAATCACAATGACTTGTGTTTAGATGTATTTTCTCCATTTTTGGTAGCTTGCTTGTTCTCTTATCTGTTTATTTTAGGCATCAAACATTTCTATTGTCTTCAGTGATTCCTTTTTTTTTTTTTTTCCTGATGTAATTATTGGTAATTAATATTTCATTTTATACTGAGCAGTACATCCCTGAATATCCAGCATTTGATAAAAGACCTGTCTTTACCTGCTATTTAGTTTGGCACTCCGACAAATTATATTTATACTACCATGGAGGTATATTAGTTCATGCCATATTGTGAGACTTTTGTGTCTCTCATATTCTCTTCGAATTTAATTTTTATTTATAGGCACATACATGCATAATTCTCGAGGGATAGAGGTACTGTAAGAATTTGGACATAAATCGACATGAAAAGATTGTTGAATATAGTCCTGGGTAGCAAGCATAAAAGAATCACAAAGGTATGATCTCTTACTAATGCTTTCCTTACATTTTTCCACCGATTTTTTCCATAATTTGGTGTGCTTTTCATTAACAATTTTTTAACTCCACATACTCCCAACTCTATAAACTACAATAAATCTTTTTATGTTGATTTACAACCTTACAACCTTTTAAGCATGGATTCTACAAGGTCCGTTGGTAAATGCTTCAACTAATCTCGTGACATATTACCTTTAATTCGTTTTTTGACCTCTCCGTTGTGAATTGCCAGCTAAATTGTCGTAAGCATGGGAATGACTTTACATTCATGCCAGAATATGGACAATGGGAGATTGATGATGAAACGGTAAATTACTAGTTAACTATGTAGTTTCTTTCTCTAAAAAAAAAAAAAAAAAAAAAAAAAAAAAAAAAAAAAAAAAGTTAACTATGTAGTTCTCAATAGTTGATTTGTTCTACCCTTGTTCTTTAGAAATTAGAAAATGTTCAAGGGTATAGAGACATGTGTTAAATTCTCGCATAGTGCGTTTGATACATTTCAATAAAGTTGTTAATGAATTGGTCACGTGTAGACGCGGAGGAATGGTATGCCTTGCATTATTTTTAATTTAAGGCAAAGATGATTTTTTGTTAATGAGTCAAGTAATGTATTTTCTATACATTGTTTACGCCCAAATTTTCAAAAGTGAGATTTTTCCTTTTATTTGGTTTACTTGAGAGAATATTACAACTTCTTGGAGATGGTTTACAAATGAAATGGCTTGGCCTATTTGTACTACTCTTATTTAGGGTGGATGGTTAATATTAGTTTTAACTAAGGGTGGATATTTATTCTCTATAATATTTTAGGCTACTAGAATATTCCATGAAGTTCCTACTACAATATTATGAGAAAATTCTACATACTAGCTTCTACATTAGTCTAAGGTCTTCCACAAGTCCCGCGTGTTTTGACCACTTTGGTCGGGCAAAATATTGGGTCTTGACATTAATCTAACTTTGTGCATTGCATGGAATTAAGTTAGTACAACTAGAAGAGGTAAAATACTAATATTTGGTTATGATGAAACAAAACTGTAAATCTAATTCACTTACATTCTGGAGTTGAACATTTGGATGCTGAATTTAAAGTTATTGTCAAACTTATTTATGATTTAATCATTCAATGTTTTACTTATTTTGCATCGTGACATTTTTTTTTTATTGAAATCATTCTATTTATTATTTTTCACCTTTTTAATAATTATTTTACATATATGATTAGACAATGTAGTGGTATAACAATCTACCTACCAAAAGTCTTTTCCCTCATGCGCAGGGGAGGGCGGTGCAAATCATGGATCGAAATTCAATTTGGACCTTCAAGACTCCGCGACCTGCGATCAGGAATGCAGTCCAATTCTCTAGTTTTCGGATAATCCCAATTTTTTGCATATCTCCTTTTTTTTTTTTTATTAAAATAATTAATTAGAACTTATTAAATGCAAAAAATTATCTCCATATTTTTATTTTTATTAAATAATTCAATTTGGCACATTTAATTTAGGAGTTAAATTTAATTTTATTATATATATTTTTATTTATTAAAAACCGATTTTAATAAAGAAAATTCAGTTAAAAAGTAGTCATAAGACGGAAAAATGTGCGAAAGAATAACATTTAATTTTTAATTACAAAGAATGGTATCAAATCCATCCGATCGAGGTGAAATAGATTACCAAAAACATGTAAATGTCATTAATAAATCAGGGGAGATGAAATAATTTCGTCAAAAGCAACAATGCATTATTCTAGTTTTTCAGAAGTAACGCATCTACTCAAGCTGGACAAATTAAATTTCCACTATAGGCGATGACATAGTAATGATATTCTGGTAATTTACAATTTGAAAATTTCCAAAATTAAATTTTCTTATCAAAGATGGATGCAGATGCAATACACTTTCGTCCATAATATAACATAGCTGGACGGAGAGGACTTCTGTGTCATATATTTAGTAGTACATATACAAAAATTTCTGTATTGAGAAAAAACACTTTTGATATCAAATTTTAGTTTAAAAAACACATTTGATATCAGGTTTGTCGAAAAAATACATTTTATACCATGATTCACACTATCTTGAAACATTTACTTTTTCCGTCAAATTTCGGACGAAATTCAGCAAGTGTCGTCAATTGTGGGTCTTTAAAACTTGTGCATGTTTTTCCACCCATTGTGAATATAATGGACATATGAGCGGCACGGGCTGAATTTCGTCCGAAAATTAAGGGTAAAACTAAATGTATCAAGATTGTGTGAATCATGGTAGGAAATATATTTTTTCAAAAAGCTTGATACCAAAACGTGTATTTTGAACTAAAGTTTGATATCAAAAGTATTTTTCCTCGTACACAGTTAATATATAATTCCGCGCAAGTGTCATATAACACATATACTTGTTTTGTATTTCTCTTATTTTCTATAAACGAAAAACGAGTCTATAACTTAACACTAAAAAGAAGCTTGGAAGTTGGGAGAACTATCAACCCGTCACAAAAATATTGGGGAAAATGCAAGATACTTCCCTGTGTTATGCTAAACCTGTAAGAAACTACCCTGTGAAATTTTTATTGCGCCAAACTTCCTTGTGTTTTCAAAAATCCTGCAAAAAACACCCAATTTGTAAAAAATAGATTGTTTTGGATCGATATATTTCAAGAAATTATTTTTAAAACACAAGGAATTTTGACGCAATAAAAATTTCACAAATTAGTTTCTTGCATGTTTAGTATAACACAGGGGAGTATTTTGCATTTACCCCAAAAATATTTGTCCTTTAATTCTTGTCACACTTGTAATTTTGACAAGCAATTTGCACTTTATATTTTAAGTTTTCGCAATTTTAGTCTCTTACTCTTAATTAAGATTAGTGCCTAAATATTGCAATGCAAACAAACATGTTGAAATTTGTCTCGTTGGGGGGAAGCGGTCATAACCCATCATATCACCTTGACGAATTAAGTCAAATTCAAGGGAAAATAATACCCTTTTCCCTCCATTTCTTCCTCTACATATTCATTATTAAGACAAAAAATTAGAGTTTTCCTCCATTCGTTCTTCCCTTACAAATTGTTGCATATTCTGGGCACTCATTTTCGTTCCGGCCAATTGAGGGGTAGTATATTAAAATCGCAGCAACTTAAAATATGATGTAAATTGTTTGTCGAAACTATAAGTTTACCATTTTCACGTTCTTACAAAAGTAATTAAAGGATTAATATTATTTTTCAGCTTATTATATTAAGTCCATCCGAATTACAATATCTACGACACATAATTGAAGATCCTTTGTCCCGGGGACAGTATCATTTTTGGGTCGAACTGCAATTTTCTTTTCTGAAAAATGTCCCATTTTGAACCATAATGCTTGATCCACTCTTCTTTGGATTTATAATATGGAAGATATTGCTTCACTTTAATTCCAGCATTTTCACAAAATCGTAGTATTTGATTATTGAATTTATCAAAAAATTTACTCTCTTTAGGCAAACTTGTATGTAATAGTGCTAGAGTGTAGAATATATCTTCATCTGGTGTAACTACAGACATTCGATCATCCCATCTGCAATAAATGTAGCAATTTTTTTTAGATAAATGAGTATAAGTCAAATAAAAAAAAATAAAAAAGCGCACGAACTAATATTTTTATGGGTCAACTCTCATATAAAAACATGTTTAATTTGCCCTAATTAATTTGGAAAAAAAGGTACAATTGTAACTAAATGTAATTACCTCTTCTAAATTCACAAGGAGATTTTTTTGGTTATTCACGAGTTTGATGATTTTGTAACTTTTTATAAGTGTATTATGCATTTATTTTTGTGGGCATTTTTTGTTTTAGTGCATTAACAATTGTGTATGTTTTGGAGTTAATGGCAATTTACCTCCATCTGATACATATAATGTTCAAAGTAAAAAAAAAAAATATTTTACACCCTGTGATCTTATAAATGTTTCACACTTTCTCCTTAATATTTTTAAATGTGGCGCTTTATCCCTTGTATTGTGATAATGTGACAGTTTATCTCCATATATTATGATAAATGTGACAATTTAACCAACCTATATGTTACAAAACACTTTTAATACACACTCTCAATTTCAGCAAGTGAGTTACACTCTCTGACTGAAAGCTTCTTTAAAATTTTCACAGGAGAGTAACGTGCTATATATTTTTTCAAATTTACAGGGGTTAAACCAATGTTTTTAAAATCGGACCGGAGAGCGAACCGGTGAGCCTACTGGTTTAGTGGTTTTATTGGTCGAACCGGGCGAACCGCTGATTGAACTGCTAAAACCAGCAAATTAACCGGACCGGATCAGCTTCCGGTTCGCGGTCGAACCGGTCGGACCGGCCGGTCCGGTCCGGTTTTAATAACATTGGGTTAAACTGAACATTATTTGGGCTAGAACACGTGAGTGCTTTATGTAACGTTCATTAAACTAATTACCTCAACCAAAATCAAAGCTAAATGCTTCCCAAAAAAAAAAATCAAAGCTAACTAATTGAAAAATTAGAGTGGGTTGTAAAATGATTACCTGTTTTTATTCAATGGGTAGAAAATGTGGAGCCCCGATGTGTCATTAAGCTTTGGAAGCATGTTAACCAAGACACCAGCATTAAAATCCGAAATTCGGGACTTTGGTATGAAGAGATTTAGCCATGGATGAGTTTCCAATTGTCCATTCGGATTATTGTCCAAATTCCCAACTCTTGCAAGAAAATCAATGAGGGAAACATCTGAATTGAAAATTAATTGAGGAATGAAGTTCAGCTCTTTGAGCATCAACTCAAATTCCTGAACAATTAAATTTTCAATGAAGATAGAACAATATTTCGATTAGTTAAAAATTTGATTTGATGAGATTATTTAAAGGAGTTCATGACAATTTACCCATGTGATAGTTGTAATGTTCAATTTATCTTCTTTTGATATGAAAAAGAACATTTTATCCTTTGTAATCTTATAAAGTTTCACACGCCTCTCTCACGTTTTTATTCGTGGTAGTTATCCCCATGTACTATGATAATATGGCATATTATCTTATGTGTTATGATAAATGTGTCATAACATACAGGGGGTAAATTGCCACATTATTATAATACAGGAGGTAACTGTGACATATATAAAAATATCAGAAATGCGGTGTGTAACTTTTCTTAATTAACAGGAGGTAAAATACTATTTTTCAAATCACAAAAGGATAAATTAAACATTATTCATTTCACATGGCTAAATTATCATTATTTCTTAATTAAAACAATTTGTAGAACGTATTACCTTGTCAATGGTACTAACGGTTTGATTATCATAATATTTGACCAATTCAATGGAATATAGGAGACCTTTCTTCCTTAACAATGACGCAATTTCGGATTGATTTGAAGAGGAGGAGAAGAAGGATCTCCAATCGTTTGTAGTATTCTCATTTGTGATAAGGATGCCTTCAACATAATTTGGAGCATTACTTGAAATAAGATGCTCTTGATCTCTTGAAAAATCGGAGAAATTACTATAAATCAATCTGACCCATTTCGCCTGTAAATTAAACACTAATTGTGAAATTAAATCATTGAAAATTACATAATACTACACATTAATTGAAATGAGATGTTTTTTGTCTTTTTGGTTCATGAATTATGTCACCCATTACTTCTAAATAATACTATTTCCATCTCATATTTTTTTTTTATTTTTAGGTGTAATTAGCCAGACAACTTGACCAAATTTTAAAAAATTATAATAAATAATTTAATTAATATGTTTCAAATATAACTTGATAATATAATATAACAACTTGATAATATAATATAACACCATGTATATTATTATTTGAAAGTTTTAAAACACAATAAATATAAAAAAACATCAACTCGACAAGAATTTTAAAAGATTAAAGAGTTTAACTTCACGCTGACAGAGGGGTAGACTTACTCTCGTTGGTGCTTTATCTAAAACGATTCTTGCTCTTGTTATGATGCCGAATTGCCCTAAACCTCCTAGGACCCCGAAAAATAACTCAGAGTTCTTGTTTCTCGAGCAAGTAACGAAATTACCTTGGCCTAAATCAAGAAATGGCTAAATTAAGTTATCAAATCACAAAATCAACGAAATAAATGCAAATATACCTCCCTATTGGTAAATAATCAACCCATCATTGATTCGTTATTTTATTAGCAATATAGTATTTGTTGTTTCTTTATTAGCAAAAAACTCAATTTGAATATTTTTCAGAAGTCAATAGAGAGGGGCTTTTGTTAATATTTTAAGTGAACATGGGGTTATTGTCAAATTTCAAAGTTATAACAGGAGGTTATTCCAATTTTTTAGGAAAATGAATGTGTATTTGCATTTAATGGTGGAGGAATAATCGTCATTTTTCCTACAAAATATATTACTCCAACTTTGTTGAGGGAGGGGTTACTAATAAAAAATAGCAAATGAGGGTTTTTTTGGCCAATTATACAAATATAAGGGGTATTTTTGCATTTCAATCCAAAATCAATCTTATAAAAGAAATATCAACAAATTAATTAATTTACCGGTAATGACGTCAAGTTCAAGAACATTGCTTATCTCCGGACCATGTAAAAATGATTGTCCACTAATTCCAGCATTAGAGAGAGTTCCCCCTACACTCAAGTACAAATAATCCGTCCACGAGACAGGCGCAAGGCCATGTTTGGTTGTAGCGTGCAAAACATCAATCCACAATTGTTCACCCCCAACATCTACATAAGACCCTAATGAATTTTTTCCAACCCTAATCCTATTTCCCTTTTTGCTCAAAGAATTCATGTCCACCACCACACCGCCACATGTCATGGCTTGTCCTCGAACGGAATGCCCACGGCCTCTAGCCGCGATAGTAAATGGAATAGAACGAGCATTCGAAGATTTAATAAGTTGAATAATATCATTGATTTTGGAAGGATAGAGAACTGAAGATGGAATTTCGTGAATGAGATTACCATAGTCATTAGAGGCAGTTCTTATGGATTCGGAATCATTTCGAAGCCTATTCTCGATATCGAGTGATAGTGCATTTGTCCATGGCCCTAGCTTTCCTATAATAATGCAAAACAAGATGAATAATAAAATGGCGTTTTGAGGAAATATTGGATTAGGGTTTGCCATTTAATTTGTATTATGAGATTGTAACCAAAAAAAAAAAAAAAAAAATTTGTATTTTAAGAACTTTACTTTTTGTACTTGAAGGGAGAACTTAGAAAAATTGTTGTGCTTTTATTGGTGTAATTGAGGGTATATATATGCACCGATTCATTGCTTTGAGTCGAGAATAGTGCAAGAGTGACGTGGATATGTTTTGACCAAATGAGTTCACATTGATTACATATATTAATTATGGCATATGGATTTCCTTTTTAGTTACTACTCCTTATTTTTTTTATTTGTTGTTTTGGAAAAAAAAAATTAGTTGCTTTTATTTCTCGTTTTAGGATATCAATGTAAAATTAATATTATTTTTTTATCAAATTTACCCTTCTTACTAATACTTGTCATTAATGCTAATTTATGTTGAGATTATTTGCTTAAGAGAGTATTTTGAAATTTTCCCTTCAAAAAATGATTATTTATGATATTTCTTAATTCACGTGCATTCCTCCAAATTGACAAATAAAAAAAAGGGAGTAATAATTTCAATCATTCATGCCCGTGAGGCCTTAGCCAAGTAGTTAAGGATGATGCTCGATGACCAGAAGGTCATGGATTCAACTTTCACGAATGTGGGTATTTTCTCTAGTTTCATACTAGTCTTTCTCTAGTTTAATATTAATAATTAGTCTACTTTGTTATCACTAATTGGAATAGTTTCGATTCGATATAGTGTTTAATGTAACAATATATTCACCATCTCAAAAAAAAATTCAATAATTCATAATCTCATGTTACAGATTTAATAAGTTTCCAATTTAGGCCTAAGATTTAATTTCCAAAATATATCCAGGTCTAAAAATTATTCTAATATTCAAATTTTAGGCTTGATTTAGTTCATTTTTAAGCGCAGTGAACACATTATGTGGAGATCGTTTCCAGCAAAAGTTTAATATGAATTTAACATGCACATTTTTCAGCAAAAACTATAGAAAGTTATTTTTCAAAAGGCAAAAACTATAGGTTGGTAAATTACATTTGATTTCGATATTGTCACAAACAACAATATCTAGCTAATTAGTTTTTGAAATTGATTGTTATAGTTATCAATTAAGTAAGTAGTTGATTTTTCAAATCTATGAAATATTCTAACATATCTTCCCTTTGACATATTGTGCATATATTAATTGATAAGTAATTAAATAATACGGGGGGAGAAGACTTCTCTTGCGTTTATCTATGATGCAAATTAAATGTTATGACATTGTCACGCCAAAAGCTTTTAATTGTTGTGTATCTTTTACTTCTATATGAACAAACTTTTACTTTGACCAAGATTTGTTATACTTTAGGGATAATTAATTAACAGCACTTCCCCGTCAAATGAGATTATAGAAAAATCTGTTATAATTCAATAATAATCGGAGAAAATGCACGTTAGTATCCCGCGTTATGCGAAATCTGTACTGTGAATTTTTTTTTTTTGAACCAAACTCCCTTTATTTTCAAAAATACTGCATAAAATACTCAAGCTCCGTTAGTTACTAACGCCATTAATATTTTATTGAATTATCTAATTATCCCTAGATATATATAAAAGTACAAGGGAGTTTTGTTCAAATGCTCAAAAGTATAAGAGAGTTTTATACAAACATTCAAAAATATAAGGGAGTTTAGTGCAAACGTTTAAAATTACAGGAGAGTTTTGCGCAAATATTCAAAGATAAAAGGAAGTTTTACTCAAACAAAATTAAGCAAAAATTAACATAGATTGAATTCTTATACAAAATTTTTGAAAATACACGAGAGTTTCGTGGGAAAAAATATTCACAAAGTCACAAAATACAGGGTAATATCATGCCATTTACCCCATAACTACGTATAATTTCTCTACCGTAAATTTTACCGTCTAAAACTGAAATACTCATTTTATAATGATCAATGTTGACTTTAATTTTAGTCAAATATTAGGAGGGATGTACACGTAATTTCAATAAACTTAAGGAGTCATCATTGTAATGTTAAATTTTAAGAATCAAACATCTTTTGATTAAGCATCTCAAAACACTAACAGCTAAACACATGTTTTAGTTTTCGAGGCGGAAATATATATTTTTTTTCAAGGGTTGTTTAATTCTTTTCGAGGCGTGTCGGACACATAAAGTGAAAACCCCTTCTAACAAGGATTCGAACCTGAGTCCGCTACTTTATAGTGACTAGCCCCTTCCACTAGACCAATTACTTGTTAATTAGTTCCTAATTCTTATTTAGCATAATTAGTGACGATGCCTAGTTAATTAAGTAAGCTGGCCAAGAGAATCTTTGACATTCACCAGTTTAGATTTAAAAAAGTTATGATGCATGCATTATTGCTAAAGATCTATTAAATTTTATAATTATACTTGAAAAATAATATGAATCATCACCAAAAGATTTCCTTCTTCATAAGATCACGTTTTAATGTTTCTTAGGTACAGACATACAGGCAACAACCAATTAATTTTCAAAAGTCAAATTCCTACAAACTATATCAATATTTGTAATATGATAAATATCGTGCTAAATATGATATTATGTTAAGTAAGTTTTTACAATAAGTAATTATTATATAATTATTAAAGGAATAAAAGATTTTAAATTTTTGTTCTATAATATTCGAAATATATTGATGATTCTATATCATGTACGTATACTTTCACAAAATTTAATAAGTATAACCTAGTTTCGTGGGTTTGTCTGAGGTGAGATATTGAGGGATGTGGAGTACATGAGATAATATTTATCTTGGTTACATAATATCCCCTTAAAATTTAAATTTAGATAAATACTTTATTTTCTTGAAGACAATTTTATACTTTTTAATGAGTGAAATCAAAAACACCCTTTGCTTATAAAAAAATCATGTGTTGTTTTATTAGCAAAGAAAACTCTTTCAAGTCCAAATGATAATTTTACCCCATCAAAGGAGGCTAAAAATCTCTCTTAACCTAAAAATTACCATTGGTAACTTTAGAAATTGGGAATAACCCCACGTATTTTCTTAAAAAGTTGACAAAAATCTTCATATGATTTATGAAGTTCACTTTAAAAAATTGAAAAATATCCCCCAAAAGTTACATGTTTTGGCAATTTACCACCCATATGTATAAATTAAAATAAGCACTTTACCCCCTGTAAAAAAGAAAATCAATTGCACTTTACCCCCTCAAATGATTATGTAATTTTTGTTCGACGAAAATATATACATGTGCTCCCCTTACATGAATTTTCAAATGATAAATTAAATTAGTCACAACCACTCCAAAGTGTAGTAGAAAATATTTTATTTGTAATCAGAGAGGAAAAAAATGAAGGTAACTTAAATATTTGGGCAAAAAATTGATGTTACGATTAATTTAATTTATCCTTAAAAAACACATGTGGCGCATATCTTTTCTTTTGACGATCGAAACTGACTTAAAATCATTTGAGGAGAGAAAGTGCAATTGATTTTTTATGTGCTTATTGTATACTTTTAGGTGGTAAATATTCCCAACAAATAAAAGAACGTGCTTAATTTGAACAAAATCAAATGAAGATACTAACATGATCGAGCCTAGTCATGTTAATTCCCAACAAATCATATATATTTATACAACCAAATGAAGAACGATCTTAATTGTCAATTTGTCAAGCCCAAGTATCTCAATTTCTCACTGGAGTAAAAGTTTTGATATAGTATAGAAAACGATACTTGTAAGTTGTGAATTCGCCAGTTTTAACGACCCAAAAATTATAATTAGATCTCCAATTTATAAATCAGTTTCATTAAGCATAGGGTCAAAACAAAAATAAGTAATTCACCATGTTATTCAAAAGAATTAATATATGTAGGATAGTATAATCAGGACAAACTATAAAAATCGACATTTTCAAATAAGAATGAAATAACAAACCAATCAGAATGAAATATAGAAAAAAATTATGTAAACAATAATCCAGTAAATTAACCACACAGAAAACGACTAAAACATTCAAAATTCGATATTGTCAAAACAGAAAACGCTAATAATCGATCAAAGAAAAAAACAAATTAAACTCTGTAGGGGGACTGAATCAACATGAGATAATAGTACAAATTTGATAATGAAATAAAATAGTTCAATTTTATTTTTTTCCTTCTGATTTTCTTATTAATTATTAACTAGAAAGTAAATTTTACACATAGTATCAATTAAAAAGGTTAGTGTGGAATTTAAAAAAAAAAAAAATTTAAATATCCCATGCCATGTCATAATCGGACATGTTGACCAAAATTTTTGGTTCAAATTTATTGCTAATTTTATTTAGTGGTTCAAATTTATTTTCATAAAATCTTATTTCAAAAAGACCGTAGTTTCGTACATAGCTCGAAGCTTAAGTTATTATATATTAGTGCAAAACCAAGATTTTTCCGAGGAAAATTACTTAACTTTGGCCCTGGATTTTATCTAAAGATTTTGTCGAGCTAGTGGTCAAAATCCAACATTTGGTGCAACTATATGTTATATATACTGACTTTGAATGGTCATTGCAGACCTTAACTATAAATTTCTACCTCCAAATCTTAAATTTCGTAAGCAATTTGGTTGGAAGATTTGTCAATACTTAATCAATCTCTAATACTGATACGGAAGTAACAAATATGATGCGTGAAGAGATAGATCGAGCCAATTGACTATTTATATATTCATAATTCAATTCTCTTCTCTTCTCTTTAACAATTTATAAAATTATATGTATGTATATGTACAGTTTTTTTTTTTTTTTTTTTTTTTTTTTTTTTTTTTTTTTTTTTTTTTTTTCTGATTTTCCAAGAGTTTAATCCCTTTCGAGGCGCGTTGGGCACATAAAGTGGGAACCTCTCCCAACAGAAATTCGAACCCGAATCCGCTACTTTGTAGTGACTGGTCCCTTCCACTAGACCAATTACCTGTCGATATATATATATGTACAATTTATAGACCGAATAAAATGATAGAAAAGTCACGTATCTCTTTGTATCACGTTTTTTAGAGTTAAATGTCAAAATATGCTTGTACTTTGCCCAATTAAAAGAAATCCCTCTATGTTTATTTTTATTAGCAAAATTTATTATGTGTTAGTTTTTGTTTTACCAAAGAAATGTCATTTGAATTCCTTCAAAATATAATAGGGAGGTTATTCTTACTTTTATAAGTGTGAAACTAGAAAGAGGTATCCTTCAAGGTGGCCCTATTTATACGTACTTATATCTCTTAATTGTAATTGGATTAATTATAGCTAATTAAATTGAGTTTAATTAGCCAAAGTTAATTATTACACCTTAATGAGATGAGAAGAGAAGGTTGAGTCTCTCCATGGCCCACTTGAAAAAGAAGGAGAAAATTGAGCTACAAAATTGTTATAAAAAGGGCACCTAGCGTTCAAAGTGGAAAGACTTTTGTAGGAATTGGCCTAGAGTAATATCTGGACCCAATATTATTAAAGTTCAAACTTTGTATAAAGATTCGTGGGTGATCCGATTAGGATCCACGTGTGATCCGAACAGGATCCGCGAGACCCGTTTCTAGAAGGTCCGAAAAGGATCCGTGTTGCCCGCCCAATTTTGAATAAAAGAGTATGTTTGGTCAGATTTTGAATCGAATGGGTGGCACCCGTTCGGACCGAACCATTGTTTGGTTTAAATCTGAACTGTGTTGTAACCCTCCAGCAACAACTTTCAAAATAGGAGAGGAATCTGGCCAATTCCTCACACTATTTTTTCAGCAAATAAAGTACATATTATTTCTCTACTTCTCAAATTAAATAAATTTGCGTCGAAGTTCTGTTTGTTTAAAGTTTGCCGTGGGTTCTTTGTTCGTGAAAACAAGGAGCATCAGACTGTTGTATCTTGGGAAACTATCGGGATTCGACTGTGTGCATCGTAGGCAGCCTTAATATTGTCTTAAGGAAATTACTTTCGCAACCTCAGTCTTTCTACACTTTATTTCCTTCATTTCGATACTAATTCAGTGAGTTTAATTTGATTATCTATATTTGCAAGTTAAGATATTCTCTCTACGTAACTTACGATTCAATTTCTATAAATAAAACCATTTTATAAACCATGCTTATTTTGAAACCTTTTCTATACTGTTTTCATAATTAAATCATTTTATACATTTCTATTTATATACGTAATTAATAAAATTAGTTATGATACTTTGATTATTTTATTCAAGTATATTCATTTCAATTACTTAAATTTTCTCAAATAAAGTTGCTGTCTTATATAAAATTCAAGTTGAAACACCAATTTTATTTAAATACGCTTCTGTTTCATTTGTTGCTTATTTAAAAAATCTAGATGGACCGTCCAAGATCTTGCAGAAAAGCTCAAGACACAGGAGAACAGCATGATCACCAACAAAGATTTGAACTTTATGGGAATGCCTCATCCCGGGGAAGCTAAGGCTCACATTGTGGAAGACTCTCAAGTGAATAAGAAGCAAAAGCCTAATCCACCAAACAAAGGGAACAAGGGTAACCAAAAGAAGAAATCCAACAGGATATGTTTTGTCTGTGGAAAGAGCGGCCATCTTGCAAAGAAGTGCCGTCACCGAAAAACCGGAAAGAAAGATGAAGCAAATATCACTGTGGAACTCGCGGCTTCTGACATGGACGACATGCATCTGGCAGCGGTCGTATCTGAAGCATTCTTAACTGCCAACACCAAAGGATGGTGGGTGGACACTAGGGCTACCTGTCATATCTGCTACGACAAGAGCATGTTTACTACTTACAAAGATTCTGAACATGAGCAAATTCTCTTCATGGAAAATGACGCTCATTCCATCGTAGAAGGAGAAGAAAGGTGGTGCTGAAGTTTACTTCAGGAAAAGATGTTACTCTTAATAATGTACTTTATGTTCCTGATATTAGGAAAAATCTTATTTCAGGTTCTATCCTTACTAAGAATGGATTCCGTTTAGCCTTTGAGTCAGATAAATTTGTCCTGACCAAAGGGGGTATGTATGTAGGAAAGGATTACATGTGTGATGGCCTTTTTAAGGCAAATGTGGCCGTGATTGGCAAAGATAACAAGTTTATTAATATTAATATTACTTCTGCTTACTTGCTTGAGTCTCCTACATTATGGCATGACCGTTTAGATCACATTAATTTTCGAAGAATGAAAAAATTAGCTAACTTAGGTTTAATACCTAATTTTGAAGTAGATAAGTCATATAATTTTGAATTTTGTGTAGAGGCAAAATTTGCCAAACAACCTTTCAACTCAATTGAAAGAAACTCACAACCCTTAGAGCTAATTCACACTGACTTCTGTAATTTAAAGGAAACTCCTACTTGTGGAGGTAAAAGGTACTTCATCACATTTATTGATGATTGTACGCGCTATTGAAATGTGTATTTATTACATAAGAAAATAGAAGCAATAAATGCCTTAATACAATATAAAGCCGAAGTTGAAAATCAGTTTAATAAGAAAATTAAAATTCTTAGATCTGATAGAGGAGATGAATATGAATATCCTTTTCAGCAATTGTGCACTGAATCAGGGATAATTCATGAAATGACATCACCTTACTTACCCCAATCAAATGGGGTAGCTGAACAGAAAAACCGAACTTTAAAAGATATGATGAATATCATGCTTCTAAGATCAGGTTTACCTAGAAACTTGTCGGGGGAAGCCATCTTAATGGCGAATCATATATTAAATCGAGTCCCACACAAGAAAAATGATGATATTCCATATGAGCTATGGAAAGGAAGATAGCCTAGCTACAAATACCTCAAAGTGTGGGGGTGCTTGGCTAAAATGGTGGTTCCAAGACCTAAAAAGGTAAAACTTGGATCTAAAACCGTTGATTGCTATTACATATGTCGAGCTGAGAATTGCAGTGCTTACAGATTTTTTATTTTTAAATCTGAAAATAGTGAGGTTCACGTTAACACAATTATTGAATCTCGAGATGCGATAATTCTATGAGAATATATTTCCACATAAGAAGGACTCAAACGTCACTTCTCAAAAGAGGACATACGAATCAATTTCTGAAGGAAATGATTCTCAAATCAATGAAGAAGTCATAGAAGAGCCTAGAAGGAGTAAACGAGCTAAAATAGCTAAATCCTTTGGCCCATATTTCTTAATCTATATGATTGAGGATGATCCTCAAACATATAAAAAAGCTATGACTGTTCCCGATGCAGAGCATTGGAAAGAGGCGATAGACAGTGAGTTATAGTCCATCTTAAGTAATAATACTTGGGAATTGGTTGACCTTCCTATGGGAAGTAAACCTATTGGATGTAAATGGATTTTTAAAAAGAAATTAAAACCGGATGGGTCTATCGATAAATATAAAGCTAGATTAGTAGCTAAGGGGTATCGACAAAAGGAAGGGATATACTTCTTTGATACCTATTCACCAGTGACTAGGATAACATCCATAAGACTATTAATAGCTCTAGCGGCTATTCCTAATCTTGAGATTCATCAAATGGATGTTAAAACGACTTTCTTTAATGGTGAATTAAATGAGGAGATTTATATGGTAAAGCCAGAAGGTTTCATTGTTAAAGGAAAAGAGAACAAAGTTTGTAAACTTGTTCGTTCTCTTTATGGCCTTTAACAAGCTCCTAAAAATGGCACGAGAAATTTGACAGTGTCATGATTAAAAATGGCTTTCGCATCAACGAATGCGACAAGTGCGTATATATAAGACAATACGGACAAGCGACTGTCATAGTATGTCTTTATGTTGATGATATGTTAATATTTGGGACTAACATGGAGGTTATTAAGTCCACGAAGAAAATATTAACTAATAATTTCGATATGAAGGATCTCGGGGAAGCCGATGTTATTTTGGGAATTAAAATAACAAGATCATCGAATGGTATTAAATTATCTCAGTCACACTACGTGGAAAAGGTACTTGAGAAATTTAAGAGACATGGATTTAAAGGAACTAACAATCATTTTCTTCCATCGGTGGTGCTACACAAAAACAAAGGAGATAATGTATCACAAAATGAGTATGCTCGTATAATTGGATGTCTCATTTATATTATGAATTGCACGAGGCCAGACATCACCTACTCAGTTAATAAATTGAGTAGATATACGAGTGATCCAAGAAGCTTCACTGGGAAGTACTAATGAGAGTGCTTGGATACCTAAAGAATACATCTGAGTATGCATTACACTATGGAAAATTTCCAACTATCCTCGAGGTATAGAGTGATGCAAATTGGATTTCTGATTCGGAAGAATCAAAATCTACAAGTGGGTATGTATTCACAATAGGAGGAGGTGCAATCTCATGGAAATCTTCTAAACAGACGTGCATAGCTCGATCCACAATGGAATCGGAGTTTATAGCTTTGGATAAAGCTGGTGAAGAAGCTGAATGGCTTCATAACTTTCTAGAAGATATTTCACTATGGCTGAAACCTGTGTCAGCCATATGTATAAATTGCGATAATCAAGTGGCTTTACATAGAGCTCACAACTTTATGTATAATGGTAAGTCACGACATATTCGTCGTCGAAATAATACCGTGAGACATCTACTCTCAAATGGAATAATTTCCATTGACTTTGTGAAGTCAAAAGAAAACCTCATGGATCATTTTACTAAAGGTTTATCTGGCGAGATAGTAGAATGTGCATCGAGGGGAATGGGCTTAAAGCCTAAATTAGAGTAAGCTACCTTGTACGGAAACCTAACTTGGCGACTGGAGATTCCACTGACCAAGTTCAATAGACCAACCAGTCCTGGCTAACTTAAAACCAAAGTACTTAAGAGTTTTAACTCTACCCCATTTCTATGAATCAATAAGTACAGAACTACCGTGTTATTTTAAAGGTTAAGCAAACGCTTTTAATGACATTTATATCTTGTTTAAAATCAAGTAGAGTATTGTAGGATACTCTTGATAGAAGCGGTCACCTATGCAAGTGTGAGCTGGGTCGGCTCGTTGAGATTTTTTTTATAGGCTTAAATTCTCTAAAGCACTCGCATTACCAAGAATGTTCAGGGCCGAAATGAACACAATCGAGAACTTGTAACGAATCGGTATAATAATGTGTTAAGATTATTGTCTTGGTTTACACCAATAGCCGACGGTTCAAGATGAAATATTTCACCGATTGGCTAAGTAACTCCGATAAGTTTCAACTAGGGAAGGTTCAAGATGAAATATTTCACCTATCCCCATGCATTATTGTTCCTAAAGATTACTCCGACATGTTGAAGAGAAATTTCATTCATGTGGGGGATTACTGGTGTAATTAATAGGATTAATTCTGGCTAATTAAATTGAGTCTAATTAGCCAAAGTTAATTATTACACTTTAATGAATGAAATGAGAAGAGAAGGTTGAGTCTCCATCCCACATGGAAAAGAAGGAGAAAGTTGAGCTACAAAATTGTTATAGAAAGGGCACCTGGCTTTCAAAGTGGAAAGGCTTTTGTAGGAATGGGCCTAGAGTAATATCTGGGCCCAATAATTATTAAAGTCCAAACTTTGTACAAAGATCCATGGGTGATCCGATTAGGATTCGCGTGTGATCCGAACTGGATCCGCGAGACCCATTTCTACAAGGTCCGAGAATAATCCATGTTGCCAGCCCAATTTTGAATAAAAGAGTGTGTTTGGTTGGATTTTGAACCGAATGGGTGGCACCCGTTCGAACCGAACCATTGTTTGGTTTAAATCTGAACTGTTGTGGCCCTCCAGCAACAACTTTCAATTGCTATAAATATGAGAGGAATCTGGCCAATTCCTAACACTATTTTTTCAGCAAATAAAGTACAAATTATTTCTCTACTTCTCACATTAAATGATTTTTCGTCGAAGTTCTGTTTGTTTAAAGTTTGTCGTGTGTTCTTTGTTCGTGCAAACAAGGAGCATCTGACTGTTGTATCTTTGGAGACTATTGTGATTCGATTGTGTGCACCGAGACAGCCCGGAAATATTGTCTTAAGGAGATTGCTTTCACAACCTCAGTCTTTGTACACTTTATTTCCTTCATCGCGATACTAATTCAGTGAGTTTAATTTGATTATTATATTTGATAGTTAAGATATTTTCTCTACTTAACTTGCGATTCAATTTCTATAAATTAAACCATTCTATAAACCATGCTTATTTTGAAACCTTTTCTATACTGTTTTCATATTTAAATAATTTTATACATTTCTGTTTAAATACATAATTAATAAAATTAATTACTTATGATACTTTGATTATTTTATTCAAGTTCATTTCAATTACTTAAATTTTCTCAAATAAAGTTGCTGTAAGTTGAAACGCCAATTTTATTTAAATACGCTTCTGTTCCTTTTTTTGTTTATTTAAAAAATCTTGAATATAGTAATATAAATATACTATATTAATTTAGTAAACTATTATTAATTATAATTATAGTTTATACTAAATTACTTTTATACTTATTACAAGAAATATAAATTGAGTATATTTCTTGTTACCTCGAAAATCAAAGCTTTAACACAAGTATAAAACTTTTCAAAAATACTCTCATAGTTTTCAAAAACTTAATAAAATCAACTTTCTTGGAAAATAATTCAAGATCCAAGCATCTAAGCAATATTTAAAAATAATCAAGCATATTTTTAACTATAAAACTGAGATTAAAAATAAGTTTTAACAACTTTTCACCAACTAACAATGAGAAACAAAAAGTTATTTGATCATAAATTTTCTTCGGTAAAATTTACAAATTTCAATCTTAAAACAAAAGTGAACAAAGCACTTCATCAAATCAATTAATTAATCAAAAGTTTGTAAAAGCATGTATGTAAAAACAGCGACAAAACAGCACCTTTATCCCCTTATTTTCAGATTTACAAAAATAACCCCAAAAGTTTCAAAAACTCCCTTTTTGCAAATAAACTCGGAGAAACTTTAAAACTAATCATTTTTTAAGTAAACTCATACCAAAATATAAAACAAAAATAGAGATTTTCAGTCCCTTGTTGGTCCCAAGTGGTCAGATGAGGTTTAGAGGGGGGGGGGGGGGGTGAATAAACCTCTTTAAAATTTTCTTTCAATTTTAACTTTAAAACTTTTATCTAACAGTGAGCAGACTAAGCTGATCAGAGTAATAAGTTACAAGTCTGTTCGCGAACAAATCTTTGAACAGGTTTGATGACCACTCGTCTGATAATTACTTAGCTGATTTTGTTAAAATCAGTTTTAATACTTAGAGTACTTGCAGCGGATTTTTCAAAGTGTTTTTCACAAGTATCCTTAGTAGTTTGAAAAATGGTTCCCCAGTTTTATAAACTCCTTTAAAACTCTTTTCAAACAGTTAAGTAAAGTGTTTTATGCAATCTTGAAATATGCAAGTGAAAATGCAAATAAAAACACAAGTAATTTTTATAGTGGTTATATGGATGTAAATATCCTTTAATCCACTCGTCCAAGTCACAAAGATCTTGGGTTATACTAGAAACACAAAGTAACCAGTACACTCTGCTTACGCCTAACAACAAATGAACAGGCCGTAAGTGCGCAGTAAGAAATCACAAAGAAATCCTACTCTCTGAAGTAATATCACTCACTAAGATGGATATCTACTTCTCACAACACTCTGTTTTACAAATTCACTCAGAAGATGTATTTAGCTTTGTTCTTCAACTTCGCTTTTCGTCAACAAATGACTAAGCTGATGAGTGAGCTGTTCTTGAGACTTAAGAGTTCTGCTTCGAAAATTCTCTCAGAAATTGTGTTGTTCACTCTTCTCTTCGTCTCTTTCAGCTATTTATACTTGAGGTTTGAAAAATGTCCTTTGAAGAGAGACAAGATTCAAATTCCTCGAGTACTGGTCCTTAAAATCCGCGAACGGCTCTTTTGCAGTCTGTCCGTACTGTCAACAGTACTATTCTGCAGGCAGCATTAAATGCACCCAGCTGATGCGAAGCATTTCTTCAATCATTTGTCTTTAATATCCTTGTACTTCAGCATTTATTACTTTCAGGGCATTTATTACCGTTGGGAAGACTTTATGATCCTTTCCACTTGGCTGACGAAAGTGCAGGTCTGATGGCGAACTAAGCTGATCTCAAACTTGAACAAATATGATTTGAGTCGGCTGATCTTCATCAGTCTGATAACATTCCTTCAGCAGATTAAAAGTCTTGGACCTTGAAATTTTGACTCTTCTGATGTCTTCTTATACTTAGTCAAAATTCCTTCTAAAGGGATCATCAGCTAAGTTACTCCATACTTAGCAGATTTTGAAGTTTTGGAATGCATCAAAACCTCCCTTCTAATTTTTTCTTCAGTGCCTTCATCTTCATCCTTATCCAACAATTTTCCCCTTTTTGATGATGACAAAACTTCAGCCAAGTACCTGTTAAAAACTTAAGCTAAAGATTGTGATCCTCAAAATTTTCTGAGATAGAAAAGATATGTTGGATTGAACTTGTCTTTTTATTGATATTGAAAAGTATTACAATGCAAGTTCATCAGATGAGATGTCTGAAGAATAGATAGAGTAAACTGATTACAAGATTTTACAAGTCCTAACTATCAGCTTCTTCATCAGAAACTGATTACAAGATTTTACAAGTCCTAACTATCAGCTTCTTCATCAGATCCTTCAAGCACTTCTTCATATTCGTAAGATGACTCTTCATCATCTTCTTCTTCATCATCTTCATCAGCTTCTTCACCTTGAAAGATAACTTCTTTGGCAGCCTCCATCTTTTCTTTAAGTTGCTGCTCTTTCAGAAGTTCCATTGCCTTCCTGGCTGATTCTGTATTCTTGTACTTGGTCAACGGCTCTGATTGATCAGCAGCAGAGTCTTTAGATTCAGCCATTACTTCATCAGTTTTGGCTTTGTCCTTAGTCTCTTCTTCAGACTTTCCTTCGCCTTGTACCTTTCCAAGTTCTTCTTCAGCAGTCTTCTTGGCTTCAACAGCAGCAGAAGTTTCCTTGGTTGTTTCTTCCCCTTTATCTTCCCCCTTTTTGTCATCATCAGACTTGATGACTTCTTCAGATTTAGCAGCAGGGTTGAGTGCAACTGTTGGAACTTTCAGTGCAGCACCTAAAGTCTTCAGATTCTGATTCACTACATCATGACTTGCTGTTAGGTGATGAAGAGTTGTACTGATGTTGTCAGTCTGATCATTGAAGCAGTCAATGTTGAGTTGCATGGTTGAAAGCTCTTCGTGAATGACATCTCCAGCTTTCTGAAGTTCCTGTAACAAGCCAGCATTGATAGACTTCTCTTCTTCACTGACTTTGATGAAGGTTGCAGTTAAATCAGCTATCTTGTGCTCAGCTCTTTGTAAGGCAGCATGAAGGTGATTTACATCAGCCTTCACATCTTCTACATTCCTGTTCATGTCATTTAAGCTGTGCACTAACTGCAAAGAGTTGTCTTGAGGAATAGGAAAACTATCAACTTCTTTCTTGATGATTTTCTCTGTTGACTGTTGCATAGTTTCCAGCTGAAGTTTGTTGGACTCTGCCAACTCTGCTTTAAGTTCATTCTTCAGCTCCTTTTTCAACTTCATCAGCTGCTGGTTATGCTTCTCTTCCAGTTCCTTCACTGAATTCTCCATCAGCATCTGGAAAGCTTCCATCAGTGATGAGTGTTCATCACCTGATGAAGCAGAAGCAGCAGCTTCCTTTTCTTCAGTCTCCTGGTGGACAGGAACGTCTTCCATTTTAGTCTCCTGATGATCTTCAGAAGCCTTAGCATTCCACTCAATAGCTAAGGTCTTGTCAGCTGTTTTGTTTTCATCATTGATGTCATCATATAACAGAATAGTCATGGTGCCATCATCATTGAAGCAGGTTGTCTGTCTTATCTGCCTCACAATGATCCAAGGGTTTACAAAGGCATTATTTCCCTTGGGCACTTCACTGTACTCATTTACTTCCTTGCCAAAAACAATTTGCTGCATGCTTGGCAGCTGAGGCAACTCACTTGAGTGTCCCTGCTGATATCTTGACCTTTCTGCCCATCTCTTCAAGGCGGTCATAACAGCAATATTAACTGCTCTCTCTACAGCATTATCAGTCTTTCTTCTCTTGGTTGGCAGGGAGTTATCAATTTTCTTGGCCTCCTCCAGTGCAAATTCCTTTGCATACTGATGCATGACATCTCTGACATAACTGGGATCCAGGGCCTTTTGAATGGAGTCTGTTCTTAGCCAATTCAGAACCCATTGTTCTTCATCAGCTAATTCCTTTGAGTTTTGAAGTTCAGTTATAGACTTGTTCAGCCTGTTGTCTCTCCATCTGATGTATCTTGGCTTTTCTTGATTGAACAATGTCTTTAACATCAGCTTCTGATCATAGTAAGCTAAGGACTTCTCAAATTTCTTGAAGAGTTCCTTATCAGCATACACTATGTTGAAGGCTCTTCTTACTTCAAATTTCTCTTTGGGCTTGGCCTCAGCAGTAGGCATCTTAGGCTTTTTCTTTTTCTCTTCATCCTTGCCTTCACCAATCTTGATGCCCTCTCCATGAACAGGTCCATGAGCATCAGTCTTGCTGAGCTCAATGACCAAGGCCAATTATGCATCTTCAGCAGCTTTTCTTTCTGCCTCAGACATCTTTCTTCGTGCCTCATCCTTTGCTTCTTGAACTTTGCTTAGTTCAAGTGCCCTCTTCTCCTCCAACTCATCTTGTTTTCTCTGTTCAGCTTCTTCCCTTTTCTTTTTGTCAGCCTTGGAAACTTTCTTTCTTTTAAGAACAATCTTTCTTTTTCCTTTATCAGCTGGAGCAAGGGCTGGACCAGCAGATGAGATGGGTGCAGCAACAATAGGATTGATGATCATAACGTCTGGATCATCATGAGGTTAGGAAGCCTCAACTGTTGGTGCAGTTTGAATCAACTGTTGCGCATCAGCTTTGTCAGCAACAGAAGCCCCAACAGCTTCAACGGGTCTTTCAGCAGATTCAGGACTTTGTCTCACTAAGTTTACCAACTCAGTGTCCTTTTCTATAAATGTCATCTGCTTCCTTGCTGACTTCTTTGACAAACCCTGAATGGGTCTTGAAGCAGCAGTATCCCTTTGTTGGCTCCTTGTCCTGTGAGAGACATTCTCAGCAGGCATTTCAGCAGAAGGAGTCATTGAAGGTGATGCAGGAGACATTCCCCTTACATCAGCAGTGGTCTGACTTATGATTTGATCAACAGCAACGTCAGCCACGGTCTTCACCTTTTTAGAAACCTTCTCCTTGGGTTGATCAGCAACCTTCTTCTTCTTAGTCTCAACAGCTAAGTCAGCTGTTTTGACTAGTCTCCTTTGCCTTTTGGCAGGAACCTTCTTTGGTTCCTCATCTTCATCTTCCTCAGGCTCACCAGCCTTTCTCTTCACAACAGGCAAGTACTTGGACATTGCCTTTGACTTGTGAATCTCCTTTCCATTCACCATAACACAGCCCAGTTTTGACAGAAGATAACTGAGTGTGATTCTGTGGTTGGTGTAAGGGCCTTTTCCTTTCTTCACTTCAAGGAAATCAGCGAAGATGTACCAAACTATGATGGACCAGTTGACTTCCAGCCCATAGTAGATAGCAGCCATGATGCTGAACCTTTTCATGGTAACAGCATCCAGAGAAAAAGTACAGTTTTCTATTAGCTTCGAGATCATATCAGCCATCCGCTGATATTCATCCTTCAGTTGTCTCTTTTTGATGTTGCTAGACATCATCTCTCCTTCCTTGGCGCAGATCGCCCAGAATTGTTGGTGCTTTTCCTCAGTCAGCACAATGACGTCATGTCGTCCTCTGTTAGGAAGACCAAACGTTTCGTGAAGAACAGTGGGCGTAATGACCACAGATTTGTCTCCGACTGTAGCCTTGATTTCCATGGAGTTGTAGTCAGCAGTTGCAGTTCTGTAGTACTCCATAACCTGGTCAGTCCAGATTATGCCTTCGTTGCACTCCATGAAGTTCACCAACAGAGCAGATTTGAACTTTTCCAACAGTTCCTTCATCAAATCCGTACCAGATTGGTAGTAGGATTCATAAACTAAGAACATACCTTCAGCGGCCATTGTAATCTGTTGAAAATTAGAGAAATAGAAGGAATTTTGCAGAAAATTTCAAGTAATTTTTCTCTCAAGTATGCTTTGAATATTTAGGGTGCGTAAAGAACTACACGGCTGATCAGATTGGGATTTATAGAGTTAGGGTATCTTGGTTTCCGTGATACCATCTAACCGTTAGATCCGTTTCTTGTCAGAGCTGATCGTGCGGCGTCAGTTACGACCTTTCAAATTCAAATCGCATTAAATGAGGAGCGGGAATTTGTACCGCCCTTCTGTCACTTGTAAAAGCGTGTTTTGAAATAAAACGTTTTAAAAAAATAAGCTTTTACACAAGCGATCAGATGAGTAAAATAAATACTTATCTGATGGACTAATGTCCTGATGACACAGTTGTTATCAGTGAAGCCAATAGCTGATAACCTTCCTCAGCTGTTTGTCAATCTAGCTAGATAATAAATCTTCATTCTTCAAGATTTTAATCTTCTGTTGAAAACATAACTTCAACCAACTGACATTAACAGATTTCATCTTGTCAAAGGAATTAATTAGATCTTCATTAGCAGATTTTATGCTTTAATTAGCAGTTACATATTTGATTAGCAGATTTTACGCTTTACAGATTTGATTAGATATTAAATCTTTTATTCTTTCATTTATTTAGGATATTTTAGAGGCTGAATATCAGCATATTCTTTATGTATAAATAGTGGTTACTCTCCTCCAAGAGAGCACACATTTTCTGAATAAAATCTCTCTAAATTAACATGGTATAAGAGCCAAGGTTCTATACCCTCACGTTTCTCTAGTTTCTAAGTTCTAGTGCAGTCCCTAGTTCTTGTTGAGTCTCTTGTTCTTGCGTATTTTTTTTCTCGGCATCATGTCTACAGACAAGTATGATTCCATCTTGATTCGTTTTAATGGCAAAAACTACTCGGCTTGGGCATTCCACTTCAAGATATTTGTCAAAGGCAAGGATCTATGGGGCCATGTTGATGGCAGCAAACCTACTCCCGACAAAGACAAAGAGAAGGATGAGCACGCCAAGTGGGAGGTCAATGATGCTCAAATCATGGCATGGATTCTTGGATCTGTTGAATCGAGCATCATTTTAAACCTTCAGCCCTTCAACACTGCAGCTGAAATGTGGAATTATTTGAAGAAACTCTACAGCCAACAAAACACTGCTCGGAGATTTCAGCTTGAACATGAATTAGCCACTCTCCAACAGGGCAGTCTCTCTATTTCTGATTTTTATTCTAGTTTCATGAATCTTTGGGCTGAATATTCTGATATAGTCTATGCTAGCTTACCTTCTGAAGGTCTTGCTTCTGTTCAAGCTGTACATCAAATTACTAAAAGGGATCAATTTCTTATGAAACTTAGATCTGAATTTGAAGCCACCAGGTCTAATCTTATGAATCGAGAACATGTCCCCTCCCTTGATACATGCCTCAATGCTTTGTTTCGTGAGGAGCAACGCCTTCTCACTCAAGCCACCATGGAGCAGCAAAAATCTACCTACGTTCCTGTAGCTTATGCAACTCAAGGTAAGCTAAGAGGTAGGGATATGACCAATATTCAGTGCTTTTGCTGCAAGGGATTTGGGCATTATGCTTCAAACTGTCCAAAAAAATTCTGCAATTACTGTAAAAAGGATGGCCACATCATCAAGGAATGTCCTACACGACCCCCTAAGAAATCTGAAACAGCATATACTGCCTCAATTGGTTCTTCAAGTGCTCCTACTACTACTGTTCAACCTGTAACCCCTGAAATGATTCAACAAATGATCATTTCAGCATTCTCTGCTTTAGGACTTTCAGGTAAACCACTTTTTACATCATCACCTTGGTACTTTGATTCCGGAGCTTCCCATCATATGACAAACAATGTTGATCTTCTTACTAATGTAAAGAAGTATTCTGGAAATCTTAAGATTTATACAGCTGATGGGAACCCATTACCTATCACGGCGACCGGTGATATTTCTCCTTCTTTGACCAATGTTTTTGTCTCCCCTGATCTAGCCACAAATCTTGTTTCTATCGGTCAGTTGGTTGATAAAGATTGTAAAATTGAATTTTCTAAATCTGGTTGTATTGTGCAGGATCAACAATCAGGGAAGATGATTGCAAGGGGGCCTAAAGTAGGACGTCTCTTTCCACTCCAATTTCCTTTGTCTTCATGTTATTCTTTGCCATTTATCACATGTAATTCTGCTCACGTTGATTACCGAGCATGGCATAAACGACTCGGACATCCAAACTCTAATGTATTACATACTTTGTTAAATTTTGGTTTACTTGGGAATAAAGAATCACCATCTCTTAGTGTTGTTCAATTTGATTGCAATTCTTGTAGGCTTGGCAAAAGCAAAACTCTACCATTTCCTACTCATACACCAAATGTAGTCCAACCTTTTGATATAATACATAGCGATGTGTGGGGTATGGCACCTGTTACTTCTCATGCTAATTACAAGTATTTTGTAACCTTTATAGATGACTATAGTCGTTTCACATGGATTTATTTCTTGCACTCTAAAGCTGAAGTATTTTCTGTGTTTAAGCTTTTCCATGCACATATTCAAACCCAATTTTCTGCAAATATCAAGATCCTACGCTCTGACAATGGGGGTGAGTACATGTCTAAATTATTTCAGGAGTTCCTACAAACTAATGGGATAGAGTCTCAACGGTCTTGTCCTTCAACCCCACAACAAAATGGTGTGGCTGAGAGAAAGAATCGTCATCTCCTTGATGTTGTTCGCACCCTTCTTCTAGAGTCATCTGTACCCTCTCGATTTTGGTGTGAAGCTTTGTCTACTGCTGTCCACCTCATCAACAGATTGCCGCCTCCCTCATTGAACCATGTCTCTCCTTTCACTCGGTTATTTGGACGTACTCCAAATTATTCTAACCTACGTACCTTTGGTTGTGTCTGTTTTGTACACCTTCCCGCACATGAACGCACAAAACTAACAGCTCAATCAGTTCAATGTGCATTTCTCGTATATTCTGTACATCAAAAAGGTTTTCTTTGTTATGATCCCAATTTGCGTCGTATTCGAGTTTCGAGAAATGTGATTTTTTTTAAAACCAATATTTTTTTGCCAAACACCATGATTCTGTTTCTCCATCATATTCTGTTTTGCCATTGTTTACTAACTCTTCTGCAGAACATGTATCTTCTAAGCCTCTCTTGGTGTATCAGCGTCGCACTTCCAAAGAGACTTCTGAACCTCCCGGGCCCCTGCCAACTTATTCCTTGGCTGCTGATCCTGATCATGTTCCAACAACTGAACCGGCTCCCCTTAGACGCAGTAATCGGGTTCATAAACCACCAGATAAGTACGATTTCACCTCTCCTTTATCTTTGACCGCCACTTTATCCTCTCTTCCTATTCCATCATCATATAAACAGGCAATGGAGCATGAGTGTTGGCGGCAAGCTATTGAAACAGAATTTCTTGCACTAGAAGAAAATCAAACATGGGATGTTGTTCCATGTCCACCATCTGTGAAACCCCTTGGAAGTAAGTTGGTGTTTTCCATTAAGCTTCGTTCCGACGGGTCTATAGATCGTTACAAAGCTCGATTGGTGGTTCTTGGCAACAAGCAGGAGTATGGCCTAGACTATGATGAGACCTTTGCACCTGTAGCCAAAATGACAACCGTACGAATCATACTTGCTCTTGCTGCATCTCAGTCATGGTCTTTACATCAAATGGATGTTAAGAACGCGTTCTTACATGGTGACCTCAAGGAGGACATTTACATGAAACTTCCCCATGGTATGCCTACTTTGTCCACTAATGCAGTTTGTAAACTAATACGTTCTTTATATGGCTTGAAACAGGCACCGCGAGTATGGTTTGAAAAGTTCCGATCTACACTTCTTGGTTTTTCATTCACTCAAAGTCAGTATGACTCTTCCCTTTTCCTTCAAAGAACATCTAAGGGCTTAGTTGTACTACTTGTTTATGTGGATGACATCGTTATCACTGGTTCTGATATGGAGGCCATCTTTAAAATTCAAAACTTGCTAGATTCTACTTTCCACATGAAGAATCTTGGGCAACTCACCTACTTCTTGGGGTTAGAGGTGCATCATCGGCCTCAAGGTATTTTTTTAAATCAACAAAAATACACTCATGATTTGGTTCAATTGGCTGGCCTAACGGACACTTCATCTGTTGACACTCCTATGGAAATTAATGTGAAGTATAGACGTGATGAAGGGGAACTTCTTGAGGATCCTACTTTATATAGAAAGTTGGTTGGTAGCCTCATATATTTGACAATCACACGGCCAGACATCTCATATGCTGTCCACACAGTCAGCAAGTTCATGCAAACTCCTCGACATCTCCATCTTTCCGCCGTACGACGCATCATTAGATACATTCTAGGTACACCCACTCGTGGCTTATTTTTCCCTAATGGTTCTTCGCTTCAGCTACATGATAGAAATAGTGTCCTGCAAGCCAGCTGTATGGCTAGTATTCATTGTAATAAATGCGGAACTATTCAATTTAGATTAATAAATGCACTTTATTAAATGGTCAACTTTATCTTATGTAATAATTGTCTACGCATAAGGATATAAGTCCTTAGATCACAGGGCTATGGGACAACCTGTGGACTGATCCCCAAGGCCGTGATCTAGAACATATTCAAGAGTCGTAGAATCCAATCGAGATAGGACATCGTTGGATTCGGTTAGACTCTCACTATTGTGTATACTCCGATGAACTGGAGGACGTTGGGGTCCACGAGCGTGACTGGGATAGTCGATACACATAAGTGGGTGGCTTGCTGGGATGGCAAGCGCACTGAATACCCCAATTAGGAAATAACTCACCATGGAAGCGGTAGTCGCATATCGGGGTTGAAGTTATTCCAATTTGCAATAGTATACGAGGAACGATCCCTAACAACTTGAGATGATAGGGTTGATCTGGTGCGAGAACGTCTATGCTTTGATGTGAGTTCCGACTGACTGGGGATCACCAGAAAGTCTCTGTGGACTCACATTGGGTATAGAGGAACTCGTATGCAGATTCATATCATCAACAAAGGATCCGTTGACCCGACTTGATAGGTTGGGAAATTCTCCTATGGATTTCTGTGAGAAATTAATTCTGGTAAAATCCTTGGCCAAGGTATCTGACGACTTTATGTAAATAGCTCATAAAGATTAAGTCAAAGAGAATTTTTTTCGAGATCAGAGTACATAAGGTCAAGACAAAAGAAAAGGGAATCCGATGAAAGACCATACCCTTAAGTCTCGACTGGGAGATTGATCGACGGAGAGATTATGTCGTATATGGAAATTGTAAATGATAAAAGGTTCACTGAATTAATTCACCAGTGATTGGGCTCCATGGGCTTGTGACTGGACATCGACCGTGGAGTGTGGGAGAATTTTCACTGAATTAATTCACCAGTGATTGGGCTCCATGGGCTTGTGACTGGACATCGACCGTGGAGTGTGGGAGAATTCCCAAATTAGAAGGGGTGCTAATTTTGGAATGATTAATCGACAGAGTGTTCGATTAATTTAGAGTATTAATTGCTCGAGTAATTAAATAATATTTAATTACAACCCGCGGCCAATTATGTGGTGAACCTAAGGGGGCATACACAATACACATGAAGCGAAAGCGAGGAAACAAGAACGAACGAGTCGACTGGGTCGACCGAGTCAAAATCGACTGGGTCGATTAAATGGGTGGGTCGACTGGGTCGACCCATATGGAACGAAAAAGGATCCAATTGGAATTGGATCAAGATTATAAATTAAATTGGAATTTAATTTATGAGTAAATTAATTAATTATGATTTAATTAATTAATGGAATAATTAATTAATTAGACTTGGAGTTTGAATTAATTAATTGGGAGATGATTTAATTAATTGGGCTATTTAATTGGGAAATTAAATAAAGCCCTGAAAGATTAATTAATATGGGTCATGTATTAATTAGAAGACTTGGTCTTCTAATTAAAGAGGGTCATGGCCCATGTAGGAGAATTAGTATTCTAAACCTAGAAGGATTAGGATATGAGAGATATCTATAAATAAGAGACTAGGTCTCATATCTCACACATAACTCTACAAGAAAATTAAGAAGAGCAAAAATTCTCTCCCTCTCCCTCTCTGGATCGACCGAACCTACTTCCACTTTGGAAGAATTTTCGTCTTCAATTTTTCGTTCCAAAGTTGTTCTAAAACCTAGATATTAATTTTCCCCTATGTTCCAGTTGATTAGGATATATTAATTTTCGTGATATTGTGGTGTATCAAATCGTAGAGGCGCAACACGTGGGGCGCTGCTCAATAGGTGTGGGTCGATCTTACCGGGGCAGAATTCAGAGCTCGTCTTGCTAGCCGAGGATTTGCAAGGAGATAGGTATAAACGAGAAAACTTATACTATCGTTTAATTATATTCATATATACACAACTAGAGAATATCCTGGCAAGATTCTTTAAGAGGCCCTAAAATTTTTTATATTCCGCTGTGCCTAGGGCTGTTTTTCTTACCGAATCCCAACACTACAAGCATATACTGATGCTGATTGGGCAGGCTGCCCAGACACTAGGAAATCTACTACAGGATGGTGTATGTTTCTCGGAGATTCTCTTATCTCTTGGAAATGCAAGAAACAAGACTCCGTCTCTAAGTCATCCACTGAGGCAGAATACCGGGCGATGTCTGCTGCACGCTCCAAAATAATTTGGTTACGTGGTCTTCTTACAGAGCTTGGTATCTCACAAGATCAGCCTACTCCACTATATGCCGACAACACTAGTGCGATTCAAATTGCTGCCAACCCTTTCTACCACGAACGCACGAAGCACATTGAGGTTGATTGTCACTTCATCCGAGATGCCTATGATCACCAGATTATCACGCTCCCACATTTATCTACCACTCTACAGATTGCAGATATCTTTACCAAATCCATGACACGCCAGCGACATAATTTCCTAGTTAGCAAATTGATGCTTGTATGTCAAAGGAATTAATTAGATCTTCATTAGCAGATTTTATGCTTTAATTAGTAGTTACATATTTGATTAGTAGATTTTACGCTTTACAGATTTGATTAGATATTAAATCTTTTATTCTTTCATTTATTTAGGATATTTTAGAGGCTGAATATCAGCATATTCTTTATGTATAAATAGTGGTTACTCTCCTCCAAGAGAGCACACATTTTCTGAATAAAATCTCTCTAAATTAACACATCTTTTAATCAGAAGTACCGCTAGTCTTACACGTTCCCCCTGACTTTAAGAATTCATAAGTTAACTAGTATGTTGAGAGTTAATCCTTGAAGATAAATAAGATGAGTAAGCTGTTGAACTTTAGTCTTCTGATAAGTTTCCCCTCAGCTTATGCATCCAATTTTAACAAACCTAGTTCAGCTCTTAGAGTTGAAAACCTTGTCTCACTTAAAGGTTTTGTGAAGATGTCAGCAATTTGATTTTCAGTAAACACATACTCTATTATGACATTTCCTTTCTCCACACGATCTCTAATAAAGTGATGCTTGATCTCAATATGCTTAGTCCTTGAATGACTTGTAGTATTCTGAGTAAGGCTAATTGCACTTGTATTGTCACAGTAGATTGGTATTCCACTAATCTTGATATTGTAGTCTTCTAGTTGATGCTTCAACCATAAGATTTGTGCACAGCAAGCTCCAGCAGCTATGTATTCAGCTTCAGCAGTAGATATGGATACTGAAGTCTGTTTCTTACTCATCCATGAGATCAGACGACTACCTAAGAATTGACAGGCACCTGTTGTGCTTTTTCTATCAATCTTGCAGCCAGCACGGTCAGAATCTGAATATCCAATAAGCTCAAATCCAGACTCTCTAGGGTACCACAATCCCAAATCTTGAGTGCCCTTAATATATTTCAGTATTCTCTTGGCAGCTAAGAGGTGAGATTCCTTGGGATTTGATTGAAATCTTGCACAGACCCCAACTGAGTACATAATATCAGATCTACTAGCTGTTAGATACAACAGTGACCCAATAATGCCTCTGTATTTGGTTATGTCTACTGATTTGCCATCTTCATCTTTATCCAAGCGAAGACTTGTAGACATTGGAATAGTAGCAGTAGAGCTAGTCTCCATACCAAATTTCTTGAACAGATCCTTTGTGTATTTTGCTTGGCTGATGAAAATTCCATCAGGCAACTGTCTTACTTGTAAACCAAGAAAATAATTAAGTTCTCCCATCATGCTCATTTCAAACTTGTTCTGCATCAACTTTGAGAACTTGTCACACATCTGTTGGTTAGTTGAACAAAAAATAATATCGTCCACATAAATTTGCACAAGCAAAATATGTTCTTTCCATTCAATAGTGAACAAGGTCTTGTCACCTTTAACTTTGCGAAATCCTTTGATTAAAAGAAAATCAGATAAGGTATCATACCATGCTCTTGGAGCCTGTTTCAGTCCATAAAGAGCTTTCTTCAGACGATACAACTTGTCTTCTTCTTGATAGACTTCAAAACCAGGTAGTTGTTCAACGTAAACTTCTTCTTGCAATTCTCCATTGAGAAAAGCTGATTTCACATCCATCTGATAGACAGTGAAATTCTTGTGAGCAGCATAGGCAAGAAAGAGTCTAATTGCCTCTAATCTTGCTACTGGTGCAAAATATTTCATCAAAGTCAATGCCTTCTTCTTGGCAGTAACCCTTGGCCACTAATCTTGCTTTGTTTCTGGTGACTTCACCATCTTCATTCATCTTATTTCTGAATACCCATTTAGTGCCAATGACTCTTTGATGACTTGGTCTAGGAACTAAGTACCAGACTTCATTCCTTTCAAATTGATTTAGCTCTTCTTGCATAGCTTCAATCCAGTTGGAATCACTAAGAGCTTCTTCAATCTGTTTGGGCTCAATTTGAGATAGGAAGCTGACAAACATTGCATCACTTGCAGCAGCTCTCCTTGTCTTCACTTTATCCAAAGGATCACCAATCACTAATTCTGGTGGGTGATTCTTGAGCCATCTAAGATCAGGTTGCAAATCATAATGTTGTCCTTTGTTTTGATCTTGCAACACTACTATTGGAGATCCAGTAGTAGTCTGTTGAACATTTGTTGTCTGTTGAACAGTCTCTAGTCTATCAGCTGTTTGCAACTCGTCTGTTAGACAATCAGCACTGTGATTTTGAACAGCACTTGAGTTATCAGCTGGGTTGAGATCAGGTAGTATGATGGGAACATATTCTTCATTCCTTCCAACATTCAACTTCTGTAAATCAGTAGACAGATCTTGATTAATATTTTGATTCTTTTCAGAAGATTGACTTGGTTCATCAAATACTACATGAATGGATTCTTCTATTAGTAATGTTCTTTTATTAAAAACTCTATAAGCTTTACTAACAGTAGAGTATCCTACAAAAACAGCTTCTTCAGCCTTTTCTGCAAATGCAGTAAGGTGATTTTTACCATTATTTAAAACATAGCATTTACAACCAAATATCTTAAAGTAATGAATGTTTGGCTTCCTGTTGTTCCAAACTTCATATGGAGTCTTGTTTTGGTGCTTGTTGATCATGCATCTGTTTTGGTTAAAACATGCTGTGTTTGTTGCTTCTGCCCAAAATCTTTGTGGCAGCTTAGCTTCAGCTATCATGGTTCTGACAGCTTCCTTTAGTGTTATGTTTCTCCTTTCAGCAACACCATTTTGTCGAGGGGTTCTAGCAGCTGAATACTCATGATGTATTCCTTTGATGTTACAATACTCTTCAACAGTAGAGTTTGTAAACTATGTCCCTCTATCTGATCTGATCTTCAATATCTTTATGCTTTTCTCATTCTGGATCAGCTCCATCAGATTAGTAAGATGTTCCTTGGTTTCACTTTTCTTTTTCATGAATATCACCCAAGTATATCTTGAATAGTCATCCACAACAGCTAGGCAGTATTTCTTTCCACCATTGCTAACTGGATCAATGTGTCCAAATAAGTCCTTGTGTAGCAGCTCCAATATTCTTCCAGAAGATTGATGCTTCTTGCTTTTGAACGATGACTTGATTTGTTTACCCTTCTGACAGGCGTCACAAAGCTTATCTTTGCTCATGACTGTTTTTGGAATCCCTTCTACCAGATCATTCTTTATCAATATGTTGATGGTCTTGAAGTTTAAATGATTCATCCTTTTGTGCCACAGCCAACTAACTTCACTTGGTGTTGATGCCACCAAACAAATACTCGAATTCTTGTCAGCAGAATTCCAGTCGACTATGTAGATATTTTCTTGTCGTCTTCCAGATAAAATTACCTTCTTTGTACCAATCTGTTCAACATAGCACTTATCTGTTGAGAAGATGACTGAATATCCTTTGTCACAGAATTGACTTATGCTCAGCAGATTATATTTGAGGCCTTTAACATATGAGACGTCAGATATCTCTATGTTTCCCTTGATTAAGCTTCCTTTTGCTACAATCTTGCCTTATTTACTATCTCCAAAAGTAACTTTTGGACTATCCACAGCAACAACATCAGTCAACTCATGTATGTTTCCACACATGTGTCTTGAACAGCCACTGTCCAAGTACCAAATTTTCTCTACTTTACTCCTACTCCTAATCCTAACCTACAAAACAAAATAAAATTGTTTTAGGTACCCTTATTGAGAGGGTCCTGAAGGATTAGTTCCACCTTTGACAACCCAAGATGATGAAGTCTTAGGCTTCTTAGGTTTCTGAGTTTCAATAGGAGTATGAACAGCTTTGCCTTTACCACGTTCATCAGATTTGTCATATTGTTGATGATCAGCATGATAAGGATAATGTTCAAATGCAGAGTAAGATGCACGATAAGGAGGATATGCATGCATTAGATGAGCAGGATATGGTGCATAGTAAGTTGGAAATTGAGGTGCATGATACGTAGGATGATATGCAGCAGGTTGCACATAATAAGACTCATTTCCATACCAAGCATTTTGATTTTTCTTATTCTTATGCTTCTTTGGCTTACTGGTTGCTTGCTCATTAACAGAAGACTTAGTTTTATCACTAGTCTGATTAGTTTTAGTCTTATCAGAGGACTTCCTAGGACTCTTCTGTTTGGGCTTACTAATCTGTTTTCCTACACTAGGCTCTTTGCTCTTTTTAGCCTTAGGAGTTTTCGTCTCCTTTAATACTTTCTCAGGTGAAGCAGGTTTAGTAGTCTGAACATACAGTATGACCTTACTATTGTCAGCTGATATAAATTTCTCAGTATGGTTCAGTTCTAACTTGTCCTGATCTAAAGGTGTCTTCTGTATACTAGACATATGAGTGGATGCAACAGATGACTTCTCATGAGACTCAATGACTTTCTCAAGCTCAATGATTTTACCCTTATAGACTTCACATTCAGCTTTCAGAAATTCATGTTCTTGCTCAAGCTGTTTATATTCAGCTGATTCTCTTGGCTTTTCAGCTGAGAGTTTCAGTGAACTGTTTTGCTCTTTTAGCAATATCATCTCTTCCTTAAGCTTTTTAAATGCTTTAGCAATAGTAGTATTGTTAAGCATCATTTGTTCAAATGAACTAAATAGTTCACTTTCAAGAGGAGTTACCTCATCATCCTCAGAGTTATCAGATACCTTAGCCATCAGGCAGAGAAGAGCAGGACTCTCTTCATCAGAAGACTCTTCATCAGAAGTGTCTGAATCTGAATCAGATGAGTAGACGGCAGCTGGCTTTTCTGCTTATGCAACCATCGCCTTTGCTTTCTGATGCTTTCTTTCTTTTCTGATTCTCTTTTCTTCTTCGGTATACTTCTCAGCTTTAGGATATGGGCAGTCTCTGATGAAATGACCCAGTTTCCTGCAATTTTAGCACATCATTTTGGATTTATAAGAATCCTTATCCTGAGAAGAAGAAGTAGGGTTAGAAGTAGAAGCATTGTTATATTTGTTCTTCATTTTTCGTCTGTAGAACTTTTTGAAGTTGTTCATCAGCAATGCAACGTCTCCAGCAGTGTACTCCTTTTTGTTGAGTAGTGTGGCTTCATCAGATGAGTCCACATCTTTGCTTTTGTGAGCTGGTCTTCTGGAATTTTCAGCAGCAACAAGTGCAGCTGTGGGATTTGAAGTTGAGGTTTCTTCAACACCCATTCTTGGCAGTTTATACTCATACGCCTTGAGTACGGATAAAAGCTCTGTAAGAGAAATCTTCCCCAGATCTCTTGATTCTTCCATGGCTGTCACCTTCATGTTGAACTTGGGAGGCAGGGCCTTCAGTACTCTGACGGTGATTTCTTTGTCAGTGAAGGTTTTTCCAAGCTTTAGAAGTTCATTGAGGGTTATGGTGAATCTAGTGTCCATTTGGTCAATAGTTTCTCCAGATTTCATCTTGAAGTTGTCCAGCTTCTCCAAGGCAACACTGAGCTGATGCTCTTTGATGGCGTCGTTTCCTTCGCTCATGTCACGAACCTTGTCCCACATCTCCTTTGCAGTTTTGCAATGTTTGACTTTATCAAACCGATCATTATCCAGGGCTTTGGTCATGATGAAACGGCCAACTTTATCCAGATTGAACAGCTTTATTTCTTCGGTTGTCATCTCTGTTAGATCTTTTTCCACCACCAGTTCAGCTTCATCAACTATAATGGTCTTGGTGAATTTGAATGGACCTTTTATGATACATGTGTACATGTTATCATTATAAGCAGCTAGGAAAATCTCCATCCTGATTTTCCAGTCTTCAAACGACATACCAGCAATGTGGGGAACATGGCTGATACAGTCCATTTTTCAAAAAGATGCTTTTTTGAAAAGTTTTAAAACCTTTGAAAAACACTTGGATCAAGCTCGTTGATCAGGCAGCTGATTCTAATGAACCACTTGTTGGTCCCAAGTGGTCAGATGAGGTTTAGAGGGGGGGTGAATAAACCTCTTTAAAATTTTCTTTCAATTTTAACTTTAAAACTTTTCTCTAACAGTGAGCAGACTAAGCTGATTAGAGTAATAAGTTACAAGTCTCTTCGCGAACAAATCTTTGAACAGGTTTGATGACCACTCGTCTGATAATTACTTAGCTGATTTTGTTAAAATCAGTTTTAATACTTAGAGTACTTGCGGCGGATTTTTCAAAGTGTTTTTCACAAGTATCCTTAGTAGTTTGAAAAATGGTTCCCCAGTTTTATAAACTCCTTTAAAACTCTTTTCAAACAGTTAAGTAAAGTGTTTTATGCAATCTTGAAATATGCAAGTGAAAATGCAAATAAAAACACAAGTAATTTTTATAGTGGTTATATGGATGTAAATATCATTTAATCCACTCGTCCAAGTCACAAAGATCTTGGGTTATACTAGAAACACAAAGTAACCAGTACACTCTGCTTACGCCTAACAACAAATGAACAGGCCTTAAGTGCGCAGTAAGAAATCACAAAGAAATCCTACTCTCTGAAGTAATATCACTCACCAAGATGGATATCTACTTCTCACAACACGCTGTTTTACAAATTAACTCAGAAGATGTATTTAGCTTTGTTCTTCAACTTTGCTTTTCGTCAACAAATGACTAAGGTGATGAGTGAGCTGTTCTTGAGACTTAAGAGTTCTGCTTCGAAAATTCTCTCAGAAATTGTGTTGTACACTCTTCTCTTCGTCTCTTTCAGCTATTTATACTTGAGGTTTGAAAAATGTCCGTTGAAGGGAGACAAGATTCAAATTCCTCGAGTACTGGTCCTTAAAATCCGCGAACGGCTCTTTTGCAGTCTGTCCGTACTGTCAACAGTACTATTCTGCAGGTAGCATTAAATGCACCCAGCTGATGCGAAGCATTTCTTCAATCATTTGTCTTTAATATACTTGTACTTCAGCATTTATTACTTCCAGGGCATTTATTACCGTTGGGAAGACTTTATGATCCTTTCCACTTGGCTGACGAAAGTGCAGGTCTGATGGCGAACTAAGCTGATCTCAAACTTGAACAAATCTGATTTGAGTCGGCTGATCTTCATCAGTCTGATAACATTCCTTCAGCAGATCAGAAGTCTTGGACCTTGAAATTTTGACTCTTCTGATGTCTTCTTATACTTAGTCAAAATTCCTTCTAAAGTGATCATCAGCTAAGTTACTCCATACTTAGCAGATTTTGAAGTTTTGGAATGCACCCAAACCTCCCTTCTAATTTTGTCTTCAGTGCCTTCATCTTCATCCTTATCCAACATCCCTTATAATCCCAAAAATTTCGCATCCCTAATGCTTCAACTTTTAAAATATTTCAAAAATACCCCCCAAAGTTTCGATAATTATAAACAATAACTTCCTTACAAAAATGAAGATAAAAATCCCTTGGGAATTTCGGGAAACTTAGAGTTTTGGATAAGGTAAGAATCTTAGAGATTTAGATTACCTTAATTAACCAATTTAATCAAGATAAGAATTGTAGATTACTTAGAGCTCAAGTAAGAGCTAATTAATCTTAGAGATTAATTGTTAATTCAAAATTAATTAACTTGGATGAATTTTTGCGAATTAAAATTAATGAAGCCGGTAAATTTACATTTATGCCCTTATGTGAATTTATGCATGTTCTTGAGTGAATATGTGGATTGATTGATTTTGCCCTTAAGCCCTGTGTAGTTTTTGGTTTATTTATTTTTGGGTTGTAATTAAATGGGCCTGATTGGTGCCCTTGCTTGCGCAAACGAATGTAATAGAATAGGACCATTTAAATTATGTAAGCTAGGCTTAGATTAGGCTTGGAGCCAAGAAGACCTCATGAAGACTTGGAGATCCACATGGAGGCCCATTTACCTTGGAGGACATGGAGGCCCAATTCATTACATGGAGGCCCAATCAAGCTGGATATTACAAGAAGGCCCATGATGTATGGGTTTGAAAATTGTAATAGTTAGGACATTTAATTTTCACCCTAGACTGACCAATTGATTCATCACGTGGCTCGTGATGGATCGCATAGGATGGGCAATCGATCAATCATATCTTGCTAGGTGATGAATGTTTACTTTTTCGCAAATTATTCTTTGATGTATGAGATGCATGCTTAGAATAGAAAATGTAAACAAGATAAGCATAATCTGATGAGACCTCGCACAAGAAAACTTAAACCTCCAATTGAACGTTAAAATTCAATTAGAATATTAAATCGAATAACGGGCGCATAAGAATGGTGTCTATGGTCCGAGCCTATCCAATTACTAGGTCTTAGGCATATTGTACGAATATATCTCGATGTCTCACGAGTCGTGGGTCGAGCTATAGGAAGATGATGTGTCTATTGCCTCGATGCACGAGTTTAGTGCCAAGGGAGGGGATAGCAAGGTTTTAGGCGCTGTCTCACGAGTCGTGGGGCGTCTAGGATTGAACTATTTCTCTCCACGAGTATTGGACATGATTTAACGCTAGTAAGTATGGATGTCTCACGAGTCGTGGGTCCATATCGAAAACCGAGGCTAAATGAACTTAAGGGTTAGCTGCGATGGTTAACCGTCGACGTATTCGACCACTAAGTGAATCAAATAGTATGGCCAACGAGTCGTGGGTACTAGGAGATTGCATTTGGGCCTTAAGCCCGCTAGGATATTTTAAATTCCCGAAACTTATGTGGGGGCATAAGATTTTGATTAAAATAGTGGGAGTAATTTACAAATAAAAACCATGTTTGTAAATTGTGCATTTTAAATTAATCTTTCGCGTATTTATTTCTTCTCTCGTCATTTTATAGATATGGTGTCAAAAGAGCTTAGAGCACTTAGAGATTTGTCCATCTCATCACTTAAACGTAATATTTTAACTGGACCCAACTTGCATTTCTGGACGCATCATTTGAATGGATTATTTGAAGCTGAAAACATATCCTATGTTTTGTCTGTGCCACCACCCATTACTATTTCACATGACGTTCCTGATGAGCTCCGTAAAAGCATCACCAAATGGAAATTAGATGATGGCTTAGCTCGTGAATACATGTTGGAATATATGTCACTTGATCTGCGTTTGCAACATGAGCATATGGCATCCGCGAAAGAGATTCTCTCGAATCTCAAATTCCTTTATGGGATTAGAGATGGTCGTCGCAGATTCACGATTACGAGGGAACTCTTGCAAGCAAGAAAGAGAAGGGAAACTCCTGTCGGAATCCACGTACACAAGATGATTCGACTTCTGTCTGAACTCGATGATATGGGTGTCGTGATGGACAATGATTTTCGAGTAGATCTTATTCTACAATCTCTTCCTAGATCATATGACCGATTTATCGCGGACTTGAATCTCCAAAGGCGAGAGATCACTGTGCATGTCCTGCGACAGATGCTCGAGGAACACGAAGCTTCTTTTGGAAAGAAAGCAAGGGTTGGCGAAAGGACTGGGCGGCATTCAAAACCTAAGCAAATGGAAACCAGAGCTCCTTACTGCACAAGGTCAAGGGAAAGGATTAAATTCGAACCTATGGAGAGTTCGAACAGGTATATTCCTTGTTGAAGTTAATTTTACAATTAACTGTGCATTTTTTGGTGTTAGACACTGACTGGAGTTCTCATCCTTGTAGGTGATGGGAGCATTAAGGAAACTGGAGCCTGAGGATTGGATCCTTGAATAAGGCAATGGAGCTGGAGCTGCTACCAAGGCCGTAGGCAAAAGTAGATTTAGGTGGTTTGATAAAGTCATTAGGAAACTTTCATTTATGTACCTAGTTTTTAATGAAAGACTTTTATTCATGTTATTGAATAATGTTGATTTTAATAAAAGCTCCTGTTTTCGTTTTTTCATTTTGGTACATTGAATTATTGACTTTACATCATAAAACCACCTAAGTTAGTCATGCACGAACAACAAAACAAAAGGAAACAAGATAATGAAATATCTGCCCAATTATGGCACGCTCGACTTGGACATATATCTAAGTCTAGGATTCAAAAGTTAGCATCATCTGGCGCGATTGAAATCAATCGCATTGATGAAATGCCAACATGTGAACCATGCTTAAAGGGTAAAATGGCTAAGTTGCCGTTTAAAGGAAACCCTGAGCGAGCCAAGCAAACATTGGACTTGATACATACTGACGTATGTGGACCACTAAGAAAAAGCGCCCGAGGTGGCTATGACTACTTCATCACTTTCACTGACGACTTTAGTCGTTATGGATATGTGTTCTTGTTGAAACACAAGTCTGAAGCCTTTGAGCGATTCAAAGAATTCAAGATGGAAGTAGAGAATCAACTTGGTCATACGATAAAGGCTCTTCGTTCTGACCGAGGTGGAGAATTTCTTAGTAACGAATTTCTGAATTATCTTGTAGAGCATGGAATATTATCGCAGTGGACTCCTCCTGCAACACCCCAATTAAATGGAGTAGCAGAGAGAAGGAATCGAACTTTGATGGACATGGTTCGATCCATGATGAGTGCCACTGACCTTTCTCTTTAATTTTGGGGACATGCCCTCCTCACGGGAACGAAGATACTAAACATAGTACCTTCTAAATCCGTAGAAAAGACACCATACGAATTATGGTTTGGCAAGGCACCCTCATACGCATTCATGCGCATATGGGGATCTCCCGCTTACGTTAAAAAGCTAGTGGGAGATAAATTGAAAACTAAATCCACTTTGTGCAAATTCGTGGGGTATCCGGAAAACTCAATAGGATACGAGTTCTACGATCCTACAAGACAAACTACGTTTGTCTCGAGGAACGCTCACTTCTTAGAGAAGGATTTCTTGGTGGACAAGAAAGAAAATAACGTAGAACTAGATGAGGTCACTGAAGCTGAAAAGGCCTTAGAGGTCGATCGAGCTGACCCGTCACCACAGGCAGTGGGAGAACATGAGCATGAAAGCGCACCAGACAGTACACCAATACTTCGTAGGTCAGAAAGACAACGTAGAGAACCCGAGAGGTACTACGGTCTGCTGCATGAGACTGGACAGTCTCTAACCGACCCAAGGACTTACGAAGAGGCTATGCTAGACATAGACTCGGGAAAGTGGCGCGAAGCCATGGAATCCGAATTGGACTCCATGCACTCAAACAAGGTCTGGGCCTTGGTAGATCCACCAGTGGGAGTGGCTCCCGTGGGTTGCAAGTGGATCTATAAGCGAAAGCTTGGAGTGAACGGAGAGGTAATAACCTACAAGGCGCGACTAGTGGCAAAAGGATACACTCAAAGACCAGGTATCGACTTTGAGGAGACCTTCTCGCCCGTCGCAATGCCCAAATCCATTCGGATCTTGCTGGCCATAGCTGCGTGGTATAAGTACGAGATATGGCAGATGGATGTAAAGACTGCCTTTCTCAATGGAGACATTGATAAGGAGATCTACATGGAGCAACCAAAAGGATATGCATCCAAAGGAGATGAACACAAGGTGTGCAAACTCCAGAGGTCCATTTATGGACTGAAGCAAGCTTCCCGAAGTTGGAACATTCGTTTTGATGAGACAATCCAAACTTTTGGATTCATCAAGAACATGTTCGAACCTTGCGTGTACAAGAAGATCAGTGGGAGTACAGTTGAATTTTTGGTGCTTTACGTTGACGACATTCTTCTCATTGGAAACAATGTGAAAGCGTTGTCTGAAACTAAAGCATGGTTGTCTACACAATTCTCAATGAAGGATATGGGAGAATCATCCTTTGTACTAGGTATAAGGATCTACCGAGATAGATCAAAAGGACTGCTGGGCCTCTCCCAATCCCAGTACATAGATAAAATCTTGAAAAGATTTAGTATGGAAGAATCCAAGAGAGGATTGCTTCCAATAAGACATGGGATTGCACTCTCTAAGTCTATGGCCCCAAAGACGCCAGAAGAGAGAAGCAATATGTCTCGAGTACCATATGCATCCTCGATAGGAAGCATAATGTATGGTATGCTATGTACGAGACCAGACGTAGCGTACGCTTTAAGCGTTACAAGTCGCTACCAGTCTGATCCAGGTGAGCAGCACTGGATAGCCGTAAAGGCAATTCTGAAGTACCTGAGAAGGACTAAGGAATTGTTCTTGGTATACGGTGGAGGAGAATTGAAATTGGAAGGCTATACAGACTCGAGCTTCCAATGTGATGTAGACGACTTCAAGTCGACATCAGGATACGTATTCTGCCTCAATGGTGGCGCGGTTAGCTGGAAGAGCTCCAAGTAGGAAACAACCGCGGATTCAACCACCGAAGCAGAATACATTGCCGCCGCGAGTGACGCAGCAAAGGAAGGTGTTTGGATGAGGAACTTCATCCAGGAATTGGATGTGATACCTAGCATTGCCGAGCCCATTACTATCTTCTGCGATAATAATGGGGCAATAGCGCAAGCAAAGGAGCCGAGATCTCATCAGAAATCCAAGCACGTACAGAGACGATACCATGTGATAAGAGATATCATTGGTAGAGGAGACATTAAGATGGAACGTGTCGACTCAGAAGATAATACAGCGGACCCGCTAACGAAGCCTCTGCCTCAAAAGGCATTTGAGAAACATCTGCATAAGATGAGACTCAAGAACATAAAAGACTGGCTTTAGGACAAGTGGGAGATTGATAGAAATAGTGTCCTGCAAGCCAGCTGTATGGCTAGTATTCATTGTAATAAATGCGGAACTATTCAATTTAGATTAATAAATGCACTTTATTAAATGGTCAACTTTATCTTATGTAATAATTGTCTACGCATAAGGATAGAAGTCCTTAGATCACAGGGCTATGGGACAACCCGTGGACTGATCCCCAAGGCCGTGATCTAGAACATATTCAAGAGTCGTAGAATCCAATCGAGATAGGACATCGTTGGATTCGGTTAGACTCTCACTATTGTGTATACTCCGATGAACTGGAGGACGTTGGGGTCCACGAGCATGACTGGGATAGTCGATACACATAAGTGGGTGGCTTGCTGGGATGGCAAGCGCACTGAATACCCCAATTAGGAAATAACTCACCATGGAAGCGGTAGTCGCATATCGGGGTTGAAGTTATTCCAATTTGCAATAGTATACGAGGAACGATCCCTAACAACTTGAGATGATAGGGTTGATTTGGTGCGAGAACGTCTATGCTTTGATGTGAGTTTCGACTGACTGGGGATCACCAGAAAGTCTCTGTGGACTCACATTGGGTATAGAGGAACTCGTATGCAGATTCATATCATCAACAAAGGATCCATTGACCCGACTTGATAGGTTGGGAAATTCTCCTATGGATTTCTGTGAGAAATTAATTCTGGTAAAATCCTTGGCCAAGGTATCTGACGACTTTATGTAAGTAGCTCATAAAGATTAAGTCAAAGAGAATTTTTTTCGAGATCAGAGTACATAAGGTCAAGACAAAAGAAAAGGGAATCCGATGAAAGACCATACCCTTAAGTCTCGACTGGGAGATTGATCGACGGAGAGATTATGTCGTATATGGAAATTGTAAATGATAAAAGGTTCACTGAATTAATTCACCAGTGATTGGGCTCCATGGGCTTGTGACTGGACATCGACCGTGGAGTGTGGGAGAATTCCCAAATTAGCAGGGGTGCTAATTTTGGAATGATTAATCGACAGAGTGTTCGATTAATTTAGAGTATTAATTGCTCGAGTAATTAAATAATATTTAATTACAACCCGCGGCCAATTATGTGGTGAACCTACGGGGGCATACACAATATACATGAAGCGAAAGCGAGGAAACAAGAACGAACGAGTCGACTGGGTCGACTGAGTCAAAATCGACTGGGTCGATTAAATGGGTGGGTCGACTGGGTCGACCCATATGGAACGAAAAAGGATCCAATTGGAATTGGATCAAGATTATAAATTAAATTGGAATTTAATTTATGAGTAAATTAATTAATTATGATTTAATTAATTAATGGAATAATTAATTAATTAGACTTGGAGTTTGAATTAATTAATTGGGAGATGATTTAATTAATTGGGCTATTTAATTGGGAAATTAAATAAAGCCCTGAAAGATTAATTAATATGGGCCATGTATTAATTAGAAGACTTGGTCTTCTAATTAAAGAGGGTCATGGCCCATGTAGGAGAATTAGTATCCTAAACCTAGAAGGATTAGGATATGAGAGATATCTATAAATAAGAGACTAGGTCTCATATCTCACACATAACTCTACAAGAAAATTAAGAAGAGCAAAAATTCTCTCCCTCTCCCTCTCTGGATCGACCGAACCTACTTCCACTTTGGAAGAATTTTCGTCTTCAATTTTTCGTTCCAAAGTTGTTCTAAAACCTAGATATTAATATACCCTGTGTTCCAGTTGATTAGGATATATTAATTTTCGTGATATTGTGGTGTATCAACTCGTAGAGGCGCAACACGTGGGGCGCTGCTCAATAGGTGTGGGTCGATCTTACCGGGGCAGAATTCAGAGCTCGTCTTGCTAGCCGAGGATTTGCAAGGAGATAGGTATAAACGAGAAAACTTATACTATCGTTTAATTATATTCATATATACACAACTAGAGAATATCCTGGCAAGATTCTTTAAGAGGCCTCAAAATTTTTTATATTCCGCTGTGCCTAGGGCTGTTTTTCTTACCGAATCCCAACACTACAAGCATATACTGATGCTGATTGGGCAGGCTGCCCAGACACTAGGAAATCTACTACAGGATGGTGTATGTTTCTCGGAGATGCTCTTATCTCTTGGAAATGCAAGAAACAAGACTCCGTCTCTAAGTCATCCACTGAGGCAGAATACCGGGCGATGTCTGCTGCATGCTCCGAAATAATTTGGTTACGTGGTCTTCTTACAGAGCTTGGTATCTCACAAGATCAGCCTACTCCACTATATGCCGACAACACTAGTGCGATTCAAATTGCTGCCAACCCTGTCTGCCACGAACGCACTAAGCACATTGAGGTTGATTGTCACTTCATCCGAGATGCCTATGATCACCAGATTATCACGCTCCCACATTTATCTACCACTCTACAGATTGCAGATATCTTTACCAAATCCATGACACGCCAGCGACATAATTTCCTAGTTAGGAAATTGATGCTTGTATGTCAAAGGAATTAATTAGATCTTCATTAGCAGATTTTATGCTTTAATTAGCAGTTACATATTTGATTAGCAGATTTTACGCTTCACAGATTTGATTAGATATTAAATCTTTTATTCTTTCATTTATTTAGGATATTTTAGAGGCTGAATATCAGCATATTCTTTATGTATAAATAGTGGTTACTCTCCTCCAAGAGAGCACACATTTTCTGAATAAAATCTCTCTAAATTAACACATCTTTTAATCAGAAGTACCGCTAGTCTTACACGTTCCCCCTGACTTTAAGAATTCATAAGTTAACTAGTCTGTTGAGAATTAATCCTTGAAGATAAATAAGATGAGTAAGCTGTTGAACTTTAGTCTTCTGATAAGTTCCCCCTCAGCTTATGCATCCAATTTTAACAAACCTAGTTCAGCTCTTAGAGTTTAAAACCTTGTCTCACTTAAAGGTTTTGTGAAGATGTCAGCAATTTGATTTTCAGTAAACACATACTCTATTATGACATTTCCTTTCTCCACATGATCTCTAATAAAGTGATGCTTAATCTCAATATGCTTAGTCCTTGAATGACTTGTAGTATTCTGAGTAAGGCTGATTGCACTTGTATTGTCATAGTAGATTGGTATTCCACTGATCTTGATATTGTAGTCTTCTAGTTGATGCTTCAACCATAAGATTTGTGCACAGCAAGCTCCAGTAGCTATGTATTCAGCTTCAGCAGTAGATATGGATACTGAAGTCTGTTTCTTACTCATCCATGAGATCAGACGACTACCTAAAAATTGACAGGCACCTGTTGTGCTTTTTCTATCAATCTTGCAGCCAGCAAGGTCAGAATCTGAATATCCAATAAGCTCAAATCCAGACTCTCTAGGGTACCACAATCCCAAATCTTGATTGCCCTTAATATATTTCAGTATTCTCTTGGCAGCTAAGAGGTGAGATTCATTGGGATTTGATTGGAATCTTGCACAGACCCCAACTGAGTACATAATATCAGGTCTGCTAGCTGTTAGATACAACAGTGACCCAATAATGCCTCTGTATTTGGTTATGTCTACTGATTTGCCATCTTCATCTTTATCCAAGCGAAGACTTGTAGACATTGGAATAGTAGCAGTAGAGCTAGTCTCCATACCAAATTTCTTGAACAGATCCTTTGTGTATTTTGCTTGGCTGATGAAAATTCCATCAGGCAACTGTCTTACTTGCAAACCAAGAAAATAATTAAGTTCTCCCATCATGCTCATTTCAAACTTGTTCTGCATCAACTTTGAGAACTTGTCACACATCTGTTGGTTAGTTGAACAAAAAATAATATCGTCTACATAAATTTGCACAAGCAAAATATGTTCTTTCCATTCAATAGTGAACAAGGTCTTGTCAACTTTACCTTTGCGAAATCCTTTGATTAAAAGAAAATCAGATAAGGTATCATACCATGCTCTTGGAGCCTGTTTCAGTCCATAAAGAGCTTTCTTCAGACGATACACCTTGTCTTCTTCTTGATAGACTTCAAAACCAGGTAGTTGTCCAACGTAAACTTCTTCTTGCAATTCTCCATTGAGAAAAGCTGATTTCACATCCATCTGATAGACAGTGAAATTCTTGTGAGCAGCATAGGCAAGAAAGAGTCTGATTGCCTCTAATCTTGCTACTGGTGCAAATGTTTCGTCAAAGTCAATGCCTTCTTCTTGGCAGTAACCCTTGACCACTAATCTTGCTTTGTTTCTGGTGACTTCACCATCTTCATTCATCTTATTTCTGAATACCCATTTAGTGCCAATGACTCTTTGATAACTTGGTCTAGGAACTAAGTACCAGACTTCATTCCTTTCAAATTGATTTAGCTCTTCTTGCATAGCTTCAATCCAGTTGGAATCACTAAGAGCTTCTTCAATCTGTTTGGGCTCAATTTTAGATAGGAAGCTGACAAACATTGCATCACTTGCAGCAGCTCTCCTTGTCTTCACTTTATCCAAAGGATCACCAATCACTAATTCTGGTGGGTGATTCTTGAGCCATCTAAGATCAGGTTGCAAATCATAATGTTGTCCTTTGTTTTGATCTTGCAACACTACTATTGGAGATCCAGTAGTAGTCTGTTGAACATTTGTTGTTTGTTGAACAGTCTCTAGTCTATCAGCTGTTTGCAACTCGTCTGTTAGACAATCAGCACTGTGATTTTGAACAGCACTTGAGTTATCAGCTGGGTTGAGATCAGGTAGTATGATGGGAACATATTCTTCATTCCTTCCAACATTCAACTTCTGTAAATCAGTAGACAGATCTTGATTAATATTTTGATTCTTTTCAGAAGATTGACTTGGTTCATCAAATACTACATGAATGGATTCTTCTATTAGTAATGTTCTTTTATTAAAAACTCTATAAGCTTTACTAACAGTAGAGTATCCTACAAAAACAGCTTCTTCAGCCTTTTCTGCAAATGCAGTAAGGTGATTTTTACCATTATTTAAAACATAGCATTTACAACCAAATATCTTAAAGTAATGAATGTTTGGCTTCCTGTTGTTCCAAACTTCATATGGAGTCTTGTTTTGGTGCTTGTTGATCATGCATCTGTTTTGGGTAAAACATGCTTTGTTTGTTGCTTCTGCCCAAAATCTTTGTGGCAGCTTAGCTTCAGCTATCATGGTTCTGACAGCTTCCTTTAGTGTTATGTTTCTCCTTTCAGCAACACCATTTTGTTGAGGGGTTCTAGCAGCTGAATACTCATGATGTATTCCTTTGATGTTACAATACTCTTCAACAGTAGAGTTTGTAAACTATGTCCCTCTATCTGATCTGATCTTCAATATCTTTATGCTTTTCTCATTCTGGATCAGCTCCATCAGATTAGTAAGATGTTCCTTGGTTTCACTTTTCTTTTTCATGAATATCACCCAAGTATATCTTGAATAGTCATCCACAACAGCTAGGCAGTATTTCTTTCCACCATTGCTAACTGGATCAATGTGTCCAAATAAGTCCTTGTGTAGCAGCTCCAATATTCTTCCAGAAGATTGATGCTTCTTGCTTTTGAACGATGACTTGATTTGTTTACCCTTCTGACAGGCGTCACAAAGCTTATCTTTGCTCATGACTGTTTTTGGAATCCCTTCTACCAGATCATTCTTTATCAATATGTTGATGGTCTTGAAGTTTAAATGATTCATCCTTTTGTGCCACAGCCAACTAACTTCACTTGGTGTTGATGCCACCAAACAAATACTCGAATTCTTGTCAGCAGAATTCCAGTCGACTATGTAGATATTTTCTTGTCGTCTTCCAGATAAAATTACCTTCTTTGTACCAATCTGTTCAACATAGCACTTATCTGTTGAGAAGATGACTGAATATCCTTTGTCACAGAATTGACTTATGCTCAGCAGATTATATTTGAGGCCTTTAACATATAAGACGTCAGATATCTCTATGTTTCCCTTGATTAAGCTTCCTTTTGCTACAATCTTGCCTTATTTACTATCTCCAAAAGTAACTTTTGGACCATCCACAGCAACAACATCAGTCAACTCATGTATGTTTCCACACATGTGTCTTGAACAGCCACTGTCCAAGTACCAAATTTTCTCTACTTTACTCCTACTCCTAATCCTAACCTACAAAACAAAATAAAATTGTTTTAGGTACCCTTATTGAGAGGGTCCTGAAGGATTAGTTCCACCTTTGACAACCCAAGATGATGAAGTCTTAGGCTTCTTAGGTTTCTGAGTTTCAACAGGAGTATGAACAGCTTTGCCTTTACCACGTTCATCAGATTTGTCATATTGTTGATGATCAGCATGATAAGGATAATGTTCAAATGCAGAGTAAAATGCACGATAAGGAGGATATGCATGCATTAGATGAGCAGGATATGGTGCATAGTAAGTTGGAAATTGAGGTGCATGATACGTAGGATGATATGCAGCAGGTTGCACATAATAAGACTCATTTCCATACCAAGCATTTTGATTTTTCTTATTCTTATGCTTCTTTGGCTTACTGGTTGCTTGCTCATTAACAGAAGACTTAGTTTTATCACTAGTCTGATTAGTTTTAGTCTTATCAGAGGACTTCCTAGGACTCTTCTGTTTGGGCTTACTAATCTGTTTTCCTACACTAGGCTCTTTGCTCTTTTTAGCCTTAGGAGTTTTCGTCTCCTTTAATACTTTCTCAGGTGAAGCAGGTTTAGTAGTCTGAACATACAGTATGACCTTACTATTGTCAGCTGATATAAATTTCTCAGTATGGTTCAGTTCTAACTTGTCCTGATCTAAAGGTGTCTTCTGTATACTAGACATATAAGTGGATGCAACAGATGACTTCTCATGAGACTCAATGACTTTCTCAAGCTCAATGATTTTACCCTTATAGACTTCACATTCAGCTTTCAGAAATTCATGTTCTTGCTCAAGCTGTTTATATTCAGCTGATTCTCTTGGCTTTTCAGCTGAGAGTTTCAGTGAACTGTTTTGCTCTTTTAGCAATATCATCTCTTCCTTAAGCTTTTTAAATGCTTCAGCAATAGTATTATTGTTAAGCATCATTTGTTCAAATGAACTAAATAGTTCACTTTCAAGAGGAGTTACCTCATCATCCTCAGAGTTATCAGATTCCTTAGCCATCAGGCAGAGAAGAGCAGGACTCTCTTCATCAGAAGACTCTTCATCAGAAGTGTCTGAATCTGAATCAGATGAGTAGACGGCAGCTGGCTTTTCTGCTTATGCTACCATCGCCTTTGTTTTCTGATGCTTTCTTTCTTTTCTGATTCTCTTTTCTTCTTCAGTATACTTCTCAGGTTTAGGATATGGGCAGTCTCTGATGAAATGACCCAGTTTCCTGCAATTATAGCACATCATTTTGGATTTATAAGAATCCTTATCCTGAGAAGAAGAAGTAGGGTTAGAAGTAGAAGCATTGTTATATTTGTTCTTCATTTTTCGTCTGTAGAACTTTTTGAAGTTGTTCATCAGCAATGCAACGTCTCCAGCAGTGTACTCCTTTTTGTTGAGTAGTGTGGCTTCATCAGATGAGTCCACATCTTTGCTTTTGTGAGCTGGTCTTCTGGGATTTTCAGCAGCAACAAGTGTAGCTGTGGGATTTGAAGTTGAGGTTTCTTCAACACCCATTCTTGGCAGTTTATACTCATACGCCTTGAGTACGGATAACAGCTCTGTAAGAGAAATCTTCCCCAGATCTCTTGATTCTTCCATGGCTGTCACCTTCATGTTGAACTTGGGAGGCAGGGCCTTCAGTACTCTGACGGTGATTTCTTTGTCAGTGAAGGTTTTTCCAAGGTTTAGAACTTCATTGAGGGTTATGGTGAATCTAGTGTCCATTTGGTCAATAGTTTCTCCAGATTTCATCTTGAAGTTGTCCAGCTTCTCCAAGGCAACACTAAGCTGATGCTCTTTGATGGCATCGTTTCCTTCGCTCATGTCACGAACCTTGTCCCACATCTCCTTTGCAGTTTTGCAATGTTTGACTTTATCAAACCGATCATTATCCAGGGCTTTGGTCATGATGAAACGGCCAACTTTATCCAGATTGAACAGCTTTATTTCTTCGGCTGTCATCTCTGTTAGATCTTTTTCCACCACAAGTTCAGCTTCATCAACTATAATGGTCTTGGTGAATTTGAATGGACCTTTTATGATACATGTGTACATGTTATCATTATAAGCAGCTAGGAAAATCTCCATCCTGATTTTCCAGTCTTCAAACGACATACCAGCAATGTGGGAAACATGGCTGATACAGTCCATTTTTCAAAAAGTTTTTATTTTTCAAAAAGATGCTTTTTTGAAAAGTTTTAAAACCTTTGAAAAACACTTGGATCAAGCTCGTTGATCAGGCAGCTGATTCTAATGAACCACCTGCTCTGATACCACTTGTTGGTCCCAAGTGGTCAGATGAGGTTTAGAGGGGGGGTGAATAAACCTCTTTAAAATTTTCTTTCAATTTTAACTTTAAAACTTTTCTCTAACAGTGAGCAGACTAAGCTGATCAGAGTAATAAGTTACAAGTCTGTTCGCGAACAAATCTTTGAACAGGTTTGATGACCACTCGTCTGATAATTACTTAGCTGATTTTGTTAAAATCAGTTTTAATACTTAGAGTACTTGCGGCGGATTTTTCAAAGTGTTTTTCACAAGTATCCTTAGTAGTTTGAAAAATGGTTCCCCAGTTTTATAAACTCCTTTAAAACTCTTTTCAAACAGTTAAGTAAAGTGTTTTATGCAATCTTGAAATATGCAAGTGAAAATGCAAATAAAAACACAAGTAATTTTTATAGTGGTTATATGGATGTAAATATCATTTAATCCACTCGTCCAAGTCACAAAGATCTTGGGTTATACTAGAAACACAAAGTAACCAGTACACTCTGCTTACGCCTAACAAAAAATGAACAGGCCGTAAGTGCACAGTAAGAAATCACAAAGAAATCCTACTCTCTGAAGTAATATCACTCACCAAGATGGATATCTACTTCTCACAACACTCTGTTTACAAATTCACTCAGAAGATGTATTTAGCTTTGTTCTTCAACTTCGCTTTTCGTCAACAAATGACTAAGGTGATGAGTGAGCTGTTCTTGAGACTTAAGAGTTCTGCTTCGAAAATTCTCTCAGAAATTGTGTTGTTCACTCTTCTCTTCGTCTCTTTCAGCTATTTATACTTGAGGTTTGAAAAATGTCCGTTGAAGGGAGACAAGATTCAAATTCCTCGAGTACTGGTCCTTAAAATCCGCGAACGGCTCTTTTGCAGTCTGTCCGTACTTTCAACAGTAATATTCTGCAGGCAGCATTAAATGCACCCAGCTGATGCGAAGCATTTCTTCAATCATTTGTCTTTAATATCCTTGTACTTCAGCATTTATTACTTCCAAGACATTTATTACCGTTGGGAAGACTTTATAATCCTTTCCACTTGGCTGACGAAAGTGCAGGTCTGATGGCGAACTAAGCTGATCTCAAACTTGAACAAATCTGATTTGAGTCGGCTGATCTTCATCAGTCTGATAACATTCCTTCAGCAGATCAGAAGTCTTGGACCTTGAAATTTTGACTCTTCTGATGTCTTCTTATACTTAGTCAAAATTCCTTCTAAAGGGATCATCAGCTAAGTTACTCCATACTTAGCAGATTTTGAAGTTTTGGAATGCACCAAAACCTCCCTTCTAATTTTGTCTTCAGTGCCTTCATCTTCATCCTTATCCAACATCCCTTATAATCCCAAAAATTCCGCATCCCTAATGCTTCAACTTTTAAAATCTTTCAAAAATACCCCCCAAAGTTTCGATAATTATAAACAATAACTTCCTTACAAAAATGAATCAAGATCCAAACATATAAGCAATATTTAAATAAAACAAAAGCAAGTCATATTAAATATCTAATATTAAATATAAACTCAACAATATCTCACAAAAACTACAAGGATAAACTAAACTTCGTCAATATATACTTTAAAGAGAAGAAAGTAAAATCACAAAGATTAAAATACATAAGCATAGGCAAATCTTTACCCAAAGTAACAAAGGGGGTGAAACTCTCTTCATTTCCAGACCTCAGAAGGTAGTGGTGGTGGCTCCGGTGGTGGTTCATAACCAAAAAAACCCTCAAATCCTTATTTTTCATCAACTTCTAATGACTGCCTATTTACGTCGGGAGATCCAAACGACGATCCGAACGGTCAATATGTAGTCCCATGTGTGTAGGACCTTCACGCAAAATTTGGGCATGATCCAACGATGGATGAAGACGTAATGGTCGAAAAACTGAGGTTGTTTTGTGTAAATCCGAAAATTGTATATTTCTAGTGTGTTGGCTCTTTTCTCTTCCTTATTTTCTTTATACTTTATAATGTGTATGTAAATGAGGTAATTGAGAGGATAAAAATCTGATATTAAGGGTGTGTTTGCTTGCCCCAATTTGAATCGGCCCAATTGTCAATTGCTACTAATTATCCTAAAGGCCCAAACATTTTAATATGGTGTTTGGCAGATTATAATATTAAAATTGGAATTGGGCCAACTACATAGTATCTTGTTCGGTTTAACTGATTAACTTGCAATTACTAATATACCCTTTTGGTATTTTAAATTCAGCTATTTTATTGATATAATGGGTTCACGTGTATTGTACATTCTCATGAGATACCAAAACATAAGTAGCCTTCATTAATAATAGGAATGAAGCCAAAACATTCCTTAGAAACGTGTATTGTACAATCACGTTTTTAATGGAAGCCAAAATTAAAAACGACAGTTATAATTGGTGCCAAAATTGACACAATGGTACCAAAGTATCTCAAGAGATACTTCTTAATTTAAAATTAGAAGTAATATGAAACTTATGAATAAATATATAATTTTTTTTAATAAATTCAACCTTTATGAATGATAATTCATTTTTTGCACCATAAAACTGGCCATTTTTTAATTTTGGTACCATTGTGTCAATTTTGGCACCAATTCCAACTGTCGTTTTCAATTTTGACACTTCCGTCAGTTGACCTTTAAAATTAGAAATATTATGAAACTTATGAATAAATATATTTTTTTTTTATAAATTCAACATTTATGAATGATAATTAATTTTTGGCACCATAAAACTAGCCATTTTTTAATTTTGGTACCATTGTGTCAATTTTGACTGGACTTTTCAATTTTGGTACTGTACTTCCGTCAGTTGACTTAACGGTCAACTGACGGAAGTGCCAAAATTGAAAACGACAGTTAGAATTGGTACCAAAATTGAAAACGGCAGTTAGAATTGGTACCAAAATTAAAAACGGCAGTTAAAATTGATACCATCAAAATTGTTGCCAAAATTGAAAACAGCAATCACATATTTGTGTTAAGATCATTAAACTAGATCGAGTATAAATCTGGAAGAAATTGAGGGGATATGATTTTAAGCTAGATCAAGTATAAATGCAGGCCATGCCTAAACTATGCCATCCATATTAATATGAGATAAAATCTCCCCCACATTGACATGAGTATTTTACAAGAATCAGGCATGTTCCTCGACCCAAAACCCACATGCTTTCTTATCACTTCCAGTCCAATTATACCCATTTTTTCACTTACAAGAATCAGGCATGTTCCGTGAATGTTCTGTTCATTTTGAGAAGAACAAAATACATGAGAAATAGTGAAGAACTAAACACTATATCAAAGTAAAATACAAGGAAATGTTGTGTTTTACAAAAAAGCTTCAACCCACTTTTGGGCTAGGGTTCTTCAACTTTCTTGTTCTCTGCGGCTGGAAATGAAATAAGAGGGAAATGTAAATTGTTTTTTTTAATCTGACTAATAGAGATGATGGCAATTTCTATGTAAATTCAGCTATCTTCAGGGGAAAATATGCCATCAATTTCCTCAATTTGGGCCAATTACTTAATTGTTGGGTTACCCCAGCAATTGTTATCGGGTAAATAAAGTAGGGTGGCCCACACTTTAGCCCAATAACTACGGGCTGCCCCATTTTTTATCTTTGCAACCAAACACAAAACTGTGTACTACTAACTCCCCTGATTGTGTTAATTGTGGGCTAATTGGGGCAAGCAAACACACCCTAAGTGTATATAACAAATTTATACACATTGGGAAGAGAGTGGGACATAATGCTTAATTTTTTTATCCACCAATGCATGTGTACATTGGGTAGAACAATTTCTCCACACAATACCATGCTTTGCAGCCTAAAGAATATACAAGGAGAGAAAATAATTACTCTACTGCAGAAAATCTGCAACTTGGGGCAAATTTTCACTTTGCCCCCTGAAGTTTTGAAAACTTATATTTTTGTCCCTAAAAATAAAATTTTTGTACATTCAAGCCCGAAAATTTTCAAAAAGGTCTTAATCTTATTTTAAAGTAACTTTTATGTTTTGAATTATTTCAAAGTTCAGAAGATCACAAGATTTAATTAATTTGTATATTTTAGTTCAAATTAATGCTTAGTTTTGAAAATAAAAAGTAGCACATAAATTCAGATTAAAAATTCAATCAAAAGGGTTCGAAATTTTTGGGGCGTTACACATGATATCTATAATTATGTTCATACCACACTCCATTGTTTGATGTTTAACCTTCATATTACCGGGTCCATCTTTTCCGTCGAAAACATCTAAAGGTTTTAGTTTTTTATCAAGCTAAACGAAAATAAAATATAATTCCGGGACTATTTGTTTGCATAAAACTCTCTTATTTACTTAATTTGGTAAAAAAAATTATAATTTTTCCTTACTGTTTTTGAAATATTTCCAAAAAGTCTCGAAAAGTTTCAAAATTTGACTGACCGAAATATACATTCGAAACGAAATTTTGATACATGGATGCAACCTACTTGTTTCTCTTTTTTTTTTTTTTGGACTTGTCTGCATGCTGCCTTTTAGGTTATAACGTATGTTTTTTTTTTTAAATACCCATATATTTTTGTGTCAAAGTAAGAAATCAAATGAGATTTTAGCTTCTCTATATTATTATTATTAAAATAATAATAAAAAGAAAGGCAATTTAATTTCTAACCCTCTCCATAAATTGTCCTTTGTATGTAATCTGCCTAATTCTTATTAAGGCTAAAACAGTCGATAATTGAGATATCTAATAGTTAGGACACCTATTTTTCCAAATATCCCAAAATTAACCTCAACCCTTTTTTGACTTGGAGAAAATGAATAAGGATATTAATGTGATTTTTTATTTTTGTCTTTGATTTTGCAGTTATGGCATCTTCTTGCTGGGTATGAAGGAGCACGCACTACAACAAATATGTTCTATAATAGTGGCACCATACTAAATAATATTTTAAAGAAAATGTCATAAATTATTAATATAGTCATATTTTTTTAAAATGTCACAAAATATACCCGTGTTAATTTCACTGATTAATGACATATTAATACTATATATAGTGATATTTTATAATGTTATTTTTATCTATAATTGTGACATTGATACATTTAGCCACATCGCTACAAGTGGCACTTTGCTAGTGACATTTTATATATAACGACTTTTTTCATATGGTCACTTGTAGCGGTGTGACTAAAAGTTAAATGTCACTATCATAACAAGATGTAACATTATAAAATGCCATAATAATATTAAAATGTCACTAAATAGTATATTTAACATTTATAATTCCTGACATTTTTAAAAAATGTAACTGTATACATTTTTTCTTACATTTTATTCAAAATGTCATCAAGTTTGATGCCACGTAGTCCTGATCGATGTAAATTCATGTTCGCCTCACGTATCTCGAAATATGAATCTTTATATTTGTGACTTAGATCTATTGAATCTCTAATTGAACAAAATCTTCTAATAAATAGAATCAAATAAGCTATAAATGCTCTAAGAATATGTAAAAGAAATTATAATACTTGACTTTGTGCAAATTATGGGTCATGATTTGTGAAACTGTTCAAGGCCTTTCAAAATCAGTAGATACGTATGTTTTTCAAATTATAATAGTAGTCCCATAATGAACAAGAAATAGTACCAACAAATGGACATTTGAATATTAATTCAATAATGTTGATGCTTTACAGTTAAGTGGTCAACTAAAGAAATTTATATAATTTTCAACTAAAGAAAGTCATATAATTATTACTTGAAATAAATAAAATTCGAAGTACAATACTGCACATTAGGGATGGTTGGGAAACAATATGGTATGCACAACAAATTCAATGAATTATGAGAACTTATACTAGGTGCCTTATGCAATAACAAAAAAAAAAAAATTACGAAAACATTGTAAAACTTTTACTCTTATGAAATCCATGCAAAAGTCATTGCAGCTTCAATCACCAAGATAATGTAAAAGTAGAAAGTTAATCGAATGAAGGCTTAAAGAGCAGCCACTGGAATTCATTGGGTCTGTTGGTTTGGTGTTTGGAAGAGTAATGGATGTTTGTGAAATAATCTCGATTTGTGTAATGTTATTTGTTGGAGTTTGAAAGAGTGGTTTGATAAATAAAGTAGGTGTAAATTTTTTTTTAGAAGAGTTAGATCGTAGGTGTAAGCAGGGGCGGATCCAGGATTTTGGTGTAGTGGGGCTAAAATTCTACCAAAAATTTAAAAATCCAAATACAAAAAAAAAAGTTCAATCTAACTTTAAAATCATATCTAATTCACGAGAATATATATGAAAAGATACAAAAGAGGACGTGAAGTTTTATAAAAAAAAAATAATTAACCTCCACAAGTTACTTTAATTACATACCCCCGTTAAGACACCAAAAGAATCCAAAACATCTACTTATCTTAATTACAAATTCAAATGAATTCAAAAAAAAAGTTACAAATTCAAATGAAACCAATTAAATTAACAATTGACCACATTGATTTTCTATTTTTGAAATCGGAGCTAGATCAATATTTTGGGACGTTGAAATTTTTTATAGTATTGTATTAAATAAAAAATAAGAATAATCATTAAGAAAAATTAAAAGAGCAATGTTAAGAAAAGAAAATTTGATTTAAAAAAAAAAATAGAAGAGCACATAAATTTATACAAAAAGCGCTTTTCTTGAGTTTTGAATTCTAGCATCAAATTCAAGCATTGATTCATCTTTCATCTAACAAACTACTAGGCCAAGCTACTTAATGTTAGGAAACAAAAAAAAATTAAAAGAAAACTTTAAGAAAGAAAAAGAATGGAAGAGCACATAAAATTATACAAAATGTGCTCCTCCTGAGTCTCGAAAAATTCAAGCATTGATTCATCTTTCATCTAACAAACTACTAGACCAAGCTACTTAATGTTAGGAAACAAAAAAAAAAATTAAAAGAAAACTTTAAGAAAGAAAAAGAATGGAAGAGCTCATAAAATTATACAAAATGTGCTCCTCCTGAGTCTCGAACTCAGGCTCAAAATCAAGCATTGTTTTCATCTTTCTTTCATCTAACAAACCACTAGACCAAACATTTAATATGCTAGGTAAACTAATATAATTTCTATACATAAAATTTCAGTGGGGGCTATAGACCCCACTTGCCCCTACGTGGGTCCGCCCCTGGGTGTAAGACTTTATGTCAAATCATGTTTATTATGTAAGATAAATTGTGTAAGAGATATGTTATGATTAATTTGATCAAGAATATAGACTTGGAGACACACGCACTTGGCACCATCATAGAGGACTATAGGAGGCTTCTACGGAACACTTGGACTTGTGTACTTAAACACACCTTACGAAATGGAAATAAGTGTGTTGATGCTCTAACTAAATTGGGCTATAATCAGTCACAGAGAACGAGAATTTAGGACATTTCCCCGAAAAGTTTGGTTGATTTGCTTGTTGATGACTTTGAATAATCCTTCTTGTAATATGTTTCCTTTCGACCAAAAAAAAAAGTAAAAGGTATGTTATTTTATTTCAGATTATAATAGAGTTTGTATATTTAATAATTTCTAAAAATCGATAAAAATAATTGGGAATCTTATGTTATCTTATTTCAAATTCGAAAGGTGTTGTTTGTTTGATTTTTAAAAAGTAGTTTGAGAAAATTGTGAGATGAAAAATTTATTTCAAAAAATAGAAAAAAAGTTTTTATTTGGCATTTCCCAAACACAAAAAAAAAAAAAAAAAAAAAAAAAAAGGAACTCCAAACAAACAGGCCCATTGAGTTTCATTGATAGATTCTCCAGTAAAAAAGAAAGGCAAACATGTTCATCCAAACAAATTAGAACTAAACAAAATTAGAAAGCATGAAATGTAATGCTGCAAGTAAGCTCTAGATTTTATCCATAGATTGGGTAAAGGCACAAATAAAAGCATCAGAGCAGCCACTATACAGTTTAACATCAACATATGTCAGCAGTGCAAGAGCAACAGATTCAACATTTCACTACATGAAACGTATACCATGAGTGTAACAATATTCATAACGTTGCACGTTTTATGTCACTCAAAACTTTTTTAAGAAACCCTCTTGATTTGGGTATCTTCTTTCTTTGGCGAAAATCATGTCACCAGGAGAAAACAACATTCACACGGCTGGAACCTTTTTCCCATCTTCAATGAAGTAAATAGCGTTCTCTGGGACCTAAAACCGAACAAAGTGATCTGTCATTTAGATCTAATTCACAACACGTATAACATAAAACAGTAATGTCAAAATAAGCATGACTTGTAGGAAGCAAATTTAAGAGACTGTAGCCCCTACATAGAAAAGAAATCATTTCTCCAAAGTTCTAGTTTCATAACAGTTGTACATTTATGTGTATGTATATTACACTAATTTGTCGGACAACTTTCATAGTCTATAACACGAAATAGGCCATTGAGAAATATATTTATATTTCTGCACCAATTGGAGATAGATTGAGGCTAGAAACTTCATAGACTTCATCTGTATATATGGCAATTGGCATGTTCCAATGACCAAGTCATTTATGTACATACACATTATTCTAGCATAGCTAATCAAGGCTATAAAATGGAGAGCTGCAGCAATCTCTTATCACATTAAAAAATTAATAAACATAGGTGGATATGCCCTTAAGTTCTCTAAGGGGCTGGTAAATAGGTAGACTAGGTACCAACTACCAACTAACGACCATCCTGATCAGGTTTGGGGAAACTAGTTTAGGGAATTTGGGAAAAAATCAGATATCACAGTCCCATCTCATCTAGAACTTTTATAAGATATGACAAATACAAGTTTCAACTTTCTACTTACCAGAAAAATAATGTACATCTATCTTCAGCCAAAAAAAAAATTAAAAGACAGTCTACCTGGTGCTAATCAGTCACTAATTTAACCTAATTCCGAGAGACAAAAAATTTAAGAAAAAGCATTATACAGAAATACTAATTAGAGGAGGAAATGAGATTACATCTGGCCAGGTCTCGGTAATAAAGTCCACTATGTCATAGAAAATGTCTCCTTGAACATCAATTTGCTCCTTCTCGGTGGGACCCTGTCACAAATCGAGTGCAAATCAATTCAGAGCTTTGAATATATGAATAATTCAGATTCAGAAGGATTCCGTATCACCAACAGAACATACCTTAACTACAGAAGCTCCAGTCGCAAACTTCTTACCAAGCTTCTTTGATGCATCATTTAGTTTAACTCCTGAAATTAAAATATTTCAAAAGATAGTTGTACCAACATCCACAAAAAGACCGTAAGTACAGAAAAGCAAAATATGCAATCAAGAACTAGATACAGCACATCCTTACCGAAAAGTTCTAAGCCTTTTACAGTGGTAATACATTTCCTCTTGTTACGAGTCATCTTTTCTATAATAATTTCAGGCTTCTCCTGCAAAACGAATCATATAAGTTTAACCGCAGCCACAGAGCAGTGGAACACATATCATCAACATCCACTACACGAATTATTTCACTTGGTAATGTAGCAGAACATATATAAAAAATATCAGAAAGCACTTTACAAGAATAAATGGTAATAGTAGTGAGCTCTCAACATACAAGTTTGCTAAGATGAGTTACTTTCTCTCCTATGACATATATACATGCGCGAAGCTTAGTTAACATCAATAAATTCTATAATATCAACCATGGGTAATACAATCTTGAATTTCTACATCCAGCTCTAGTGATAAATAAATCCTGTTCACTAAGGCCATCGACAAGAACAAGTTTCTTCTTCAACCTGATTTTGGAACTGAGAAGAGCAGGAAGCATCATACCTTTAATATTTAATGGGAGAATGACTTCTCCCGGATGGGAAGAGTACAGAAAATGAAAGAAATGGAATCAGAAATGCAAATAGTGAAGTATGGAAAGCATACTACGGTAGATTGATCAGGTAATAGTATTGATTAACTCAACCCACAGCCATATTGAAGAAGCTTCCCCAAAAGTTCAGGAAGTAATATCAATGGCTTTGAGTAAAAGGCAACTAGTTATATCAGTCACGAAATGCAGTTTCCTGTAAAAGTCCCCCACAAGACTGCTTAATTAAATGCGGTTGCAGACTCTTGTATACTAAATTACGTGTACACATGGGGTGCAGATACAGGCAACATCAAGTGCAGATGTGCAGGATTCGAGGATTTAAGGTTAGTATATATTCCATATGGATTATCCTGTCCTTGATTACCAACAAAGCAATTATATAGGTACTTACATCATAGCTTCTAAGCCTCTCATCACTCTCTAGACAGAATGATCCATCATGCTAAGGTCACCATATATGAAGTTGTTAACAAATATACGAACACATTTATATTTTTATTTTTATTTTTGCCATCAAATTATTCCCTAATTTAGTCAGTTACACCAGGGTTCATGAAAATCATACAAAAGAGTCTTCTGTTTAGTTTTAAGGCACAAAGATGACTAAACATTTCTAAAATTGGAAAAGCCAACACAAGCCCAAGCATGCATAATCAAATTCTCAAAATATTACCTTCTTCTTAATCTTCCCACCTGGCAGACGTTTAACTTCTTCCTTGGGTTTCGACGAACCTGCTGCAACCAAGAAAAGAATTTTAATGTTTTTATCATGCAACAATCAAAAACATAACTCAGTAGGACTGAGTAGTAAATGATTATAGAATAACACAGAGAAATTTCACAAAGCCACAATCAAATATTACACCATCAACCAGTAAACTAACTTTTGGATTCGATTATCTATAGAAGAAATGGTAACAAATAGTCTCGCCTTTACTGATTTCATAACATCTAAACTATGAAGCTTAGAATACTAAGTTTTATATCAAATTAACAACATTAGCAGAAATAATTTGTTACTAAAACATAGAAAGAGTGGACACCACATAAATACACAAACAAAACATACAAGTGCGAAGATAGTACCATCGGATATAGAAGTAGAGCTGAGCTGATCTGATACTTTATCAGCTTCTTTCGAGCCAGCCTCTGAAAATCAGTATTCAGTACCAGCAAATAAATTAAAAAAATCAGTTCTTATATCTGAAATAAATTAGTAAATTATATGGTTAGGGTTTATGAAGGGGAACCTTTGACAAGATCCGGATAAAGATCGGGTGCATTTTGGATCAACCAAGGTTTGCATTTCTCAAAATCTGGTCCAAATTCACAATATTCAGCGGGTAAACCGCACACTCCGCAGTATAGAACCTGGAATGGTTGGGGCTTCTCCGCCATTACTGACTATCTTCACTCGGCCGTGGGCGTTTGTGAAAAGTTTGCAAGGAACAAAATAGCTTTAGGACAGCGTTTCAATTAGGGGTTATATAAAGGAGGATAAACTTTATGGCAAGTGGTAAATTATTCTACGCATATTGATGTGATCATTACGGAAAAATTATTCTACCCCATATATGGAACATTACACGTTGCCTTACATCGCCAAGCCTCCAAAAATTGAATTTTGTGGTTCTATCCATATACGAAAGTTCCTTAGCCCAAAAAAATTGAATTTAATTGACTTTCGAATAGATATTAGCATAAACCATAACTAAAAGTACCTGGAGAAAAGAGCAAGACAGCGGCGGCAGCTGGCTGTGGAGGACGGCAGCGGAGGAACGACAGGGACGGTAGTGGGCGGACGGCGGTGGATGGGTTCGATTTTTGGGAAGGAAAAGGAAGGTTAGGGCTTTTAATTTTATATCACAAATCGACTTGATAAATGGAAATTATCTCCTGGGTTTGGTTTTTGGGAAGGAAACTGATAAATGAAAATAAAAAAAAAAATCATTCGGTAAAATCGGTTCGGTACTTCGGTTCGGTAAATCGATCGGTTTTACCGAAAATCGAAAGCATACATGCTTCGGTTCTGAGTCCCGTATCGAAACTTCGATTTCGGTACGGTTTGATCGGTTTACCGAATCAGGCTCAGCCTTAATGTGATGTTACCAAAAATTTATTTACTTGAAAATAATCTTGTGAAGTTCTATATTTTATTTTATTTATTCATTTAAATGTCTAACAATTTATTTATTACTATAAAAAAGTGTCTAACAATTCATTTTTGTTTTGAATTTAGCTAAAATCGTGTGTCAGAGTTTTTCAGTCAAATCAATATGAAATTCATAGAAATGGGAGCCGATCAACCATTTTCGGATGGTATTAGGTCAACTTGCTAAAACCGATTTCAATAAATTCGAAATTTTTATTCCCAAAATTAAAATAAAATATTTGAACTTGAAAGACTTTTTAAATAAAAAAATTTAAAAATAAAAATAAAAATGGAAATATTAAATATTAACATAAGAATAAAATAGGATAAACATTACTAATGGACTAATGATCCCCCTTGTCGTTAACTTTTTACAAAATGGTTCATTTTGTATTTTTTTCCCACGTTAGTCCTAAATATGAACTAAAGTGTCAAAACAACTTTACGAGGGATTAAATTAATAAAGAAACTGTTTTATGAGGGACTAAGTTGATTCAAAATAATTTTATGAGGGACTAAAGTGTAACATCTATACTAATAGTAAAAAGAAAGCCCTTTTTGTCTCACAATTGGCGGTTACCGAATAAATATTGGTCCGACTTTTCTAACTTGCCCTTCTTAAAAAACTTTAGTTAACATCAAACTTCTGTAATTATAAGTTATTGCTGGGCTAAAACAGACAATTCCCAGCACCCCCATTCAGTTACGATACCATTTTTCGAATTGTCCCAAATCTATCCTCCAAATTAATACATCCTCAACTACTCGGTGAAGGATAAAAATGTATTTTTCTGCCATTATTAACTGTGGAGACCCATTATTTTCTCCCAGCGGTTACTTCTTCTTTTACCCTTTCTTCATATCAGTGTTGATCTTTTTCCACCTATATTTGATTTAAGATTAGTGCCCACTGAAATATTTTCATTGAATTAATGAACTTAGTTTGCAGAGTTTAGAAAGGGTTATATAGTTCTCATTTGCATTAGTGAGCTAAATAGTATTTATAAATTATAAATTAAAATTAATTACATATTTAATTTGTATTAATATTTAATTCCGTGATTATTTAATATTACAAGTAATACTTTATATTCACTCAAATTTATGTGCGCGAGTACCGCGTGCGGCTTCGGCTAGTTATAAGTAAAATACCCCTTGTAAATAATCAAAGTGAAACAAATAATTCATAGTGGAGACTAACATGAGAAAAAAACACAAAAGGGACCACTCTGTAAAAAGTTAATGATAAGGAGGATCGTTAACATGAGGGACATAAGAGTAACACATATTATTCAAGAGGGACAAATGTGTAACACTTTATCTGTGGGAGATGAAAGCGCAACCAACTTTTAACCTTAGGGGTCATTCGTTTGACACTAAAATATTAGATAACATGGTATTCAAAAAATACCCTTGCCAAAAATATATTTTTGCCGGAAAATGATATGTGCAACACTTATTATTTAAGAGAGGCGAAAATGTAACACTTTATTTATGAGGAACATGAAAATATATTTAACTAAAGTATTTAATGAGATAGTTAAATAGTCTGAATATTTTTTTGTTATATAAATATTATTAAATAGAATAAACATTAATCCTTGGATAGTTTATATTCGTTACCCATCAAGTAAATCATAATTAATTAATTATACTCGTAACTTTTCATGTTTCGAAAGTTACTAGAATTCGTCTCAAATATAGACTATTTAACAAAATATCTCTTTGTCACGGGAACACCTTTTACAAAAACGCTCCTTACAACAAAAATATCTGGTAAATGAATTATTAAATCATAAAGAGTGCTTTTTTAATTGTTAAAACAATAATTATCGGGTCCGAACCGTAATTAGTTAATTACCCTTAAATTAATTTTCCATTAATAAACGTATTAATTTCTTTTCAGTATTGGAGAACCGAGTGCATATTCTTCCTTCGGTAGACCGCGAACACTGAATCATTACCTTGTTATATTAAAAAAATAAAAAACCTGGAATTCGTGGACAGAGATAAAAAGAGCTGAAGAAGAAGATCTGCCCTCGTAAACCCTCAGAGAAATGGTAAGAACAAAATTACGATTTGTTGAATTTTATGTTTCGGAATTTCTCTAATTTAAACTTCAATTTGATTTGATTTGATTTTTTTTTTTCTTTTTGGTAATTTGATGTCATTTGTAAAACAAAAAAGGTTCAATCAGTGAAACCGATCTCAAGCCCAGTGCCAGACGTATGGTATCCAACCCTCGCCTTTTTTATGCTTGCAGTGGGCCTAATCGTTACCTCCTCTTTCTTCATGTAAGAATTTTTTCCTCGAATTTTCGTGCTGTGAATCTTTTTTTACTTGGATTTATATTAAATTTATGTGTATTTTTAATTTTGTTACTCTTTGGGTTTTCGGTAGCAATTTTTTCATGAGCTAGATCACAAAAATAGTGCAAAAAATAAAGTAATAGCTTCTTAATTATCAGGAAAAAGGGAATTTTCCCATTTTCTATGGGGGGTGGGTGAGGGGGTGAAAATGGAGTCAATTGCTCATTTCCAGTAGGTAAAATGAAAGTAAGATAATAGTCTTTATATGCCTTCTGAATTATTCCAACAAGATTACGCATTTGGTGTGCAATTCTACCTTTCTAAAGCTATGTGTATCATTCTTCTGGGCTCAGGAATCTGGCAGTCTTAATTTCCGAGTTCCATTACGTTTTAAACTTCACATTTTGCTATGATGCTAATAATTATTCCCTAATAGTTTATTAGACTGTGACCATCGTCCAAGAATATGGCAGTGTTTGCTGATGGATCACGTAACACGGTGCTTAGCTGTTTGTATGATTACTCTTTTAATATATTGGGCTAATAAGCACATAAGGATTTTTCGTAATCCAAGATGTAGTGACTAGTGAATTGGTTGGAAAAGTCGTATCTATTGTCAAGTCTGTTATTTCATTTCTGTTTGTCAGCGTGGAACTATGTTTTTATCAAGGCACCTGCCTTCACTTTCTGCGGCTCACTCCTTTAAGTTAAGATGCAATATGCGAAGAGCGTGGGTATACGGTAATAACCTATGAATGTATCCATAATTCCATATTGATAGCGCCTACCTCCTATGCTTTGTAAAACTTGCCTACACCATATTTTTCCTCGTAGACTTAATTAGACTCGAGCTGATTGTTGTTAATGAAGACTCATAATATAATTAAACCTATCAAACTGATCTACTAAGTTATCCGCTTTGTTATGTTGAAATAATGTCTTGCTATAAGACCTAACATATCAGTGGTCCATTGAGTACTTTTGGCATTTAACCTTGAATTTTGTGTGAAAGTTAGTTTTCGATGGAACCACAAGAGGGATTGTTATGGGGCTAGGTTGGCTAAGTGGTAAGTATTTTGGAAAAATGATGCTCTCATTCACAATGGACAAATAAAAGTCGGCACCATGGCGATTATTACACTTCCGTAGAAAATCGTCCACAGAGTCTGCTAATAGGTCTTACGCTGTAATCATCATCCACAGTATCTTCGTCACCAGGAAACATACCATAACATAAAACTAAATTCTTCTTCGTGACAACTTACCTTTCCCCCTCTTATGCTGTCTAGTATATTCTGTAGAAAACTTACCTCTGTTATTTGTAAATTGTGAAATAATATTTTTAGCTTCATAATGACATCTTATTTTACAAATATTCTGCTTATTTGCGTGTTGAGTTGCAGCTATGAAGCTACTTCCTCCAGGAAGAATCGCAGTCTCGCAAAGGAACTAACTACTGGGGCTGTTGCATCCGTCTTTTTGGTATGTTGAGAACGTTTACGTCAATTTCTATTGTTGGTTTGTCCAATGAATGCCTGTTGATAAGTGATAATAACTCTCGTGTCCTCTGGCAGGGTTTCGGGTCATTGTTCTTGCTACTTTCTTCTGGCGTTTATGTTTGATTTCTCGATTAGGACAAGATTTCATCGAGTTTTGCATAATGGTGACGGCTTTTCATTACATTGTGTAGCAATATTGTGGCACATTTTGATAGTAGAACATTAATATCTTACATTTACTTATTTCGTATTTGGTAATTAAAAAATTGAGTACTGGTATTTGGTCTGGTCTGGTTTGTGAAAAATAATTTTGCATCTATTGCATAAAAAACGTGTTGCAACACAGAAAAGAGTATATAATTAGTTCTTAAATTTAAGGAGTAGTTAATTTTAAGATCCTATCTACCATGTAAATGAACAATTGATACTTGCCTAGACCAGGTCTTTCATAGACCATGAACAAAATAAGCTGTATCCATCAAACATATTTAAAAGATTTTGTGTTATGATCTATGAAAGATCGGGTCTAGGCAAGAATTTTCTGCAATTAACCTACTGAATCTCCTCCATGTTCTTTGGGTTTGTTTAATGAATCAAGTTGAAAATTAGTTTTCTTATAATTTTAAATAACAAAACTAAATTGTAAAATCTTGTATTTGAAGGTAAACTGCTGATAACACAAAATACATATTACTAATTTTTATTAGTCTATGTTCACTGTCTTAGAAAACTTAAGAAGATTATTCTGCTTAAATATTGATTTTCAACTTCTTGTAAGTATGATCATATCCAGTAGAAATTAGTCTCAAATGTTTATCTTTTCCAATTTTTAGTGCCTAAACTTAGATCTCATATCCAAAATCAACTTCCTAAGAGTTCTCGGCTAATAATCTCTTTTCTATCAAAATAAAACTATTCTTTCACATAAAATAATGATTTGACATCACTAATTTTGAGGGTATAATGTCAAATTATCCGAGAGTTCTACTTTTCAGGCATGAGGTGTTAAAAGATGATAATCATATTCAAAATTTATGACCATCTGACTTTGTACAATACGATACGAGCACAAGAACACAATTTAAACTGATAGAATATGACACAATAGGGCACAAATTTATCTAATAATAGGCAAAATTGAAAAAAAAAAAAAAAGTTTTCAAACTAACCAGTGCTTTTGGATTTTCGTTATAAATGGATCAAATTATATCACTTAGCTTTTATATTCTTTTGGAATATCGTCCCACTTGCCACACGGCTGCTTACGTATCAAGAAGTAGTAAATTTTAGCATGAACAATTATACATTATTTCAGAATTTATCCCAATCTAATTATGAATTTCGTTTTCCTCCCATACTATAATAATTCGCCGAATTTCGTCTTGCAATTTGTCATTTTGCAGAGAAAAATATTAAGGATATTTTAAATTAACATGCGCTTTTGAGAAAAAAAGCCTATCTCAGTTCATTAGGAAATTTTTTTGCATTTTTTTTGTATTAATAAATAATAAATATTTTAATTAGTTTGGAACGAATTTTTCTCCCATGTCATTTCAATTACGCTACGGAAGTCGATTTGTTGATATAGTTTGGGACGAAAAATTAAAATTTGTAATTAGTTTGGGACGAATTCTGCAATCTTATATAATTGTTTATGCTAAAATTTGTCATGTCATGACATGTAAGCATCAATGTGGCAAGTGGAACGATATTCCAAAAGAATACAAAATTACAGGACCAATTTGGCTAAGTAATATAAATTGGGACAAAAATCAAAATTCATTTATTAGTTTAGGACTTTTATGCAATTTTGCCCTAAGAATAATAAAAAGGGTTAATAATAGTATAACAATACTACTACTACTACTACTAATAATAATAATAATAAATTAACTATTGATTTTGTATACCAAAATCCGATTAACTACTTTTTTTTTTTTTTTTTTGAGAAAACCCGAAGGTAAATATATTAATGAGCAATATCAATGTTAACAAGATCACAAATAAAACATGCAGGGAGGACAACAGTGTCCGTAAAACTGGTAAAAGCTAATTTTGCTAACGCGTGAGCCACCGAGTTGCTTTCCCTAAACACATGAGAGCATGAGAAGAAGTCAAGTGAGGCAGCTAACAAAAATATGTCGTCAAAAATCACCCCCAAAGGATGAAAAGAAGGCCTGCCTCTACGGTTGGTGACGGCGTTAACCACTGAGCAACAATCTCCTTCTAACTCGATATTCTTCCATCCCATCAAAATTCCAAGTTCCAATCCTTTCCTCATGGCAATGGCTTCCGAAGATTCAGGATCCACTAGATAATCAAAATTTTCAGACTCCATTGAACACACTACCTAATTGATCCCGGATAATAATACCTATGCCAAAACAGCCTCTGATCCGATCTATAGCAGCGTCCACATTAATTTTAACATTTCCAACAGCTGCCGGCTTCCATGACGAATGAGGAGGCCTGTTCTCCGTCAAGAGGGTGATGCGAGTAGAGGACTCCTTGAATCTTTGATAAAAGTTCCGGGAAATAGAAACCAGCTCATCCAGCAAGATTAATTTGTTATCCCAAAGAAATTTATTTCGCCCGAACCAAATCCACCAAGCCAAGCAAATTGCAGCACCCAATTCAGAAGAATCCAAGTAGGAAAAAAGATGATTAAACCAATCACTAACCTCTGGAGAATCATGCATATAATGAGCATACGGGATTCCGGAGAGAGTCCAGCATTGCCTTGCAAATGGTTCTTCATTGCTTGTTACGCTGCTCATTAATTTTAACATTTCCAACAGCTGCCGGCTTCCATGACGAATGAGGAGGCCTGTTCTCCGTCAAGAGGGTGATGCGAGTAGAGGACTCCTTGAATCTTTGATAAAAGTTCCGGGATATAGAAACCAGCTCATCCGGCAAGATTAATTTGTTATCCCAAAGCAATTTATTTCGCCCGAACCAAATCCACCAAGCCAAGCAAATTGCAGCACCCAATTCAGAAGAATCCAAGCAGGAAAAAAGATGATTAAACCAATCACTAACCTCTGGAGAATCATGCATATAATGAGCATACGGGATTCTGGAGAGAGCCCAGCATTGCCTTGCAAATGAGCAGCGTAACAAGCACTGAAGAACCGATTCCTCTTCAGAATCGCAGCGAAGACAAGTATCCTCGTAAATTACTTTTCTCCGTTTCAACGCACTTCGGACTGGTAGCGAATCTTTGCAATAGGACCATATGAAGTGCTTGATTTTCGGCGAGGTTCTTAAGGACCAAATACGATTCCAGATCGGATTAAGGGGGAGCTGGTGCTGCCGAACAAAGAATTGGAAGCTAACTCTTTAAAGAAACGGTGTAGTCTATAAGCCGATTTAACCGTGAAGACACCGTTACGTTCGCAATGCCAAATCATGATATCCGGACTGTCTAGACCACCGAGTGGGATGGAGAATGAGCCGAGCCTCATCGTTAAAGAAAAGACTTTCAACAAGTTCCCTGTTCCAGCTTCTAGAATCTTGTTCAATCAATTCCGAAACCTTAGCGTTTTCCGGAAGAATGCGAGGAGGAGAGATGATTTTAAAAAAGTTATCCCTGGGGATCCAGTTATCACCCCAAATACAAGTGTTGCTGTCGTTCCCTACTCTCCACCTTACCCCTTTTTGAGTAGATCGATAGAATCCCAAATGCTGCGCCAAGTAAGAGAGGGTGCCGAACCAAGTTGTGAGTCCAGAAAGTTAGTATGTGGGAAGTAACGGGCCTTCAGGATACGGCTTAACAAAGTATCAGGTGATGTTAAAATTCGCCATGCTTGTTTAGCAAGCAAAGCCACGTTGAAGGAATTCAAGTCTCTAAATCCAATTGGAACAAGTCTCTAAATCCAATGCCTCCGTCCCGTTTGCTATTACATAACGAACTCCAGCTCCTCCAGGGTATTTTCTTAGCGCTTTTTTCATCCTACCAGAAATTTGATATCATGGACTCGATTTCTTTAATGAGATATCCGGGCATCTTAAAGCAGCTCATTAACTACTTATTGCATCTTTACATATCTCCAACTGGTCGACCAATGATTCATAAGGCTTGCTCCAGCGGCAAGGTTGGGGGTTCGAATCCCATTTGGAACTTGGATGGAAGCATTTCTATGGGTCTATCTAAGGTTCATTTGTGGTGAAGACCCCTTTGTGCGCAGAGTGTACAGCAGTATGGTGGGAACCCGGGGCTTGGTGGAGGCACATCCTGCGATTTACATCCTTCAGGGTTCTAGGGCAAGAGTTCTGAGGGTCCATGATTAGTCAAGTGTAAGCTTGTACACCTGGGTTATCAAAAAAAAAAAAAAAAAAAAAAAAAAAAAAAAAAAAAAAACTTAGTAAAATCTAAGCATACTTTCCATTAAAAAAAAATAAAAAATTCTAAACATATTTAAATTTTAAACTCTTTGACCTTAATCTAAAATTAATTTTGACATGTCTAAATGGGCCCAAAGTACTCTTAGTAGGTTTATTTTATTTAAGGCCAGGGTTTAGGGTTTTGTGAAAACACTGAACATCGTATCTCGCCTGACATAGCCACCGGCAGACTTTCTTGTTTCTCCATCGTTTTTTCTGTGAGTGTACCATCTGTATTTCTCCATGTAAAATTTCATATTTATTTCCACACGTTAAGATAATATGTTTATGAATTTTGATATGTTTCCTGGATTATTTTTTTGATTTAGTAAACAGCAGATATTTGCCAATTTTCTTATGAATTAATTAAAATACCGATTTCACTTTATGATTGTTCAATCACTCGTGGGATTGGTTGTAAATTTAATTTCCGAATTAATTAGATGCGATTGTAGATAATCTTTTTTTTGTTGGTGTTGTTTCTGGGATCATAACAATCATGCAAAATAATTATTTAAGTTAAGATTTTGTTCATTTAGGGCTGAAAGTTAGTTTATCCACTTTTATTACTTTTATATGAATATATTTAATTGACATAGGCAGAGTTCCCTCTTAGGCTGACATAGGTCACAGTTTCGAACCCTGTATGTGGATGGGTTTTGGCTTGGTTTCGGGGTTTTTCTGAGATCGAGTCAAAACCCTTTCAAATGAGTTTTCGCCAAACCCATAAAACCATAAAGAATCTATTCAAAAATTCATACTCAAACTCTTCAAATCTGTGAAACATTGATTTGACACCTATCACCTACTTTTTCCCTCAAATCTTACGTACTAAAAAAAACATTGATTTGACACCTATCACCTACTTTTTTCCCTAAACCCCAACATCCAAACTCAATCCAAGTGGAGTTTCAACTTATTCAAACCACAAAATCCAAGAGCCAGAATCCATCCAAATGAAGTCTCAAATGTTTCATCGAAACCATCCAAACCAATTTTTTTAAACTGAGACCCGCGAAATCGAGCCACAACCCATCCAAATAAATCCTTAAGGCTATGCGCAGCTTAATTATTTTTTTTTATTTTTTTATTTAATTTTTATGAAAATTATATTATTTTTGGGCTTGCAAATAATCTATAGTGTCATATATAGCTTCTGTGTTCATCTGGACCAACTGTCCTAATTTTAAAACCACAAAGTGGGGCTATTCACGGTTCGGATAATTGATCGAACCGAATCGAATCAAAAAGGGTTCGGAGAAAATCGAATCAAACCAAAGCTATTTGGTTTTGAGATTTGACCTAATTCGGTTTTCGGTTCGGTTCGGTTTGGTTATTTTTGTTTGGATAATCGAACCGAACCGAAAATCGAAATTTTGGTTCAAATAGTTAACATTCTTTTCTTTTCGGTTTTATGGACTTTAAAATTCTTTAATTTATGCCTATGGATATGAATTTTATTTGTTTAATTTATGTCAATTGAGGATTATTAAATGTTAGTTTTTGTAGTTGGATTGTAAAATTCTTTAATTTTATGCCTATGATATGGATATTAGTTGTTTAATTTATGTCATTTGATAATTGTTAAATATTAATCACTTAACTATTTAGTTCTATGTAATGTTTAATAATGTTTAGTGTTATGGTTATCAATTAATTTAATGTTTTTTATGATAAATTAATTTTAAAAGGCCATTCACTCTTAAATGGAAAGTGTATTCGAGATATATTTTGGGAGCATCGATCCTACACTCAAAATAATTGCCATTAAACTGCTATCATTTATTATAGTTGTATCGTTTACCATCATATTTGTTTCTTTTAAGATTTTAACAAGATTTATCTATTTGCTAAGCTCTTATACTTTTGTAGGAGTTATCTTGAATTATTCTTTCTTATGCTTGTTGCAGGAGATTGGGAGGAAAAGACGTGTCGTTTAATTGAATAGTAATTATATAAAGGCTAATCAAAATGGTAAACATATGGATCCATAGTTTTTTCATAATATCAACAGTTTGTGTAGTTCGGACAATGAGTATTTAATTGATGGTTGCAGGTGAAGTTCTCAGCAGAAGATCTCCGTAGAATAATGGACTACAAGCACAATCCCCGTAACATGTCTGTTACTGCCCATGTTGATCATAGTAAGTGTTGGGTTTTTGAGGATCAACTTGATTTTTTAATATGTTATTTGTTTTTGTAGTTAATTGGAGGAGAGTAATTTTTAGAGAGAATTTTATTCAATTGTTTCCTCTTACATCACATTTGAATAGTGTACTCCTATTTATACTTGTCTATGTAACACTTTAGAATATCTAGTTCTATCATAGTTTATAGTACAATTAATCTATATGTTATATATTTATCCTCATTTATCTTAGATACCTAGAATTTATTGATATTATACTAGATACTTCTATTAAATAAACACTAACTTATACATGAAATATCTTGATCTAACTTGAACTTTTAAAAACCTTCAAGCAAAATATCTCACATTTCAGCTTCTGTATGATTTATGATGTGGTTGGCTTTGACAAATTGTTAGACTGGACTCGGTTCCACTTTATAGCATGATTGTGATTACATTTTTCATGCTCTTGTAGGGAAGTCCAGTCTTACTGATTCTCTTATTGCGGCTGCTGGTATTATCGCTCAAGAAACTGTTGGCGAAGTTAGAATGACAGATTCCCGTGCGAAAGAAGTCGAACATGGTGTCACAATCAAGTCTACTGGGATCCCGCTTTGTAATGAAATGTCTGATGAATCTTTAAAAAGCTTCAAGTGATATGGACATGGCAATAAGGGAGATTCTTCTACAGACCCGGCCCAGGAGGAGTTAACTCCTCGACTATGTGGTTTACATTTTTTCTCTTTTTTTTTTCTTTTTTTTTTCTTTTTTTTTTCTTCTTTTCTTTTCTTTTTCGTTCTTCCTTTTTTCTTCCTTAACTAATACTCCGTATTTTTTTACACAATTCAAACATATTTATATACTTTATATTGCAAACATATATTATATTGTTCCTATCAAAATTTTATTGTATACTACAAAAAATTTAAATTTTAGTAACAAAATAGTAAATGACAAAGTGATAAGAATTTAAATATTATTACTAAAATGTAAAAAAGTTAACACTATTGACATGTAATCGGTTGTCACTAAAATAGCGTCACTAATTATCAATAGTGATAATTTAAACTCCGTGTACTTGTCATTAATAGTAAATAGTGACAGCTTAAAAACATATTTTATTACTATTGCACTTGTCACTATTATTACCGTGACAAAACTAATAATTTTATCATTACATACATACAAAAAGTGACAATTTCAACAATGTCACTTAATATTTTTTCACTAAAATCTATTTTTCTTGTAGTGTGGTGATTTTTTTATGTATTATGTATTTTTCGTTATCGTTCAATGTTGTTCTGGTTATGTTTATTTGTTTTTGAAGACGTGAATTCGCAAATTCATTGTGTCATTTTGTACTATAATTTATTAAATAATTAAGATAAATATTTTTTTATAGAATTAATTTAAACATTAAACATTTTTAAAGAATAAATAATGCGTGAAAAATGCAAATAAGAATTTTGATAGAAACAAACATGTAAATTTACAACACAAAATATATGACAATATTTTTTTAATTGAATAAGAGAATTTTAGTTATTAATAAAGAAAAGGAAAAAGAAAAGAAGAAAGAGAAAAGAAAAATAAATAAAGAGAAAAAACCTAGACCACATGCCGGGGAAGAATGTCCCGGCAATGAGTACCTCATCAATCTTATTGATTCACCCGGGCACATCTATTTCTCGTCAGAATTGACGGTTGCACTTCGTATCACTGATGATGCTCTTGTTGTTGTTGACCGTATCGAAGCCGTGTGTGCCCAAATAGAGACTGTCTACAGGCACTTGGATAAAGAATCCGCCTTTTTTAGGTAAGGCTGAGTTGGGTTCATAAATCGAATTAAAAACATAAATGTGGTTCATACATGTTAATTTGTAACTTGCAAATGAAATTGGTAGGTATTTGGTAATTGAAAATTTGAGCTACTGATATTTGGTTTGGTCGTGAAAAATAATTTTGCATATATTGATTTTAAGGAGTGGTTAGTCTTAAGATTTTATCTAACCATGTAAGGTCATTTTCAATCGAACCAAATGTCCAATTGCCCAATTTTGCTGCCCAATTGCTCTGACCTCTTGTCTTGCCCTCATGCCCTTATGATCCACCTAAAAAACTCATTTTCAATCAAATGGCAATCAACATCGATTTATTCAATTTCACAACTTTTCTCACTCTCAGTTTCTCCACTCTCTCCACTCATACTTATTTTAACAATAATAATCATAATTTTTTAATAGTTACACTGTTTACAACAAATTTTAAAGTCTGCAAAATGCTTGAATAGACAATAAAATTAAGAAGTAACAAATAATATATATTTAAAATTTAAAAGTGGTTACAAATCTCTATGTATGAGTCCTCTGATTCTTCTCTTCGTCGAACTTATGGATTCAAGTGCACTTGGCTTGTTCTTGAATCGTGTGATGCGACTTTCTCCAAGATTTGCGGATGGAGTCACGGGCTTGAAGTGTTTGCAGACCTTCAAAGCTTGAGGAGAATATCTATGTGAACTTGTAGGTAGATATGTATATATGTGTTTTTTGTATATCTTCAAATGAATTCACAAGACCTCTTTATATAGATTTTGAAGAGAGTCCTTCATAGCAGCTTGGTGACATGTCATGATTTGATTGGCCCTTACTTCCTTGGAATGAAAGGCTTCATTTGATTGGCCAAAACACCTCACTTTGACATGTGGCACAATTTGATTGGCCACTTAATCATTTGTCTTTAAATCTATCATTTTGACACATGGCTTGATATAATTGGCCAATAAATAAATACTAGAAATCAATTAATATCATTATTTAATTTCGGAATTTAATATAATAAAATTCCAAAATAGAAAATTAATTGATTACTAATAAATTATTTATAAGTGTCATTATTTAATTTTGGCATAAATTTCATGTATCTACAAATGCCCCTTCGAGACTTATTCACGAATAACGCTTTCGAAGCATGCTTTGAAGTGAGTAAGTCACGACTTTGACATAAAAATGCACTTGAAAATATTGCGTCACGGTAAAAGAAATTTGAACAACCGTGATCATGAATTTAATTGAAGTGGACTTTAAGTGGGTACATAATTTAATTAAATACCCATCACTCAAGCCCACTTAATTTGGCCCATTTAACATGTACGGTCTACATAGACCAAGTGTAGGCGGTAGAAACCAACTTCATCTTCTTCAATTCCTTTTATTTGCAGAAGCCGTAGATTTCTTGGCAATTGACAAATTTAATCCAATGTGTAGAATTCTTCTCAAATCATTCTCTTCCCATAATCGGAGACTTGTATCAAGTGATCAAGGCAATAAATCTTTAATTCAAGAAACAAATTGAATCTCAATTTTTTTTAAGAAACATTAATTTCGACTCCTCCTAATATTCCATATATGAGTCCACGACAATATGTTCAGATCTTTGAGAATTTTCTAGCTTTCATACATGGAAATTTTTACCAACAATTTACTCCATCTTCTTCTCGGGAAATTTAAAATTTCCAAAAAAAAAATAAATTCTCTTCATTGCTCATCATAATTTTTGCACATCCTCTATAAAAGAGAACTTAATACACACTCTTTATCTTCATCCAAGAGCCGAGTATTTCCCACAACGAAGTTGAAATATTTTTTTTTTCTTTTGTTCTAAACAGATTTGTACGGTAGGCTTCGAAGAGTAGTACATTGAATCAATAACAGCACATTAAGGTCTTCAACTTTACTTCCATGACTTTTGTTAAATTCCTTTTCTTTAAACCGAGGCAGTAGATGATTTAATCTCATATACAACATAAACCAGCAACTAATCAAACCAATAAATCTTATATGGTGGGACGGTTCTCCAGATAAAATTCCCTCAACCAATTCACCTCAAATCACAAGCAACCCTTTACTTTAGAGACAAACCCATATCCCACCTAACTGCAAATTCTTTCTTTTCCTTTTTTTTTTTTCGTAAATTCAGAAAAAAACTTGGAAAGTTTCATCAAGATTTTAGACATCATAATATGAACAGTGGGTTTGAATTTATGCAAATAGGCTTCTGGCGTGAGGTTGAAGAACTTTTATTAAATGCTGTTGAGCTTGTACCATAGGCTAGAGAATTTGTACCGTACCCTTAGGGAGTAGTAACATGATCCATGTACATCCTTAGCATAAATATAGATCAAAATTATATCTAGTTCTACATCCTCAATTTCGCATCATGCCCCTTTATTCTTTTTTTTTTTTTTTATTTTTTTATTTTTTTTTTATCGATCTTTTTTTTTTAAACAAATTTTTTTTTTTTTTTTTTTTTTTTTTTTTTTTTTTTTTTTTTGCAGATATAACATTGCGCCACCAATGGAGTTTATCGACTGCAAAGTTCCATACCCGAGCCTCTACATGATCAAGAAGGATGAAGCAGATAAAACAAAAGGAACTACTTTAACTGTGTATCAACCGGCAATTGGTCGATTCGCCCCAGAATACACCCTGTCTAAGGAGCCACACTCATCAAAAGTTTCATTGGAGATTTTAAAGGATGTTAGTGTATTGTCTTCGACCACACCTAAGCATCAGAAAGTGTGTATTTTGCAGCCTAACGCACTTAACAGAGGTTCACCGTCCAGTTTCTCGCACCCTATTCGTTCATCAACTTCATGGAGGTCTTCATGGTACTCTTCGGCACCGTCACTCGGTGAATTTTCTCATGTTTCAGGTTACTGGGAGTGGATTGAAGATGTCTTTGCAAAGAGAAACAAGAATCTCCATCGAGCTGGGATACATGATGCAGTTTGGGCTTCTTTGTTTACTTATGACGTCGAGGAAAACATCATCCGCACCTTCTGCGACCTGTGGAGTCCATCCACCAATTCGCTCCACACGGCGGTTGGGGAACTTTCCATTTCTCTGTGGGATTTGCATATACTCGGTGGACTTCCCCTTCGTGGTCTATTCTATGACGAGGTGATTCCGTCAGCGAAGGAGCTTCTTGAAGTTGATGAAGAGGGCAAATCATTCCTCCCTTCTAGTTGTCGACACTTATTTTCGGCATATCATCATTTAGGAGGCGGCAAATGATAGTACTCACTCAAGTTCTTCAATGACTAAGGAAATCGACGACGATTCTGATCGTCTCCCACTTACTCAAGTTTTGGCTTCACATAAAGGGAAAGCAACAAGTTCTAAAATTCCTTTGCATTTGCCATTCTTTAGCAAACATGGAGTTCAACAAGCAGACTTGACTTCTTCAAGGACGGAAAACGTAGTAATAGCTTTTGAGCCACCAGTTCGGACATCACCATCTTCGATTTCTACATTTCGATGCGATGAAGTAGTGGCACGTAGCAAACGCAAAATGGTCGAAATGATGTGGGATGACCTCTTTCAGCAACTTTCGACTACATCATTTGATGGGTTACATTTTATCAAAGAAGAAGTGAATGGCATCCTCCAAGCCATGAGTCAACATGGAGGCATTGACGTGACGAGTTTACATGAGAGGGTGAATGATTTTCTTGGGAATGCTAATCAATACGTCGAGGAGACTCAGTTATTGTCCCAAAAAATGAAGAAGGAGTTGTTTGACCAACAAATTTCTGGTGCTAATCAACGTCTCCAAGATATGCGAGTGCGAGAGAATCAACACGCCATTCATGCTCGAGATCTTGAAGTGAAGCTTACTGAGTTGGGGGAGGAAGAAGATAACTTGAAGAAACAACTTGAAGAGATAGCGAACCAAAAGGAAAAGATAGGCTTGTCGCTCCAAGAAGACGAGAAACAACTGCTTGATACCCAATCTGCCATTTCTAAAATAAAAAATGAGGTTTTGATTCTTGAAAGCAATCCTCCCTTAACTGAGGATGATCTTGTGCGTCAAACGAGCCTGAAGAAGGAGCTAGAAACCAACCTTCAAGATTTGAAGAATTTCAAGCTTTTCCCTTGATTTAGATTTAGTTGTTTCATTTTCTTTGTTGCTAAGTAGGAACTTGCACCTTTCTTTTCTTTTGTATTGGACTCTTAGATATGAAGATGAATAAAGTTGATTTCTTTTCTTTTTTCATCTTCATTTCATTTCATTCTTTGTTGAAATTCATTTTCCATGGTTGCACTCGATCAAATCCAACTTGCATTCTTTAATTTAACACTTAAGAATTTGATCTAAGTATTAAATAAAGAGATTCGATGTAACTGCAAAACAAAACTGGAAGACTTTGTTTCGTGAGAATGATGAAACAAATCTGGAAATTTTTTTTTTTTTTTTTTTTTTTTTTTTTTTTTTTTTTTTTTTACGTGACTGAACTCAGAATTAGCTTCCAAGCTGCCTACGTATCTCACAAAGAGAATCAAGTCATAACGTAGTTCAAAATAACTTTGATTAATAAGGTAGGGGGGCCGTTCACAGTTTATACTCATGCGGGCCAGGAGTATCCGTTTCTTAACCACCTCGGACTAGGTGGGGATTTAAAATTTAACCACATAAATACCATTAGTGGAGTAAATTAACATTTTAGCCACATGAATTACTATTGGTGGAGTAAGTTAGCAGTTTAACCACTTGCACTACCATAGGTGGGTACCTTTCACAGTTTATACTCGTGCGGGTCAGGAGTAACATGCAGTTTAGGCTCGTGCGTCATGGAGCATGGTCTTCTTGTAGACTTAGGCGTAGTACTGCTTTAGAAATTTGCCGTTGATAGGTCCGATATGAAGGCCATCTTCAGCAACCAACTTATATGCACCACTTGTATAAACTTCTTTGACGACGTAAGGGCCATCCCATTTTGATTTGAATTTATCGCCCATACGACGTTTCATATTAATTGGTCTTCTAACAGCAAGCACTAAATCTCCAACTTGGAAGGATCGGGGTCGCACCCTTTTGTTGAAAGCTCGAGTAATGCGAGCTTGATAGCATTCAAGGCGTTGTTGGGCCTCCAACCTTTTCTCATCAAGTGCCTCTAGTTCTTCAAGGCGTAGACTTGCATTTTCTTCACTTGTAAGACCCTCTTGAATAGCAATTCTTAAAGACGGAATTTGTTGTTCGAGAGGCAGAACAGCTTCTACACCGTATACCAGTGCATATGGAGTTGCTTGAGTTGGTGTTCGATAAGTTGTTCGGTATGCCCATAGAGCTTCTCCAATTCTCTCATGCCAATCTTTTTTGGACTTTGCTACTACTTTCTTTAACAGATTGCATAAAGTTTTATTGAAAGCTTCAGCGAGGCCATTAGCAGCAGGGTTATACATAGATGAATTGTATTGCTTGAAACCAAATCTTTGGCAAAGATTGCTCACCACACTATTGCAGAAGGGTTTTCCATTATCGGTAATGATGCATCTTGGGATCCCATAGCGATAAATGAGATGCTTTTGGATAAAATCCGCCACACTTTTTTGGTTTACTTGTTGGAGGGGTATAGCTTCAGCCCATTTCGAGAAATAGTCTGTTGCGGCCAAAATGTACATGTGTTGACCGGATGACTTTTTTAAAGGTCCGACTGCATCTAGCCCCCATGAATCAAACGGCCAAGACGAGACAGTCGGGTGCAGCGGCTCGGGCGGTTGATGAATGAAATTGGCATGGTATTGACAAGCTTGACACTTCCTAGCATAATCTATGCAGTCTTTAACCATAGTCGGCCAGTAATATCCCATCCTTTTAATCTTAAAGTGCAACTTTGGCCCTGATTGATGGGCCCCACAAACTCCAGCATGTGCTTCTAAAATTGCAGTTTGTGCCTCTTCATCTCCTAAGCAACGAAGAAATACTCCATCAAAAGATCGACGGTACAAAGTTTCTTTGTAGTAAATGAAGCGCGGTGCCCTACGGCGAATATCCACTCTTCGTTTAAAATCGTCGGGCAACTTTCCATGTTTGAGATAGTCGATGAGAGCATATCTCCAATCCTCTTGGTCAACTTCGAAAACCGAGACCGCATTGTTCTCAACATTTCCATCATATTCATTGTCAAACAAAGGCGGCACCACCCATTTCTGACATATTGGAATTTGTGCGTTTTGATCAGGCAAGATTAATGCAGAGGCGAGTTTGGCCAAGGCATCAGCTTGTCTATTTTCCTTCCTTGGTATATGTCCGATGGTCAGATCTTGGAGTCGGTCGATGAGTCCTTTAGCATAATTGAAGTATGGCAACAAATCAGGTTTCTTTACTTCGTAAAGTCCTAAAAGTTGATTGACTATGAGTTGTGAATCTCCATAAACTTGAAGTTCCACATGCTTCATGTCCACCGCCATCTCGAGCCCAAGTATCAACGCTTGGTATTCAGCCACATTGTTGGAGCAACAATACGTCAAAGTGAATGAGAAAGGCATAACATCGCCCTCAGGAGAGACGAACACCACCCCAGCTCCTGCCCCTTCTTTATGTGCAGCACCATCAAAATACATCTTCCATGGGGGTAGGATTTCAATCACCATTACATCTTCATCTGGCAAGTCATCAGATAACTCCCATTCAGCAGGTATTGGATGATCGGCAAGAAAGTCAGCCAAAATTTGCCCCTTTACCGCCTTTTGTGGAATGTACACGACTTCAAATTGTTGAATTTGCAGATACCATCTTGCGAGACGATCGGAGAGAACAGGTTTTGACATCACATATTTGACGGGATTTGCCTTAGAGATAAGACGAACAGTGTGAGCTTGAAAATAATGCTTCAATTTCTGGATTGAAAATATAAGAGCTAGACATAACTTTTCAATCGGGGAATAGTTAAGCTCATTTGATGTCATCGTTCTGCTTAAGTAGTATAGTGCATTCTCCTTCCCACTGTCATTTTCTTGAGCAAGTAATGCCCCAACTGAACGTTCTTGTGCAGCAATGTAAAGAATCAGCGGCTTTCCAGGAATAGGAGCAGACAAGACAGGAGGCCTCATGAGATACGCCTTAATGCTTTCGAAAGCATTTTTGCACGACTCATCCCAGTTAAATGGAACATCTTTCTTCATCAATTTGCTGAATGGATGGCATCGACCTGCTAAATTTGAGATGAATCGCCGGATGTATGCTAATTTTCCTTGCAGACTCTTGAGTTCATGAATATTCTTAGGATCGGGCATCTTAAGTATCGCATCAATTTTTTGATCTATCCACTTCGATTCCGCGATTTCGCACGACGAACCCAAGAAATTTTCCGGAGCTAACACCAAAAGCACATTTTAGAGGATTCATCTTGAGTTGAAATCTACGCAGACGATCGAAAACCTTCTTTAAATCCTGCAAGTGATCAACTCGCTTCTTTGATTTCACCACTAAGTCATCCACATAACATTCTACATTCTTATGCAACATATCATCGAATATCTTCTGCATTGCTCGTTGATAGGTGGCACCTGCGTTCTTTAAACCAAAAGGCATCACCTTGTAGCAGTAAATTCCCTTCGGCGTTCGAAATGCCGTGAGTTCTTCATCTTTTGGAGACATGCGAATTTGGTTGTAACCAGAAGAGCCATCCATGAACGATAAAGCTTCGTGACCGGTTGTTGCATCTATCATTAACTCCGCAATAGGCAGTGGAAAGTCATCTTTAGGACATGCTTCGTTGAGATCTCTGAAATCTACGCAAACACGAATTTGCCCATTTTTCTTTCGTACAGGGACGATGCTTGAAACCCAAGTAGGATACTTTACTTCTCTGATGAAGCCCGCTTCGATCAACTTGTTTACTTCTGCCTCAAGCAGGGGAATCAATTCAGGACGATACCGACGTTGTGCTTGTTTGACGGGTCGAACCCCTCGTTTCACAGATAGGTGATGTACTGCAATTTTTGGGTCTAAACCAGGCATTTCCTTGTATGTCCAAGCAAAAACATCTTTGTATTCTTGTAGGAGACTTACATAGGCCAATTCTTCCTCTTGAGTTAGTGAGGCACTTATGAAAGTTGGTCGCGGACTGTCGTCATCACCAAGATTAACCTCTTTTAGGTTGTCAACAGTAGTTTTTACTCCTTCATCCATCTCAGGAGAAGCATCGTCGGCATCTTCTTCAACAAGTTCGTCACTGCCAATAGTGACATGGTGTGAAGAGCATGTTTCATCATTCTCTTCGAGTAGTCCTTCATCACTAAAAGATGCATGATATGAAGAGCCTACGCTTTCTCTATCTTCCTCATTATGATTGGATCGTGTGTATATGATGGTCTGCCACTTAGCTTTCATCGTACCATCATACGAGATAACCACGTCTTCACATCTTTTCATTTGAGAGGGTATGATGCTGTGAAGCTTTTCGAGGCTCTTGTCTTTAGTAGACGTTTTTCTTTTCCTCCAACGCCTTGCAGTTTGCTCTTGCTGCTTTGGTCCCAATCTGTTGAATACCGAGCTTCTATTGTTGGAGTTATTCCCCAATCTATTGAATACTGAGCTTCTATTGTTGGAGTCAGTCCCCAATCTATTGAATACCGAGCCTTTACGTTTCGACGTTTTAAATTGATTAATCACAACTGGCTCAAGAGTCGTAGAGTATGCTTCATCACCAAAACTGATATGATGGTTACTTGCTCTCTTTATCGGGATACGAACAGGCGTAGGCAGAACATAACCAAGTCCAGTCAATGAGTTAGGCACAACATGTCCCATGCGTTTCAACATCCTTTGAGTATCATTAAGACCATGCTCTTCCTCAATGTTAGTTTCCGATGCAAGTTTGCCAACTCCAGTAGGGTCGTATCCAGCTTTAACCATGAGCTTGTAGGCGTTGGGACCAAAAGCTCCATGTGATTGTTTGGTAGGAAGCGTGCCATGCTCTATTACATTCCCCTCGATTGGGCGAACAAATCCTTCTAATGGAGGTTGAGTTGATCTCAGTAGATCAACTTTTGTGATGGGAAGTGTACAATCGTTCAAGGCTTCACACTTAACCAAAGGCGGTTGTCCTTCTTTTCTTCTTGATTTTGGTACATAACACAACATCATTTTGGGTTGTCGCTGAGCTTTAGTAGAATTAACTTGACTTCCATTATTTTCTTCAAGATGTTGAATCTCTTGTCCTTGTGTATTTTTGGTAGAGTCATTTTGCGTTTCGACCATGCCTTCCCGTGGTGGAATTTTCTCCATTTCTTCTGCACTCTCCAGACGGGGTATACTACCAAGCGGATTTGAAGTGTCACTATTCTTCTCCTTGTTAATGTTTTCACGGTTGAAGTAGAATTTGGCATCAGCAAAATATGATTCTGCCTCGGTGAAAGGTTTATCATCAGCCATTACTTTCTTCACAACTCCTTGGCGACAATATTTGAAACATTGATGCAGCGTAGATGGTATCACTCCATTCTCGTGAAGCCAAGGTCGTCCTAACAACATATTGTAAGTTGTCTTTGCATCAATCACGTGAAAAAGCGCATTTGAAGACATGTCGTTGATTAACAAATCAAGTCTTATCACTCCAACAGCTCTTTGTCCTCCTTGATTGAATCCTTGAATCATTAAACGACTATGCGTTAGTTCGTCCATGGCAATGCCAAGTTGTTTCACCACATGTAGAGGTAAAATATTGACTGCTGACCCTCCATCCAACATCATGCGATTGAGCTTCCTTTCACGTACATAACCCGCTACGAACAAAGGACGATTGTGTGGTTTAGAACCCAAAAGTAGATCTTCGTCGGTGAAAGGAATAGATGCTATGTAGCTTTTCACGATGTCTTCAACTTTCTCATCTTTTAGATCTTCTTTTGATGAGATACGTGGGTTTTCAATGTCGCTTTCATCCTCCTTGCTAGTTGCATTATATGTCGAGGAAGTGGGGAATGAACCACGATCCAGAAACCATTTAGGGACGAAATCTAACAATGTTATGGGAGGATAATAACATTGTTGCACTGGAGATGAGGTTCTAACATGGATGACATTTGGTTTTCTCTTCATTTTTCTTCCATTCTTTTCCTTCAAAACTAGATCCTGCAGAAATTGTTGGCCAGATTGTTTTGTAGATGAGTAGCGTTTCTTTCGACGAGTGACAACTGTCCAGCCCCCATCGTCAGGGTCAATTTCTTCTTGTTTCTCGATGACTTCATCCTCACAAACGAGCGTTTGTTGAATGGCAGAATCAGGTGCTATGAACTTTGAGTTCACCTTGAACTCGGAGGGATCAAAACTTCCAAACTTTATACAAAATGACGAAAGATGGTCCATCGCAGACCTCTTAACAGATTCTCTAGAGGCCACAGGCAAAACCTCAGTCGTGGTTTGATTGGCAGTCATCTTGTCTTCTTCGAGTAAGATCTTTCCTTGACGAGCCAATTCCATGATTTTGTCTTTCAAGACAAAACATTTTTCGATGGGATGTCCAATTAGACGATGATATTTGCAATAGTTGGGATCATTGCTTCGCCCAGCTTCTTCTGGTCGTTTCATCTCAGGTAGTTCGATGAGTTCAGCTTCAAGTAAATCTTCGAGCATTGCTTCAACATCAGAATCAAGGAACGGGTATTCCTTCGCTTGCATATCTTTCAACGTCAGCTTTTTCTGAAGTCCTCCTTGAGAAGAGTTGCCCTTAGCTTCTTCTCTTTTCTTTGGGTTGGACGACAACTTCATTGGAGCGGCGTTGATTGTCATAGATTCTTTGTTATCATTTGCAGACAAAGGTTTGCCTCCTCTCTTGATATTTTGCCTATCCTTGGGATTTTTTGAATCTTGAATAGGTAAGAAGTTTTGATCTCCCCTTGAAGCAATACTAAGTTCCATGTCGTGCGCACGCGTAGCTAACTCTTCGAATGTTCTAGGCTTTATGCCTTGAAGAATATAACGCAAGCCCCAGTGCATCCCTTGGATGCACATTTCTATGGCAGAAGTTTCGCACAAACGATCCTTGCAGTTTAAGCTTAGATTTCTCCATCGGTTGATATAATCGATGACCTTTTCTTCTTTCCATTGGTGAGTGCTTGTGAGCTCGATCATGCTTACGATTCTTCTTGTGCTATAAAATCGATTGAGGAATTCTTGTTCAAGATGTTCCCAACTATCAATGCTTCCAGGCTCCAAGTCGGTGTACCAGTCAAAAGCATTCCCTTGAAGCGAGCGGACAAATTGTTTCACGAGAAGATCTCCAGTAGTTCCAGCATTATTACAAGTTTCTATGAAGTGAGCGACATGTTGCTTTGGATTCCCTTTCCCATCGAATTGTTGGAACTTTGGCGGTTGATATCCAGTGGGCATCTTCATTGTGTCGATGCGACGAGTGTAGGGCTTCACGTAAGTAAGTGAAGATTTTGAACCTCCTTCCAATTTGCACTTGATGGTTCCAGTGATGAAGTCTTCCAGTCGATCCACAGGAATCATGCCGTCGGGTGAGACTTGAAGACCCTTAGTCTTCTCAGTCGAATGTCGTCCTAAGAGGATGTCGTCCTCCTCAGAATCCTCGAGTTGGTCCTCGTTCACTTTTGAGTATCGTTTTGTTGATACCTCATCTTCTTCGGGATCCATAGGTCGTTTTCCCATCGAGTGATTTGTCTTGGCGAAGAGTCCTTGGCTGAGAAGTCTCTCAATCTTTGCATCCTGCTCTTGCGCACGCTTGTTGAGCCCTTCTATGGCCTTAGTTAGAGCCATGAGTTGTTCTTCCATAGTCGTAGCGTTTGTTGTCATAACAGGCGCTCCAGTCGAATAGTGAGAAAGGGGTGAAGACCCACCGCTTTGAGAATCATCATGCGCCTTCTTTTCAATGAGCATGGTTCTTGGGTCATTCATCAAATCAGTCATAGTTCGGTACTTTGTAGGACGAACCATCTTTTGAAGAGAAGAGATGAGAGGTAGAGATGTCCCACTGGGCGTGCCAAAAATTTGTTTACAACAAATTTTAAAGTCTGCAAAATGCTTGAATAGACAATAAAATTAAGAAGTAACAAATAATATATATTTAAAATTTAAAAGTGGTTACAAATCTCTATGTATGAGTCCTCTGATTCTTCTCTTCGTCGAACTTATGGATTCAAGTGCACTTGGCTTGTTCTTGAATCGTGTGATGCGACTTTCTCCAAGATTTGCGGATGGAGTCACGGGCTTGAAGTGTTTGCAGACCTTCAAAGCTTGAGGAGAATATCTATGTGAACTTGTAGGTAGATATGTATATATGTGTTTTTTGTATATCTTCAAATGAATTCACAAGACCTCTTTATATAGATTTTGAAGAGAGTCCTTCATAGCAGCTTGGTGACATGTCATGATTTGATTGGCCCTTACTTCCTTGGAATGAAAGGCTTCATTTGATTGGCCAAAACACCTCACTTTGACATGTGGCACAATTTGATTGGCCACTTAATCATTTGTCTTTAAATCTATCATTTTGACACATGGCTTGATATAATTGGCCAATAAATAAATACTAGAAATCAATTAATATCATTATTTAATTTCGGAATTTAATATAATAAAATTCCAAAATAGAAAATTAATTGATTACTAATAAATTATTTATAAGTGTCATTATTTAATTTTGGCATAAATTTCATGTATCTACATACACAATCATGAAAATTAAAGCATTCTTAATAATAAGAAAATCAACAACTAAACATAATTAACGAAAAACAACAACGACTAGCATAATGAACTAAAAACAACAATACTTATTATTAATGAACTTCAACAGAAAGGAAAAACAACAAAGATTAAACACCAACGACTTAAAGCATAACAACAAAAATTACATAAATTTTATAATGGGTATCCAGGGAAGGAAGTGAAATTGTCAGCGCCAATGTTGGTCTCGCCTCCAGATGAATCTTCTCCAAAATGTAAAGATCCGTTTACTTTTCTTGCCTGGAGGATTTTCTTCTTCGTATCCGTCCAAAACTGTTTCGAAAGTGGAGTCATTTGAAATGTATTCATTATGAATACTTTCATTACTCTATCTTCCTCTTTAGCGCATATTTCCATCTATTGAATAATAATAAAGCTTGCAATCTACATAAGTCTTTTCCTATTTTTTGTTTATTTACAGAACTTGAATACTAAAGCTTGCAATTCGCAAAACTAAATTGTAAAATCAACACATCATATATTTCTCTCGTTTTAAACATGACATGTATTCCTAGAATTATAATGGTTTTATTTGATGGTAAACCTCTTATAACACAAAACACATACTAACTGGTTGTTTTAAACAAGACATGTATTCCTACAATTATAATGGTTTTATTTGATGGTAAACCGCTTATAACACAAAACACATACTAACTGGTTGTTAATATGATAAGTCGGATCATATCCAGTAGAGATTTAACATTGAGGGTTTATTTGGATGAGTTTTGGTTCGGTTTCGCGGGTCTCGGTTTAAAAAAATTGGTTTGGGTGGTTTCGATGAAACATTTGAGACCTCACTTGGATTGAGTTTGGATGTTGGAGTTTGGGGAAAAAAGTAGGTTATAAGTGTCAAATCAATGTCTTTTTTAGTGAAATTTGAGGAAAAAAATAGATGGCAGGTGTCAAATCAATGTTTTATAGGTTTTTAATGGTTTTATGGCTTTGGCGAAAACTCATTTGGATGGGTTTTAGCTCAGTCTCGCGAAACCCACGAGACCGGGCCAAAACCCATCCAAATACAGCCTAGCATCTTTAAAATTTAATAAAATCTAAAAATATTTAAATTTACCCTTAAATTTAATTTTGACATGTCCAACATATAATATTACTTTTACAAAGTTAATTTTAAATGTGGTTTCGCGAGACCGGACCAAAACTCATCCAAATACAGCCTATCATCTTTAAAATTTAATAAAATCTAAAAATATTTAAATTTAAACTCTTTTACCCTTAAATTTAATTTTGACATGTCCAACATATAATATTACTTTTACAAAGTTAATTTTAAATGTGTGGATTGTATAAGTGTCCTCTGCCGTGTCCGTATTTTTTTTAGTTTATGAATACGCCACTCATAAAAACTCATATTCGGCCCGTGTCCATTACCCACAAGTGTCCGACAATGTACAGTTTATATTTTCGAGATGTAGGTGCACTGCAGTATACAACTAGTCAATATGCTATAATGACCGGCCTATTTGGTTGGATTTTTGCCCGATCTCATGAAACTGAGCTAGGAGTCTTTTAAATGGAATTTGATTAAATTTATGATACTCATCATAAACTTTGAGAAAATCATACATAAACTTTAAACTCATAAAATATTGATTTGACATACATCATTTATTTTTTTCCTCAATTTCTATAAAAATGGCACGGATTTGACACCTACCACTTGAATTTTTTCACAAACCCTAATATTTAAACTCAATCCAAGTGAAATTTCAGCTTTTAAAAAAATCACAAAATTCAATTGCCAAACGTAACCAAATGAGGTTTCAAAGTTTTTACCGAAACCACTCAAACCATTTTTTTAAAGCTAAGAATCTGCGAGACCGAGCTAAAACCCCTCCAATAGGCTTCAAGATTTTTGGTTAAGTTTAAAAAATAGAAGCAGAATTCGTGAGTGTAACTGACATTTTATTTAAAAAATAAATTTGCACGAGGTGTCTCTACAAGATAAAACTTGAAGTGAAGAGAGTATTGTATTTATTGAAACATAAGGGGATATTTATGTAATTTCAAAGAAGTGAGTGCAGCTTTTAAGCTTTTTTTGTAGGGGAGGGCACGTGGTGGGTTGGAGTTAGAGATATGAATATAACAAATTTCGGGATTGACACATTTCATTTCAAATCCACTCCTAATAATTTGGGTACCCGCTAAGGGACGGACGAAATTATAAATCTCTTCTTAATACTTATCATCAAATTTTCGCGCACCTAATAAAATTATATTATAATATTTTGTCTAAATTTTTTTTATGTAATAGACTAGTAGTAGTAGTAATTTACTTTCTAGGGCAAACAAAATCCAAAAACAAATTATTCTATGACTTGGAATAGGTGGAATGGAAAAAGTTAGTAGAGATTATGAGAGTTTTGAGAACTGAGATAAACCTAATGTATTAATTTAATAACTAGTTTACGATTTAAAAAATATTATGGTAATGTAAAAAAGATCTTCATTAGATGATGCTAATTAATTAATTATTTATTTAATATATAAATAAAGTGTACAATTATATAATAATAACAAAAAGATATCGATGGGCTCGGATATTCGGGGTTGGAGAGGCTAATCCCAAACTCATCCCATATTTGAATAAAAAAATATGAGTTTTCAAGTTCGGGTATTCAAACCCAAGAAAAACTCATTAGTATTTTAAAAACACGCCGACCCCTACTTTTTTGGCACACAACTTAATGTTATCTTTCGAACTCTAAACCAAACCAATCTCCAAAGTTATTATGGAGAAGCATGGACCAAAATTTTCATCTTTTTCGTCGATTTTTTTTTTTTTTTTTTTAATAAATGGAAACGAAAATAAAGTGTATTTCCGAAACACTATATTTGCCGTGAAATTTTTTCTTTCTTAATTTAGTAATTTTTTTTCATAAATTTTCCTAGTAATTCCTAAACTTTTCATTCAAAATTTTGGATTTTGGATCAAAATTTTGATAATTGATTTAGAGAATGGTTTCAATGAGATATTGGGATGATAAATATTGATAAAATAATAGTTAGTTGATTCAAAAATTTGAAATATAATTTGAATTGGGGTTCGAGGGAGAATTCGAGGAGAATAAGTAGTTCGTGTCAAATTAATAATATTTGTACAAATATCGTCAAATCATAATTTTTAGTATAATAGAACAATCTGTTTTGGCTTTGTTTCGTTATGTTTCCTTGTTTCAAATTGGTTTGGGAGATTTTGACGTAACATTTGAAACACAATCTGAATTGATTTTGGTTGGAATATTGAGATCATAAAATATTAATAAAATAATAGATAATGGATGTTGAAAATTTGAGATATGATTTGGAATAATTTTGAATGTTGGGGTTTGACGGTGAAAACTTGATGACATATGTTACATCAATGGCTTTATATAGTTAAGATATTATACCATATAGTGGAACGATTGAGATAAATTGTAAGATATTTTTTGTAAGATTGAATTAGATAATCGTGAGGTGCAAAATGGCGACATTTTATATTTTAAGGGTGCAAAGTCTATATTGTCAATGTGCAAAGTAAAAAAAAAATTATTATAACTATTGTACCCTTCCACATTAGGGTGCAAAGTGTCAAATAAATTATATTTATATGATGCATAGTGTTGGGATTCGGTAAGATAAACAGCCCTACAGGCAGCGAAATTTAAAATTTTTAGGGCCTCTTACAATATCTTGTCAGGATACTAAATTGGTTGTATATACATGAATATAAATGAAACAACATTAATAATTAGATCTAAGTTATGCCCGTCTCCTTGCAAATCCAAGTAGGTAGCAAAGTCATTGCGTTTCTCCCTCGGTAAAATTGGTCCAAGCCTTGCGCCCCTAAGTTGCGCTTCTACGAGTTGATACACCACAATATCATGAAATATTATATATCCTAATCGGCTAGAACATAGGATATATTAAGATCTAGGGTTAGAGAACAAGATTGGAACAGAAACGAAATCGAAAAATTCTTCCAAAGGAAGAAGGGTGTTCGGCCGATTTCACTAGGGATGAGGGAGAGAGTTTTTCTTGACTTGGCTTTTTGGCTCATATGTTGTGTGTGTGAGATATGACATCAAGTCTCCTATTTATAGATATCTCATTAACATAATCCTCCTAGGATTATGACTCCAAGTCACCTACAAGGGTCATGGCCATTTTAATTAGAATACTAAGTCTTCTCACTAATTCATGGTCACTCCTTAATTAATTTAATCAGGTTTTATTTAATCTCCCAATTAAATGACCCAATTAATTAATTACTCTCCCAATTAATTAAATTAGACTCTAAGTCTATTTAATTAAATCTTCCTATAATTAACTAAATCCAACTTAATTAATTAACTCACAAATTAAATTCCAATTGAATTTATAATCTTGATCCAATTCCAATAGGATCACTTTCGCTCCAATTGGGTCGACCCAATTGTTCTTCTATTCCTCGCTTTCACTTCATGTGTATAGTGTATGCCCCCGTATGTTCAGCACATAATTGGCCATGGGTTGAAATCAAATATTTATTTAATTATTCGAGCATTAAATACTCTAAATCAGCCAAACACTATGTCGACTAATCATTCCAAAATTAGCACACTTGTTAATTTGGGAATTCTCCCACACTCTATGGTCGATGTTTGTCCACAAGCCCATAGAGCCCAATCACTAGTGAATTACTTTAGTGAACCTTTTTAATCATTTACAATTTACATATACGACATAATCTCTCCATCGATTAATCTCCCAGTCGAGACTTAAGGGTATGGACTTTTCATCGATTCCCTTTGCTTTTGGCTTAACCTTATATATTCTGGTCTCGAAATAATTCTCTTTGACTTAATCTTTATGAGCTACTTTCATAAAGTCGTTAGATACCTTGGCCAAGGATTTTTTTTACCAGAATTAATTTTTCACAGAAATCCATCGAAGAAATTTCCAACCTATCAAGTCGGGTCAATGGATCATTTGTTGATGATATGAACTTGCATACGAGTCCATCTATACCCAACATGAGTCCACAGAGACTTTCTGGTAATCTCCAGTCGGTTGGGACTCACATCTAATCTAAGTATAGACGTTCTCGTACCAGATAAACCCTATCACCTCAAGTATTTAGGGATCGTTTCTCATATATTATCGTAAATTGGAATAACTTCAACCCCGATATGTGACTACCGCTTCCATGGTGAGTTATTTCCTAATTGGGGTATTTAGTGCACTTGCCATCCCAGCAAGTCACCCACTTATGAGTATCGACTATCCCAGTCACGCTCGTGAACCCTAGCATTCTCCAGTTCATCGGAGTATACACAACATTGAGAGTCTAACCAAATTCAACGATGTCCTATCTCGATTGGATTCTACGACTCTTGAATATTTTCTAGATCACGGCCTTGGAGATCAGTCCACAGGTTGTCCGATAGCCTTGTGATCTAAGGACTTCTATCCTTATGCGTAGATAATTATTACATAAGATAAAGTTGACTATATTATAAAGTGCATTTATTAATCGAAATTGAATAGTTCCTTCATTTATTACATTAAATGTCAGCCATACAGTTGGCTTGCCCGACACCATTTCTATCAATCTCCCACTTGTCCTAAAGCCAACCATTTATGTTCTTGTGTACCATCTTTAGCACATGTTTCTCGAATGCCTTTTGAGGCAGTAGCTTCATTAGCGGGTCCGCGGTATTATCTTCTGAGTTGATACATTCCATCTTAATGTCTCATCTACTAATGATATCTTTTATCAAATGGTATCGTCTGAGTACGTGCTTGCATTTCTGATGAGATCTCGGCTCCTTTGCTTGCGCTATTGCCACATTATTATAGCAGAAGATAGTAATAGACTCAGCAATGCTAGGTATCACATCCAATTCTTGGATGAAGTTTTTCATCCAAGCACCTTCCTTTGCTGCTTCACACGCGGCAATGTATTCTGCTTCGGTGGTTGAATCTACGGTAGTGTCTTTCTTGGAGCTCTTCCAGCTTATCGCACCACCATTTAGGCAGAACACGTATCCAGATGTTAATTTGAAGTCGTCTACATCACATTGGAAGCTTGAATCTGTAAAACCTTCCAATTTCAATTTTTTTCCACCATATACCAAGAACAATTCCTTAGTCCTTCTCAGGTACTTCAGAATTGCCTTTACGGCTATCCAGTGCTGCTCACCCAGATCAGACTGATAGCGACTTGTAACGCTTAAAGAGTATGCTACGTCTGGTCTGGTACATAACATACCATACATCATGCTTCCTATAGCGGATGCATATGGTACTTGAGACATATTGCTTCTCTCTTCAGGCGTATTTGGGGCCATAGACTTAGAGAGTGCAATTTCATGTCTCATCGGAAGAAATCCTCTCTTGGATTCATCTATACGGAATCTCTCAGTATTTTATCTATGTACGTTGATTTGGAGAGGCCCAACAGTCCTCTTGATCTATCTCGGTAGATCCTTATACCCAGTACAAAGGATGCTTCTCCCAAATCCTTCATTGAGAATTGTGTAGACAACCATGCTTTCATTTCGGACAACACCTTTACATTGTTTCCAATGAGAAGAATGTTATCAACGTAAAGCACCAAAAATTCAACTGTACTCCCAATGATCTTCTTGTACACGCAAGGTTCGAACACGTTTTTGATGAATCCAAAAGTTTGGATTGTTTCATCAAAACGGATGTTCCAAATTCGGGAAGCTTGCTTCAGTCCATAAATTGACCTGTGGAGTTTGCACACCTTGTGCTCATCTCCTTTGGATGCATATCCTTTTGGTTGCTCCATGTAGATCTCCTTATCAATGTCTCCATTGAGTTAGGCGGTCTTCACATCCATCTGCCATATCTTGTAGTTATACCACGCAGCTATGGCCAGCAAGATTTGAATGGATTTAGGCATTGTGACAGGCGAGAAGGTTTCTTCAAAGTCAATGACTGGTCTTTGAGTGTATCCTTTTGCCACTAGTCAAGCCTTGTAGGTTATTACCTCTCCGTTCACTCCAAGCTTTCGCTTATAGATCTACTTGCAACCCACGGGAGTCATTCCCTCTGGTGGATCTACCAAGGCCCAGACCTTGTTTCAGTGCATGGAGTCCAATTTGGATTCCATGGCTTTGCGCCACTTTCCCGAATCTATGTCTAACATAGCTTATTCGTAAGTCTTTGGGTCGGTTAGAGATTGTCCAGTCTCGTGCAGCAGACCGTAGTTCATCTTTGGTTCTCTACGTTGTCTTTCTGACCTACGAAGTATCAGTGTACTTTCTGGTGCACTTTCATGCTCTTGTTCTCCCACTGCCTATGGTGATGGGTCAGCTTGATCGACCTCTTCGGCCTTTTCAGCTTCAGTGACCTCATCTAGTTCTACGTTGTGTTCCTTCTTGTCCAGCAAGAAATCCTTCTCCAAGAAGTGCACATTCCTTGAGACAAACTCGTAGGATCATAGAACTCGTATCCTATTGAGTTTTCTGGATACCCCACAAATTTACACAAAGTGAATTTAGTTCCAATTTATCTCCCACTGGCTTTTTAACGTAAGCGAGAGATCCCCATATGCGCATGATGATAGAAATAGTGTCCTGCAAGCCAGCTGTATGGCGAGCATTTATTGTAATAAATGAGGGACTATTCAATTTCGATTAATAAATGTAATTTATTAAATGGTCATCTTTATCTTATGTAATAATTATCTACGCATAAGGATAGAAGTCCTTAGATCTCAGGGCTAAGGGACAACCCGTGGACAGATCTCCAAGGCCGTGATCTAGAACATATTCAAGAGTCGTAGAATCCAATCGAGATAGGACATCGTTGGATTCGGTTAGACTCTGTTGGTCCCAAGTGATCAGATGAGGTCTAGAGGGGGGGGGGGGTGAATAGACCTCTGAAAATTTTTGAACTTAAAAACTTTTCAGTCTTCTGTCAGCAGACTAAGCTGATGAAGAACAGTAAGCAGACTCAGCTGATCATGAACAAATCTTGAACAGCAGACTGACCACTCTTCTTACAAATACTTAGCTGATTTTCCAGCAAACAGTTTTCAAAGAGTATACTTGCAGCGGATTGTTTTAAAGTGTTTTTCACAAGTAGACTAAGTTCTTAAAGATTTTATCCCCAGTTTTTCAAACTCCTTATTAAAATCTTTTTGTAATTCAAAGTGTTAAAGTGTGCAAGGTTTTTAAAGTATGCAAGAAAACTTATATGCAAGATAACACAAAGAATTTTTATATTGGTTATATGGATAAAAATCCTTTAGTCCACTCTTCCAGATCACTCAGATTCTGGGTTATACTTTAATCACAAAGATTACAATATTTCTCCACTTATACCTAGACAACTAATGAAAAGGCTATAAGCTCACAATAGAGATTCACAAAGAAAGTCTATCCTCTAAAGTAGAATCACTCACAAAGATGGATTCTCACTTCGCACAACACTTAGCTATTACAATTTCACTCAGAAAGTGTTTATCTTTTTGCTTCAACTGGGTTTCTGTCAATAGATGACTTCCACCAGACGAGTGAGCTGTTCAAGCTTTTGAGACTTAGAAAAAATTCTGCTTCAAAACCAAAATCTCTGATTGTTGTTGTGTGTCTCGCTTGTTGAAATCAGCTCCTTTTATACCTGAATTTGAAAATATGACCGTTCAAGGAAATCAAATCTTCAAATCCATAGCTTTAGCCCGAAATTCAGAACGGCTACTGCTACAGTACCTTTTCTGCTGTACTTTCCTTTAGCTGCATTAAATGCACTCTGCTGATCCGAGAGTTAAATTCAATCATTTGCCATTACTACCCTTCTCTTTCAGCATTTATTACACCAAGTGCATTTATTACCGTTGGACTAATCTCTTGATCTCTTCTACTCTGCTGATCAAAACGACTCTGCTGATAGATACTCTGCTGATCAAATACTGAGCTAATCTGATTTGACTCGGCTGATGACCTACCCTTCTGTTCGCTGTTTCAGCATGAGATCACTAGTCTTCTGGGCTTTGAACTTTGAACTCTTCTGATATCTTCTTTTACTTGTTCAAAATTCTTCTAAGGGAACTAAGCTTCCATACTTAGCTGATTATGATGTTTTGAAAATCATCAAAACCTTCCCTTAATTACTTGTCTTCTTTGCACTTCATCCAACAATTTCCCCCTTTTTGATGATGACAAAACTTCAGCTAAGTACCTGTACCTAAACTAAAGTTTTGATCCTCAAAAATTTCTGAGATAGAAATAGTCTGTTGGATTAAAACTTGCAATTTTATAGATATTGAACTGATTACATATTACAAGTTTGTTCAGATGAGTCGTGCAAAAGAAAAAAAATTACAAGGAGATACATAAGTAAATTAAAGCAAGACTAATCTATTTGCTTGTCTTCTTTATCTTCCTTGCTCTCTTTTTCTTCTTCAGCAGGTTTGGAAGTTTCAGCTTCCAAATTTTGCTTCAACAGCTCTAACTTCTTTCTTTTAACATCAGGGTCAAGCTGTTCTTCAGCTGAGTCCTTAGCAGCAGCTATCTCCTTATCAGACTTAGCCTTTGCTTCAGCTTCAGTTTCTTCAGCAGCTTCACCTTCTTCTTCTGTGATCTTTTCATCTGTTGATCTGCTTGTGCCTTCATTTGCTGCATCATTCTTTTCATCATCATCAGCAGATTCTTCTAACACTTCTGTTCTTTCAGCAGATGATGCCTTATCTTCCCTTTCTTCCCTCAGTACCTTATCTTCCCCCTTTTTGTCATCATCAGCAGGGTTGATTTGATAGTTTGGTAAGATTGGGGTGATCAGAAGTGAATCACATAGAAGCTTGATGTTCTCTTCCATAGCATGCATTTGAGCTTGTTGACGTAGTTGAGTTGCTCTGAATGCATCTAGTTGAGCTTGTTGATTCAGTTGATTGGCTTCAAAATCATCCATTCTTTTTAGAACAGCTTCACCTTGGTCACCTAACTGAATTTGAGTTGCCAGAATCCAATCAGCAGATGCCTTGAAGTCTTTCATCATATTATCTAAGGTTTCATCCTTAGCTTGGATGGCCATTTCAACTGTTTCCGTAATATCTCTCCAACCTTCAGCTGTGCTTTGGGTTCTTCTTCTGATAGCATCCATGTCTTGACAAATGGACTTAACATTTTGAGCAGTATCTTCTATCAGATTTGTTGGAA